>NC_061164.1:42355687-42448187 GCF_022113875.1 Hydra vulgaris
TTAAGGATTAAATTAATTAGCTTAATGTTTGCATTATTTGTGTGTGTGTTTATTCTATATTTTATACGCATCCGGAATTAGGAACATAGACACCTAATTCCGGTTAAAAACAATATTTTTTTAAAATAAATTAAAATAGAGATTTAAATTACAAAAACTTACTAATTTATATTAATTTTATAAAACTTATTAATTTAATAAAATTTACTACTTTTTCTGATACCCGCATGTATCATGATTTACCATTTATTCTGAAAACCGCATTTATCATGATTTACCATTTATTCTGATACCCGCATATATTATGATTTACCGTTTATTCTAAAACCCGCATATATCATGATTTACCATTAATTCTAAAACCCGCATATATCATGATTTACCATTTATTCTGAAACCCGCATTTATCATGATTCACCATTTTTATTTTATTGATTTATCATTTTTAATTATCATTTTCGCAACACCCATTAATATATTTTTGTAAGATAGTATTTCAAAGTGTAAAACTGTTATATACTATAAAGTTTTAAGGACCTTTTTTTTAATTCATTTTATCAGTCAATTTTTTCAAAATCATTTGTTTGAAAAATAATTAGTAGGGCAAATGTCCCTGCTGCCGCCCCCTCCCCCGTTACTACGGATATGATATAAATAAATAAATAAATATATAAATATATATATATATATATACATATATATAATATATACATATATATATATATATATATATATATATATATATATATATATATATATAATATATATATATATATATATATATATATATATATATATATATATATATATATATATATATATATATATATACTAAAATGTGAAATAAAAAGAATTCACATAATAAAAATTAAAAATATAGTGTGTTACCGCTAGATAAAATTATTTAACTTTTCTTTTGAACATGTTCTAATTCCATTTTTGTGAAAAATCGAAGTATTTCAAAATTATTTGTTTCATAGAAAAGCTCCTTGATAATAAATACAAGATTTGCTGAAAAAGGCTGTTAAATAAAGATTTTATTTGGAAGATATTATGTGTTTTTTTCTTAATGTAGGTTATGTTTTATATGTTAAGTTTATAAGAAGGAGAACGCGGAAACTCGTAGAAGACCTAAAAGAGCTGTCGTGAAGAACCGCCTTGTTCTACAAATATATTCGTCACATTTAAAGTGTTAAATTTATATATTTTCGTAGAAGATAAAAATAAAATTAACACTTATATATATATATATATATGTATATATATATATATATATATATATATATATATATATATATATATATATATATATATATATATATAATATATATATATATATATATATATATATTATATATATTATATATATATATATATATATACTAAAGTGTGAAATAGAAAGATTTGATGTAATAAAAATCAAAAATATAAATGTATGTTACCGATTGACAAAATTGTTAAAGTTTTCATTTGAACGTGTTTTAATTCCCTTCTGGAGAAAAATCAAAGTATTTCAAAATTAATTTGTTCGATAAAAAAACTCCTCGATAAAAATTACAAGATCTGCTAAAATTTGTTTGCGTAAAAGGTTGTTGGATAAAATTTTCAGTTCGAAGATATTTTTTTTTCTTAATGTTTGTATAAAATATAAAAAGGAAAAAGGGAGGTGTTAGTTTTATATTTATTCATAAAGCAAACAACATTTATAAACATTAGGTTGATATACATTAAGAATATTCATTTTAAATAAAAGAGGCTTGGCATGAGTAAATCAGTCTTTAAAGTTTATAAGACGTATGCTTCTGTATACTGTTTAGGTTGTTAACATAAATTTTTCAGGTGAGGTTTTCTTCAATGTAAACACTCAAAAAATTGGTAACTTTATCTCTATTTATTTCAGTATTATCAATAAACATCGAAGACATATTTGAAAGATTTTTTATAACTGATTAAGTAAGAGCCCATTAATTTATTTTTGGTATTAATTGATAGTTTGTTTGACGTTTAACCAGTTAGAAACTTTAATGCGTTCACTATTTATTTTGTTAAATATTATGAGTTATTGTCCGATAAAATCAAGTTTGTGTCATCTGCGAACGTAATTATTGTAAAACTTGATGCTCTATAGAGATGGTTGACGTAAATTAAAAAAAAAAATCCTGGTTTGTATCTTGTGGAACTCCGCATGTTTCATGTAATAATTTTGATAATAAGGATGAATCTATTTTGAAAAAATGTTTCCAATTTTTTAAATAGTTTTTTTCATAATAATAGTAATACATTCATTTATGGAATGCGTTTTCCCAAGCAGCAATAAACGCTCCATCAATCAATGCTTTCAAGGACAGCATAACAAAGTAGCTTTTATATGCACAATTGCTGCTTTTTCTGTAGCTTCTGCGTTTTTATTTTCGTCAGCATAGAGGGGCCTGATGTAGCACCTCTTCATCAAACTATAAATAGATTTATTGCACTTTTTTTTATCACTAAATAAAAGAAAAAAAGAAAAAATTGCAAAAAATTTAAGAAAAATTGCTTAAATTTTTATTCACGTTCAGCAATTTATTTCAAAAAGTAATTGCTTATTTTTATTCACCCGATCTTTTAAAGTGTCGAAAGCTTTTTATTAATCTATTAAGACACCTTGAAAATTTTGTAATTTTTAAAATGAATCTGCAATACTTCTAGTTGAAGCATTTTATATTTAGCCGTAATATTGTTTTTATTGAACTTATATTGATTTTTATGTAGTATTTTATTTATAGTTAGTTGTTTATATATTCTATTATACGTGAATTTAAGTAAGTTTTCTTTTTATAAATTTATTTAAATTCTGAAGCGGATTCAAACTAACTTAAAAGTTTTAAATCAATTTCAATTCAATTTTTCAAACATTTTTTACCTAATAACGAATCCAATTCTGACACTATTTTAGCGAAGCAGGTGCTCTTACTTTTATAACAATGAATTGAAAGGTTTTCTTGAAAAGGATTTTCTTAATGTTATTTATTTTGATAAAAAAAACATAATTTTTTTTTTCATTTGTAGTAATATAAAATAAACTTCTAATATTTTTAGCGTAATATGCATTGCAGAGACATGGTGCAGCTAAGGCCGTCCCGAGGAGGGGGGCGTAGGGATGTCTAGCCCCCCTACGAAATTTTTCGGTCGGCAAATTGGAACTGGAGTTGGCAAAATTGGATCTATAGTTGACAATCGGCAAATTTCGGAAAATGGAGACCTTTTTTTTTTTTTTTATAGATAAGTTAGCGATCAAAGAAATTTTTTTTGGCTTTAGTCAGCAAAAAACAGATACATCACCCCCCCTACCTCCTTTGGGAAAAATTTCTTTGGGACGGCCCTGGGTGCAGCTCTGATGATAATGAAAATTCAAATTTTCACCTACAGGCTTTAATATGATATCATTTGTGCGTAAAAATAAAACGTAAGGTGGTGATGTTTCTTTTTACGTAAATGAATGGTCGCGATTTATTAACAGGGCAGACTTAAATATTCCTAATGGCGATAAAGAGATTTTAAGTATTAAAATTTTAACTAATAGTGCCCAAAATATTATCTTAAATTTTGCTGTCACCCACTAAATTGCGTGATTGAAAATTTTAATGTATTTTAACAAAACTATATAATTTAAAAAAGTTTCAATAAAAATAAATTAAAGTACATAATTGCTTATTTTAATTTATATTGTTTTGAATACCACGCAAAAATATTACAATAACATATTTGGAAACGGAGCGATACCGTTAAATAACAGGCCCACCAAAACAACATTAACATCAGCTTCTTATAGCGAATGTAACTGCTGTTATATACTAATATACTGCTGTTATATATGCTGTTATATATGCTTAAATATGCTATTATATACTTATCTTTAAAAAAGGTATTATTAAAAGCGACGCACAGTCGGGCAGTTATGCTTCAAAACTGGACATTTGACGAAAATAAAAAAAAACGTTATGAAACATTTTTTTGGGTCATCTTATCACGTGTTTTTAGGGTAGGACTGACTCTGTAGAACCCATAATCTAGCTCAATTCTTTTGTTTAAAAAATAACTCAATAAGTTATTAGTACTACTTTGTTTTTATAGTTGTTTTTAAAGCTGAAGTTTGTAAAAAGTTCCAAATTTTTTTTCAGGGATTCCTCAATTTTAATTTTGCCACTATCTTTTGGTAATGAAAAAATAATTTTAAATTGCCTAAATTATACATTATTAGGTTTTTAAAAAAAGTGCATTTATAATATTTTATTTTTATCTATTTTTTTTTTTTTTTAATGCGCTTTTTGTGTATGTTCTCACTTAGATACAGTTTCAAATATTTTTTTTATAAAATTACTCATGAGTACATTTTGTAAAACTTTTTTCTTTTTGTGCACTTTTTGTACCATTAGTGGAAAACAGTAAATTACATCAGTAGAAACCAGGTTACGAAACCAGGTCATGAACGCCAGTAATAACTATACTAATAACTAGAGAGCCTATATACTCAGAGAGCGGACATACGTGTGATCGTTTTTGATTGGTTGTTCGATTTTTATGATTTTAGACGCCATCTTTTTGCCAAAAATACTAACTGCGATTAAAGCCTACTACTAAATTTGTATTAAATATTTGTAAAAGTATGCCTGGTTGTGCTTCAGTAGGCTGCCATAACAGGCCTGAGAAAGGATTTATTATGAAATGCTTCCCAAGAAATGAAAAACAACGGGCGATTTGGACTTCTAAAGTTAAACGACTTAACTGGGTACCTACAAACACAAGCTTTTTATGTGAAGTAAGCATAAGAAAATACAGTTTTATGTAATTAATCCTAGAAATGAGTTATTTTAGAATCCATACAAATACATTATATTCTTTCAATTTTCAAAGGTACACTTTGATGCTGATCAATGGGAAAAAAACATAAGATGGATCAAGAAAACTCAAACATAATGCAATTCCTACTGTCTTTAAACATGTTAGAGCAAAACATAAGCGAAAAAATCCACTCGAGCGTTTTCCAATACCAAAAAAAAAGAAAATAAGTTGTATAGAAAGAGGAGAAGTTGTGGAAAATATTTTAATTGAAGTAAATAACAATGAACTATCTGAAGTTTGCACAACTGAGGTTGATAAAAGTTTACTTATACAAGATTTAAATGCGAAATTGGAGAGATTAGAAAAAAAAGTCATTAATCAAAAAAAAAAAATTAACATTTTAAAATCGAAAGCAAGAATAAATACTATTCAAAAATATAATCATATAAAGAGAGATAAATTTAGAGTTTTGGAAACAATATTTAAAGAAGATCAAATTTTATCCTTAAGTAGAAAAAATATGAAATTCATTAAATGGTCAAATAATACTATAAATGAAGCGTTAGAACTCAAATTTACATGTGGTCAAAGTGGTTATAAAACTTTACTTCGTTTAAACTTACCATACCCATCATTACGTACCCTACGATGAAGATTAGAAAATCTAAAATTTCAAAGTGGCATTCTAACAGAAGTCTTTGAGTTTATGAAAACTAAGGTGAATGCCATAAAAATCCATGAAAAAGAATGTGTTTTAATTCTTGATGAAATGTCAATAACTGAAAGTGTTGACTATGACACATCTACAAGCTCTTACTATGGAGTTGTTACATTACCTGAACATTATAGCCAAGCTAACCATGCTTTAGTTTTTATGCTTGGAGGAATATCTACAAGATGGAAACAAACTGTTGCATGTTATTATACTGGAAGTTCTGTTTTAAAAAACATTGTCCTATCTATAATAAAGTATACTGAAGAAATAGGATTAAAAGTTAGTAGTGTTACTTCTGATATGGGTGCCATTAACCAGGCAATGTGGAAATGTTTTAATATTTTTTAGCTGTACTAAAAGTGGCAGTATTTCTAGTTCAATTTAACACCCATGTGACCCTACTCGTACAATTGATTTTTTAGCAGACGTACCACATTTATTAAAGAATATAAGAACATCTCTTTTATGTAACAAACATTTTATAATAACAGCTAAGATTCAAGAAAAATATAAAGTTCAATCGCCAATTATAGATTCAAAACACCTTAACAAGCTTGTAGACTTTCAAGAAGGTATGGATTTGAAGTTTGCTTACAAGCTTACATCTGAACATCTTGATGAAAAACATTTCAACAAAATGAAAGTATCAAGAGCAACATCTGTAATGAATCATGATGTAAGTTGTGGATTAAAATTTATTGCAAGTGAAATAAAAGATGATTCTATTCTCACAACTGCTCGGTTTATAGGAATTGTTGATAAATGGTTTCCATTAATGACTTCACGAAACCCAGGTATGGCTCTTAGCATGAAAAATGACAAAGTTTACAATGAAACAATAACTTTTTTAAATGAAGTCATAGAGATATTCAATGGTTTAAAAATATTAGGCCAAACCGAAAAAATAAGTTAGAAACCTATTCAATCTGGTGTTATATTATCAACAACATCAGTTATTAACTTGCAAAATAAGTTTCTTCTAGAAAAAAAGTTTGATTTTCTAATGACATCACGATTTACGCAGGATTGCCTGGAGAATCTTTTTTCCCTGGTACGTGCAAAACAAGTAATTCCTACTGCTCTTCAATTTAAAAATAACTTGAAACTTATTTGCGTTGCCCAATTCTTGAAAAAATCATCAAAAGGCAGTTATGATATAGATGACCGTCAATTCTTATTTGGTTTTCTTGATACAGTTAATAGTAATGTGCATAAACCACAGCAAAGAGAGTGCATTTTTTTACCTAAAGATTGGGATAAAACCTCTAACTTAATCTTAAGTAATGCTGAGCAAAATTATTTGTTTCATATTGCAGGTTATATAATTTCTAGAGTTAAAAAAATTTAAAAAGTTTGCACAATTTGTTTTGAATCTCTAGTTTCTAAAAATAGAGTTAATGCTGATTACACAAAGTTTGTTACAGGCAAAGAGCACAAAGTGGGTAGTTTATTTTTTGCTAATGAAACAACATTTGCATTCTTTTTACAAATGGAGTTAATATTCAGATCATTTGAGCCATACCTTAATTCCCAAAAGAATTGTAATACTATGCTTTTAGAGAAAGTTAATTCTGATGAACAAATTAAAAGTCTAACTTTGTATCCTAGTTGTCATCAAATTAAATTGAAGCTAAAAAACAGGTTTATAACATTCAGACTTAAAATAT
Source organism: Hydra vulgaris (assembly GCF_022113875.1). Classification (NCBI taxonomy): domain Eukaryota; kingdom Metazoa; phylum Cnidaria; class Hydrozoa; order Anthoathecata; family Hydridae; genus Hydra; species Hydra vulgaris. Next base: position 42,362,891 of record NC_061164.1, read on the forward strand.
TGAACCTTAAAAAAAAGCGTTTATTATGTAAAAAGAAAAAAACTAAAAAAAGTTCTTGTGAACTTGGCAGCAAGAGTATGACAATGCATGCATTTGCACTAAAGGTTTAGGTTCAACTAATTTATAAAATAAACTGTAAAGCTTTTTTCAAATTACTTATTGATTACAACTACTTTTTTGCTGTGTTTTTTTTTAAAGGTATTTCCTAAATAAATATATAATTTTGTCGAAAAATAATTTTGAAAAAATAAAACATAAAAAGGTTTAATTTTTAAAAATATATTTCTGTTTAAAATATTATTGCCTTTTTTCTTTCAATTGTTTTTACTTGAATTCGTGAATGTCATACGCTAGTTTGGCAAAAACATGGCCGCCGTTCTTCCGTATTTTCCGTATGTCCGCTCTCTGAGTATATAGGCTCTCTACTAATAACTAGGGTTGTTAACCGAAAGATTTCGTGCAATTCCGGAAAAACAACATTCTTTCGTAAGGAGATTGAGAACGAGGAAATACATTTTTTCGTACCGAATATTACAAAACATTTAAAATCGTCGATGTTCATTTCGCAATTGCCACTTCCGAAATTTAGCATTTTCCAAGTTGACATACGAAATAAAACTATTTTGCAACATACAAAAGTAGCGGTTTCGGAAGTCGCACTTGCGAAACAAGCATTTTCGCCAAACGACGTTTTAAAGTGTATAAAAAAAACTTGTTTGCTAGACTGATTTTAAATATAAAAATTAACATCTTTATATCCCAAAATGTTTATAATGAATTTTTATTTTTAGTATAATAATATATTAAATTTTTATGGTTTTATTTTTAGAAAAATGATATAAAATAAAATTTCTTTCGAAACGAAAGTATTTTGCATCACAACATACGAAAGAGTTTTTAACGGAAACAAAACTTACGAAACGTTCCATAATAAATATACATAATGATGTTTTTTGAACTCATTACGTATAGTAAAAGTAAAAATGATGGGGAGGAATATACATGTTTTTTTTTTAAAAAGTAAATGAAATTTTTGAAACAGGTTCTAATATAAAGCAAAAAGTAAAAAGAGGCTCAACAATATGCTTAAAATCAAGCATATTTCTAATAAAATATACCTATTTCAATAGTTTATAAAAGTATGCGCGTTACTAAAGGTTAATGGGTATAAGAAAAATAAAAAGTTGACTTAAGCTATTTTTGCTTGTATTTTTGCTTTGGTTTTAATGTATCTGAATTAATGTTGTTATAAACTTTGGTTTTTGTTGTTTTTGTTGGTTTAAATTTAGAAATATATATAGTTATAATCTTTAATTAAATAAGAATAAAATTTTTTAAATGGTTTATCGAGGCTCAGAAATATGCTTACATATGCTAATTTTTTTTCCAAATCTGGGCCTGTAAGCCTTATGTTTATAATTAAAAAAAAAAACGAGTATATATATAGGAGTATAAGTAGGACTTTTAAGCCATTTACAAATGATGTCAGTAAATATGGGTCTGTTTGTAGGGGAAAAAATAAAAATGTTAGCTTTGTTTAAACCTTTTGTGTGTGTGTTTTTATTTAGAAAAAATTTTAATTATTAGCTTTAGCTATCCTAGATTTTAAAATGAAAAGACATTCTAAAAAAAGGCAAATGGGAAACCAATAGGATTTTATCGCCTTCCACGTGTAGAAGCTTTTCAGAACGAATACAAAAAACTTTTTAAAACAGTTGGAATGTATTGAGATCATGATCACATTTGGTCACAATTCGACTTTAAACTGAAGTCACTATTTTTATTGAAAAAGATTTGAAATTTATATAAAAAAAACTATCTATATACAAAAATAGACTTCACACGGTTTTGTTGTTATTTATAACGCTACCATTTTTATTTTTTTCCTTACAAACCGCGTTATATGAATTTGGCTAATAAGGACATATTTTAAAGGTATTTCCATCTAAAATGTAGTATAGAAATAGCATATTTGCTTTGTAGGGAGTTTTCTAGAGACATGATATAAATTAAAAATTTACTAACGTTTTACTATTGTATTACCATTTGACTGAAAATCAAATTATTTACAAATATCAACAATTTGTAAATAAATTTAACAATCATTATTTGATCCCAGCAGATTTTAAAATGTGCTTTAAAGCAAATACATAAAGTCATTTGTCATTAATATCGAAGAACACTTCAATAACTCATGGAAAGACGATGAGTGATTGAATTTATATTATAGATATAGAATGAAATTTTTAATAGTTTGTTTACTATTTGATGAGGTATCAACTGTTCTATGATGTAATATGCTAAGATTAGGGTTAGGACTATTGTAGTTGTAATGAAAACAATAGTTAACCAAAGTAACCATGATTAGTGTTATTGTATTGACTTAATTTAGAAACAATAACAATACTTGTGATTTAAAACTATTGTAATTCTGTAATACAATAACAATAAATATTGTATTGCAATTTATCTTTATAATACCATAACAATATCTGAAAAAAAAATGTATTGTAATGACCCACTACAATAACAATAAATATTGTATTGTAATTCGTCTTTGTAATACAATAACAATATATTGTTATTGTAATAAAAAAAAATTATTTTAGTGTCAAAATTTAATAAATGTTTTAATAGTCCAGTTGCCGACTATATACCCTTGCACCCTTGAAATAGAGTACAACTAATATTTATTGATTGATTATATTTTACTGAAACATAATAGGAGGGGGAATGGGTGCCAGAATGGTAAATTGGGCAACTTTAAATATTGAAAATCAAAGTTAACGGGATCAAAAAAAAGGAAACCAACATTTTTCTGCAAATGAAAGGGATTGGGCATACCTAAGACAGCAATTCAACATAAAATACGTCCTGAGAAAGGTAAAATAAATAATAAAAATGAAGTGAATAGTTTTCTTTTAGTTTAAAAATTACAGAATATTTTACAATAATAAACTACAGAATGCTCATTATATTGCCCACAAATGCAAAATCCAGTTACTTTCACGTTTGGTGCGTATAATTATTCCCAGTAGGCACGGAACGTAAAAAAGACACCTTATAAACGGTTTTTGAACGATTTAGACGTCTTTTCAACGTTCAAAAGACGTCTTCTTAAGATTCCGCGCCTACTGGATTGACACAATGAAAACTGGTTTTATTAAACAGTCGATGCAATGTTTTAATGCTTGACTCTTACTTGCTATTTTTTTCAGATAAAAAAAAAAGCAAATAAAGAATCAAAATCACTTATGTCTTTAGAGAACAAAAGTGAAATTAGTTCTTCCACGATCATACGTAATACTATAATATTGTGTGGAAACGTCTTTCCAGCCAACATAGTTCCAACAACTGCAATCGCAATTTTCAATACACCTTCCAGAACATGACATTAATGTACAAACACAATCAAAAATTGCTGGATTTTTTTCAACTGTTTTAGCTACTAACTTTTTCTAAAGAACTGAAAGCCACCATAGCATTACCAACGTAGTCAAAAAGATCAAAAATTTAATTTTATTTTGTACCACTATGGCTCGCGTATGTCGCATACAACTCTAAAAAATTCCACATACGACTACGATTACCGTTCATAGTAGAGATAACAACAGTAAAACTTTTATCTTTTTAACTAAAACACTAACAACCTCTCCGTTCTGTGCACTTTTAACATTTTGAGCGGTCATAAAGTTTGTGTAGCATGTAGAGTAGCGCTTGCTATCTTCGAATATTTTAATCTGAAAACAAAATAAATAAATCAAAAACTACTCTTTTTTTATTTGGTACGGATTAATTATCAAAAGAACATTTGCAAACGTATACCTTACACAATAGTATCAATAAAATACCACAATGAGCGGAAACTAAAAACCTTATTGCTACGAAATTATCCTGAATTAGCAACTTATAATTCGGGAAATTTCTAATAAAACTATTTATAAGTTAAGTCTTGTATTATAAAAAGAGGATACCAAAACTTCTATAGAACTTCATTAATTTTATTAGTTGTAATTTATATAATATATTATCAAATAAAATCTTCTTAAATATTTTGTGGTTCATTCTCGGGTGCAACCGATTTTACTTGATTCAAAAAATATTTTATGTTGAATTTCTATCTACTTAGTATTTACACAATAAACGTTTAATTAACTAGAATTTTAGACTTTGGTAAGTCTAAAATTATATTTTAACTTTAATTTTAGACAGTCTTTCCAGCCGACTAGTACAAATTAGATTTTTTTATGTTTTATAGTCATGGTTTTTTATTACGTAATAAATAATTCTTCCGCGGAAGAATTGACACGGAATTCCGTGTCAAGACAATATTAAAGCGTGTCAATATTAAAGCATGACAAGTTAAACTTTCTGAGTTGCGTAAGTCAAAAGAAAATTTTAATTTTTGAAAGATTCATAATCAAATGCAGTAAAAAGGGAGGTTTTATGATTCATTTTTTTTAGCTTGTGAAGGAAATGTTTCTTCAAGTGTTAAGCCTGATGTCTTAAATTTCAAAAGCGCAAATTTTAAGAGAGTACTTAAAGCTTGTGGTTTTTTCACAAAAATTGCGTGGCTCAATTTTTTTCTCAAAAAAGTAGTGTCACACAGTTTTTGCAACTACACACTCTAAGTTTGTAAACATTTAAATTCATTTTCACTCTTTTATATTTTGCATCTAGTATCAGACTCATTTTTTGCTTCAATTAAAGGTTGAACCACAAAATGGCAGGTATAGTTTTTTTGATTATTTTTTTCTCTTTTTTTGAATAAATATGATTTATAACCCAGAGTAATTTTTTTAAATAGGTTCCAATCAGTAATTGAAATTGTTTTGTTCATCTTTAAGTTATATTATAAGATTGTAAAATGGGGCTCCTAAAGTAGACTAAGTAATACTTGCTATAAAGTTAGTATTGTTACTTTTTGATATTGTAAATGATTTCTTTTAAATTTGCAAAAACTAGACACCCACTAGGTCGCAAAAGGCAAAAACTCTGGTGGAATAACTTTGAAGATGTTAAACCGACTTCAAAAAATGTCAAATGTCAAACAAGTCAAATGCAAGTTATGTCCAGATGTTGTCTCTAACAGAATTGCTAGACCAAATGCTTCTGCAACTGGCATGAAGTCACACCTCAAGCCCAAGCACAAAACTGTGTATAATGAAGTTTTGCGGCAAGAGGAAGAAATGAAGTCTCAAAAAGCCATTTCTGGGGAAAAACTTGAGTTTTTGACATTAATAGGAGGTAATCATTTTTTAATATTTAATGATTCTGAAAACTTGCAAAACTGCTTTTAGGAGTTGAAGCTCTTGTGATAACAGCAATTAAAAATATTTCTAGGAAATGGAGCTGGTAGTTACTTTCACCTGCGCGGGAAATTCAGAAAGCTAACACATTTTCTAAAGCTGAAGTCGCAAGATCCTATGCAGTTAAGATTTGATTATGAAGTCTGTGTGTAAACTCAAATGTTTTATTTCACTTTATGGAACTCACATCGACTCAACAAATGTTTCAAGCAATTTGTCCACATGTATATTAGAGTTCTATTCCAATATTTATGCTAACAACTACCCGAGTAAAGTAAGCTTCAAATTCCAGGTGTTATTGTGATTCAAAATATTTTAAAATATTTTTAGTACACACTTCGCTCTGCAAGGGCCTACGCTCAGAATAAACTTACTATTGTATGTGAGGCTGTCAAAAAAATTGTGAAAGACATCGTCTTTTCAGAGATCAAAATGTTTTGCCCCCCCTGCCCTCGTTTTGCTATTCTACTGCCTCTAACATTTTTGTGTTTAATTATTTTTACAATGTTATGATTTTATTCTTCTAGTTTAACTCAGGATTTACAAAGTCAATTGCCCAATGATTGTAAAATCTTTCTCACTCATAATGCTGCTGCCGCCAATGTGAAGGCTTTTTCAAAAAACTCATCATCAGTCTTATCAGTTCCCTGTGTCAACCATCGGTTAAATCTGGTCTGCTTAGCTGGACTTAAAGCCAGTCCTTGGTTCGAAAAAGCAAAAGTGTTTTCCTCTTTTCTTCAAAACTCACCCAAGATTGCAGGCCAAATGGAGGTCACTGCAGCGCACTGCAGCGCACTTGAAACAAAAAAAATTGTTTAAAGGACCACTCCATAAAATTCAAAGCTTTGTCAAGACACGCTGGAATAGTATGTTATTTTACTTAAATTCAATTTTAGATGCGAAGCCTATTCTTCTGTACATACAAAGAAAAGAAAAGAAAAATGAATTCCCTGACAAGCAGAATACCTGGTGGAAAGAAATTCCTGATGAATCAATTTTTGAATTCTGGCAGAAAGTTTTCTCCTTGATGAAACGTCTTAATGACGCAATCAACACCTTGTCTGTTGAAGACAAGCCATCAATTCATGAAGTCATTCCCGAAGTGTTCAACTTGCACAAAATCTTCTCTGACAGCATGACAGAAGAAAACACAGAAGATGTGAAGAACTACTGTGTAGCTGTTTTGTCCAAGCTTGAAGAAAAGTTTAAGAATCATGGCTGCGATGAGAAAGCTTTTGCTGAAGCCAACTTTTTAGATCCACGTTACCGTAATGTGGCTCTACGTCAATTCTCCCCGGCATTATTCGAAAAAGTCAAACGAGAAATTATTAATGAGCATTCTTCCTACAAAGAATGAACCTCTGTAACACGCCCAAAGGTTTTTGAGGAGTTTTTCCGTGAAAACGATCCCCTTTATGAAGCCTGCAAAGGTGAAGAAAAAGCAACAAGCCCAATGGTTGGAGCTGAAGAGAAACCTCTTATTTTAATGGAGTGGGAAGCTTTTTTAAAAGTCAAAGTGCCAAAAGATACTGATGTCCTTTGCTGGTGGAAACAAAATGAATTTCGATTTCCACTTTTGTCTACAGCTGCTCGTGCTGTGCTATCCGTCGAAGCATCTTCTGCAGCCTCAGAACAAGTTTTCTCAGAAACATGAAATATTGTAACTCCACTACAAAGTTGTTTGAACCCAACTAATGTGGTTCGTCTGGTGTATATACATCACAACAGCAGCAAAGTCATAATTCAGTGGGATTTACAACTTGAATCAGGTAAACGCAGTTTGTTAGAGGGTTTGTTGGTTGCGGTAACAAATTTAACTTTTTAATTCTTTTAATTTGATTTTTGATTTACTTTAATTTGAATAATTTAAATTAAAAAAATTTAATTAAAAATTTTAAAAAAAATTATAAAACTGTCAAAAGGTTTATTTAAAAAGTTAGATTTTATTTTCCATGCAAACTTTTAATTTAACTGACTAAAACTGTTAGAAAATATCCTATCATATTTTGATACAAAGTATCAAGAAGAGTAAAAATGCTGAAACAATATTATTCAGGTCAACTTGAAGGTCCATCTAAGTCTGATCAGCATCAAAGAGCAGCCAGCTCTGGAGATTTAGACGCTTTAATGAACAGTTCCATGTCTGCTGCCTCCTCGAGCAGAACCTTAACTCCAGTTAAGCGCAATGCATCTCATAGCCAATTTAAAGAAATTGATTCAGAAGATGATGAAGATCAACTGAATCAGGTCTTTAGTGGTTCAAGTCAGAGTTTTGATGATAATGATGATTACACATCACCCTGAATTCAAAAAAAGGCAACTTTAAGGTGCAGGTATTTATTCGTTGAAAATATTTAAATATCTAATAGTCTTATCCTTATACCAAAATCTTATAAACACAACTCATTCCAGTATAACTTTTATCAATTAAAATCTTTGTAAGAAAAAGTATGAGATATTAGGAAAAATAATGTCGGTTCTTCAACTTTTCAAGGCATTAATTTTTTTATTTAAGAAGAATTATTATGTTTGACTGTTTGTGTTACTAAAGTTAATTTTCATATATATTTTAAGTTCCTTTGCAGCATTAAAATCAAGAGAAAAAAATAAACGGGCTGAATAAAATAATTTATGCATGTTATTTTTCATAATAGTAAGACTATCATCAGACAGGCAATATTTTGCGGCCTGTTAGAGCTTAGAAATAAATAACAAGATAGGTGATGCGAAATCTGTAAAATCTATAAATATGTAAAAAATAAAATTTGCAAAATATTGCAAATCCGTAAATAAAAATAGCAAAAATAATAGTAAGTGCATCAGAGATGAGTACAAATACGTTAAAATACGTTAGCTTTTCTACTTTAATGTAAAGTAATACACTACAATAGTTATTGTAATTTTATTTCATTAAAACAATACAATACAATAGTTCTCAAATTCTATTGTATTGTTAGAAAAAAAACAATAAAATATTTATTGTAATTGTTTTTCGTCATAGCAATACAATACCAAAATAAAATTTTTTTATTGTTTCTGTAATATTACAATACAATATTATTGTATTGTAATGTGTAATTGTATTTAATTTTTACAATTACAATTACAATAGTCCTAACCCTAAAAACAACATTTTAAAAAGTTATGTAGACGACATTAAAACTAAAAGTACTAGATGGTGTATTTTACTCGCTTTCAACACAACGAGAAATTGAATATCTTTTTTTTTCGTCTATAAAATAAAACTCTTCTTTTAAATAAACAAAAACTTTTTGCATACATAATTTAAAATAATAAATATTCTCTTTACGGATCAGCGTTCAAAAGTTATAGGCATACAGTGTTTGAACCCCCCTCAATTTGAGGGGGGTTCAAACACTGTATGTGAAACCTGTGAATTTTGTTTCGTAATTTCCGCAAAGACAATTTGTTTCGTAATTTCCGCAAAGACAATTTGTTTTTAATTTTAATTTTAAAATTTGGTTTTTAATTTTAATTTTAGAATTTTTTTTCATTTTTTTATTTATTAAACCATTTTATAAACCTTATCTTGAAAAAATCTTTATAACCTAAAGTACAAATGAGCCCATTTTCAAAATTTTCATTAGCAGAAGTTTATATTTTCTTTGCCCATTTTTAGGACCAAAAATTTTTTAGTCTTATATTTAAATAGATGATAGATTTCAGTATATAGAATCTGAAAATGAAATTAACTCAAATTCATGCTACTTAATTGAGGAACTAGTTCAGTTGCTCAGCGTTGTTCAGTTGCTCAGCGTTGTTCAGTTGCTCAGCGCTGATTTCTCAATATCTTTCTTTAAATAAGGATTCCGTACTAGATCGCAAAACTTGGGCAGTGGGCGTACATAGTTAGTATATAGTTTTAAAAATATAATTGATTTCCAATTAATAAAAGTTCTTTTGAGAACACCAAGCATCTGATTTGCTGGATTATTTATTTAATCAGAGTACTTAAGGTTATTGTTGGAAAGAACTCCTAGTGACTTTTCAATATTGACATTATATAAAGGAATAAGGTTTGATGAGTTAAGGATACCAAGAGAGTAAATACTAAAGAGAAAATGTTTGATAAGTTAAGGATACCAAAAGAGTTGTCTAAACAGTTGAAACCACCATAAAAGCTCGTTTTATTGCGTTTGTTTATATTAGATTTCATGCCCCAAGGTTTAGATCAATATAGAAAGGCATCTATATTCTTTTGGACTTGTTCGAGATAAGATAAGCTTTTCGCTTATGCAATTAATTAAGTATCATCAGCAAATTACTTATAAAAATTGGAAAAAACTCAGACATGCCATAAATAAAACTTAAAAACAAAAGTTTTGCGATAACCAAGCCCTGAGGAACTCCACTCAGTACATCTATCCAATGAGAAAAAGAGTCACCAAGAATAATACGTCTTTCTATTGCTCAAAAATCTTTTATGTAACTGAGGATCATGTCACAGATACCGTATCCCTTAAGAAGTTTCAGTAGAAGGAGAATGTATGAAACATAAGCGTGTATACCACCAACACTTGTACCGTTTGAAGCATGAAAGGATAATAATAAAGCTTCTTGTTTTCTAAAATTTATAAAAGTATAGGAATACTATTTAAAACAAGAAGCATGCTAAACAAACACATTTTAATTTACTTATAATATAACGCGGCTTGAAGTAGCCTTAACAAAACTTTATCGCTAACAGAGACATGTTGCGTTTATAAATAACAATTTTAAATATCGTTTTTATCATGCTAAGCCTCTTTTAATTAAAATAAATAGTCTAAATATATATAATTGAAAATTTTATTCCTTAACCAGTTTTCAAAACAAGTTTTGGTAAACTTTGTATTTCATTTAGAGAAGCACTTTTATGGAAAAAAATAGGTTTTGATTTTTCCCAAGAATGGAAGATTTTCTTATTAAAAAGCAAATTGAAGAAAATCTCAATTGAAAACATACATATTTTTTTAAAGTTTTGCTTTATTACAATTACTTAAGAAATCTTTTATCGTAATTTATATATATACGAAATCTTTTATCTTAATTTGTATATACGAAATCTTTTATCGTAATTTATATATACGAAATCTTTTATCTTAATTTGTATAAATATTTACTTTCCTTACTTAACTTTTGCTTCGTAGCACGTGTTCGGCGCGCACGTGGGTCATTTTAGGCACATCTCATAATTTTTTATAACAACGAGTTCTTATACCTTAATTATTAATATAAATATTTACTTTATAAATATTTACTTTATATATTCAATTTCTGTTATGTTAATTTATTACTTACACACACACACACACACACACACACACACACACACACACACACACACACACACACACATACACACAAACATATATTTATATATATGCATAGGTGTATATGTATGTGTAAGTGTATATATTTATATGTTTGTAAGTTTATATGTGCATATATATGTGTGTGAATAATTGTCTATGTATTTAAGGGTGAATATCTATATAAGTATTATTAAACGATTATTATTTATTAATAATCTGTTTTGGCGGTTCTCGAAGACAAGGTCTTTTGAACTTTTTCGAGCATCCGCGCTCTTATTAAAAAGTTAACAAAATTTGTAATCTTATTACATTTATTTTATTAAATCTTTTATTGTTAAACTTTTTTTTGAATAAATAAAAAAAACAAAAAACAACGACAACATTAAATAAATAAATAATAAGAAAAACTAAAGTTAGGCGAAAGATATTGTGTTTTGTTAAAACACCTCCTTTAAAGATTAGTGTAACTTCCTACCAAACATTGTTTTAGCAGATTTGCTGTCGACCTATATAGAAATTTTTGAGCGGTTCATTGGAGTTTTGCTCATCGGTTGTTTAGTGGACCGAAATTTTAAAACGAGTTTCTCCTAAATAAGATTTACTACAAGTTAGTATATAAACACCTGGTTGCTGAAGCATGGCAAATTGGATTTAGTTTTACTAATTAATACTTTTTTTTAATTTATAACTATATTAAATACAACTCTGTAAATAAAGCTCCGATTTGTTTTCTAAGTTTCATTTTTATCAATTATCGGCTGAATAAACTTTACCAGGTATTTTATTTCATTATAACTTAGAGTTGTTGCGGTTAAAATAATTCTTAACCAAAATAAAACTCATCGCATTTGCCTGGTTTGTTTGCTTTTATTGTGCCGTACATGCATGGAGATAATGGTCAACTTGAATAAAGATAGTCTTTACTTTACCAAACTGAGAGAACTTTATAAAAATCACTTTTTTATAAAGTTCTCTGAGTATGGTCTGAAATATCCGGGTAACTTTTAGTGTTGTATGTTTTTTTTTAGTAGTTACTTTTTGATGGTTTTGCTTTTTTAGCACACAATATATATCAATTTGAATTTTTGTGGAATCTGTTTCATTGTTATTATAGTTTATTTTCAAAAAAACAAATTCAGTTTTTGTTACAATATCTAGTTAGAAAAATTTATTATTCACTGTAAAAAATTTTGGCTTTTGGATATAACTAGATTGAAAAATTAGCTTTTGGGTCTTTAAATTTATTTAGTTATGATCTTTTAAATTACACGGTTAGCACAGATTCTGATAGTACCAACCTATATGACCCAAGAACGCCACTTATGGGGTGATACCGTACATATCAAGTTACCTTGTATTGCAATTTTTGAAATCTCTTAATTTTGACCCCGGAAAATAATCAAATTTGAATGTTCAAATTAAGTGAAATTCGACTTTATATTACGACTATAAAAACACCTAGAGAAGAACAAGAACAACAATATATAATTTGATAACAATTAGTGCAAACGTAGCATATGACTACACTAAACTTTGAATAAAATTTCAGTTGGATTGATTTACTGGTTAGGGATTTATAACAGTTTTAGTTTATACTTTGTTAGTTTATTGTCGCTTACACCTCAAAACTTTTCCAATTACTTTTTCGATCACAATTATCAAAATAAAAGTTACATGAGTGTTCTATTAAACAATTTTTATTATAATTGTTTTATTAATAAATGTACCATTTACATTCTATTGACAAAAGTTTTTATTTCCTATTTAAAGAGTGGTTTGAATTGGCTTATGCATAACGTAAATATCTCAATATTTCTTAAAGTATAAACTATGCCAAAATGCAAAAAAAGTGCTAAAAAACATAAAAAAACGTTTCTTTTAAAAGAATTTTAATTGGTCCTTGAAACCTAGGGCCAATGCTATAAACAAAAAAACGAAGTTTTTACCGTAAAACTCAAAATTTTTTGCGCACCATCCGGAGGTTTTGCGTAAACAGCAAAAAAAAAAAAAAAGAAAGAACAATCAATTGTTATGAATATTATTATAAAAATATATACATATTGTGAAAACATAGCTGTGAATAAATGAAAAATAAATTTTCATTAGAGCTTTTGCGATTAAAAATGGTTTTATTTTATAAAGTACGGAAATATTATAAGAGATTTTACTGTCAATAGATTGGATGTGAAACTTCCATGACAAGTTTTCATCAAGAATTACGCCTTAAAAGTTAACAGTAGATTCCCTTTTTACATCTGTTTTATTGAATAAAAGATTTGGCAGTTTAAGTGGAATATTATCAACTTTGTTTGGTTTGTGGAACAGGATGAATTTAGTTTAACTTACATTTAGTGAAAGGCGGTTACTTATAAACCATTCATTTACTTTAGATAATTTTTCATTAAAAATTTTAAAAAGAACTTTTATATCTCTGTGAATTTTTATATCTCTGTGTGAATAAAACAGATTGGATTTGTCAGCAAACAATATAAGTGTTACGCTACGGAGGTAATAAGAAGGACCCTCATGCTTTAGTATACTGACGGTGTGGGCCCAGAATAAGACAAAAGATTTCCCCTCATTTCATCAAAAGGAAAGAGATTACCTCTAACTCCTCCCACTTAACCAAAAGTTAAGTGGGAGGAGTAAGAGTGTGCAGGGAAAAGTACATAACTTTATCTAGAAATAGAAAATGTAGTTTAATACGTTTATTTTTATTGATTTTTTTTTTTTTTTTTGGTTGTTTGTTGTAAAAAAGAAATATGTAAAAAATACATTTCTTTATATATATTAACTTGTTTATAAAAAAACTTTAGTGAAAAGATAAACATTCTATATCTATACTAAACACAATCAAAATTTTATTCGGCAGAACATGTAAAATAATATAGCAGAACATGTAAAATAATAAGTAAAATAAAATTTTAATATTTTGCATGTTCAGGTGATTTGCTTCTGTGACAGTGATTATAATTCTCCATGTCAAAATAACATTTTATTGTCAGTTAAAATTTTGTTAATACAGTTAACAATTTTCATAATAATCATTGAATTAGGAGGTATCTAATAAGTATTTACAAAAAATTCGTAGGAATGGCACTTAAAAATCAATTTTTCACTGTGTATATTCTTTATTTACGTAGACTTATCTGGTTCATGAAAACAGTAATGTTTTTAAATTAAAAGCGTAGTATTTTTTCCAAAAATAAACATTGTATTACATTCTTTTTTTATAATTTTTTTGTTTGTTTGTTTTAATTATTTTACCTTTGTTATCTCATGATGGTAGAGTTCTTTTTCACGCTTAAGTGCTAATAATATGTATTACAAACATTTTAAATTTTTTTATTTCTTTAGTTCTGTTTTGGTGCTCTTCCAACTATCATAAGTTTACTTTCTCTACTGATAAAATATGGTTTCAACTTAGTAAACTTTTATTAAAATTTACTATATTGATCATTAGCTTATACTTTAAAAAGAAATGAGTTTGTCGCAATTAAGCTAAAAATTATTTTATTTTCTGATCAAATTACAAAATTTGTTTACACTGAAAAGTCTGTGTTTTTGTTCTTTTGTGAAATAGCTAAATATCTTTGCAATAAAAGTCTACTGCAATTGTCTTTGCAATAAAAGTCTACTGCAATTGTCTTGCAATAAAAGATTATGATTGATTTTAAAAATGCTCTAGAAAAAACATCAACAATAGGCAAATTGGTCTGTAGTATGTTTTTACTTTTTTTAATATATAACTTTTTTATATATATCTTATAATGCTTTTTCAGATAATTGCAGAACAAATAGAGGACCCAAATGTGGCACATAAGGTGTGATCTCAAATTTAGAGCAACCCTACCTTTTTTTTTCAAGGAAGTGTGGATCCCGTAAAGAATAAAATATGAGGGGAGGGGGCGGTGAGAAACTAATACACCATATCTTTTTTCAATTATCTTATGTAATTTCTCCCACTTGCGGATTTATTTGAAAAAAGAACCGGTTGTCGATAATCTAGCAATTAAATTTAACTAAACATTTGATCTAAAATAATTATATCGTTTCCGTCAATTTTAGTATTTAAAAGTTTAAGAATATGGAAATTAGCAATTTGGGTTAAAAAAAATTCCCCCATATTTATGCCATCATAGTTTTTCATTCAACTAGCGTCCTCCCAAACTGAAAGAAGTGGTAAATTCTGGATAAAGACTGAGCTGAGACTTTCATCATTTGAGCGACCGTGGTTGCAAAATGAAATAAAATTTCCGAAAGACTACTCAATGGGAAGTGAAATGGACTCAGAAATTGATAAGAATGTTGGAAATCACCTGGTATTGGTTGGGCCGATGCTAGATTGCTATTTAAAAGAAATAGGAATTGCAATGCTCTCCAAACTCACCAGAAGTCATTTAACAGGTCTTGTTTCATGAAATAAATTATACATTCCATGGCAAATAATGAGGTTTATGGCAGCTATTTTTGAGAGCTATGGAGGAAGCATAGAGTTACTAACACCAAGAAATGACACGAAAAACCTTTTTTTTAATAGAAAAACAAGATACAGCAGTTCAACTGTTTAATCCATCAAGATTTAATGGAATAAATTACCTTAAAAAAAGAAATTATTCTAAAATAAAAGATCATGGTATATAAAAAACAAAATTATCTTATGTTGAAGAATCAAATGTTGTTGTCAGAATAAATACCCCAATACGTATGAAATACTTTCATAATATAAATCACCTCAAAGTTTCCTATTATATACAAAGATATACAAAGATGCTGATTACTTCTGTTCTTACTTTCTGAAATAAAGAGGAAAATAACTTCAAAAAAAACATAACGCAAGCTGAAATTCAGTTCGAGAAATAAATTTACTATAAAAGTTTTACATAAGTTCACATATTCATATATATGTGAACTTGTTTAAAACTTCCATAGAAATAAATAAGTTCATATGTCAATATTAATAATTTTTGAATTTTATAAAACATCAACTAACCAATATGAATAAAATATAGTAAATTTTTTATTTAAAAAACATTATTAACTTAAAAAAAACTCTTGCATATGATTTATATTTACAACAAACCCTCTAGACGTCTTATCAAATCTTTTTTTGAACCAATAACACTCTTTTTATGAGCTTTCAGCTCATTTCTAAGCTGGTAAATAGTTAATGCTTGAGGAATAAGTTGAGTAATAACTTGATTGCATTCTTTTTTTGCTGTGTGTTTATTCAACGAACATATATGAATCTTTTGCTACATATTTTGCATTTAACAGGCTTTATTATGAATAAAATATCTTCCGTCAAATATTTCTTCTCGACGCAATCTAAACTTGAAACAGACTCGATGCAAACTTGACATAAAAGCTCAGATTGTAGTGAACGTGAACAGTTGCAACATTCTTTGTCTGTAACAGGTTTACGAGGTCGAAAATGAGATTGATACATGGATGGTATTGAAAAATGAAAAGGCAAGTACAAATTTCGTACATAGCTAGACCGCATCAGTTGATACCATTTACCTCTTTCGTCTTGTTTTGTAAATCTGTTGCTACAAGTTTTTAAATCTTGTTTAATGGATGAATGTTTGGATTCTTTTCCTTGCATAGAAAGAATCCCATAACCAACTCCATAACCCTTAAAAATTTCTTCCGCATGAAATGGAACAACATAAACAATAGTCCAATCTGTACTGTTGCAGTTTGAAGGGAAAAAAAGCGCAAATAATAAAAAATATCTTTGACAGGCAGCAGTAACACTTTCAACATAATTTTCATCAACAACATGTTAATTATACTTCCAACATCTCGAAGTGCAGTAAACATCTGCGCCAGACTAGTCGTATAGCTTTTTCCTGTTCTGATTCTTTATTATGTTTCAAAACGTCAACTAAGCGATAACCATATTGGGCAATCGATATTGCTTGTGCACCAATAATCCTGACAGATAGAGTCTTCAATCTTTGAAATTAATAAATATTACAATATGATATTTTGATACAAAAATTATAATAAAAAAACCAATATGCAAAATTACTTATAATATTTTTAAATTTGTTTACTATAAATATAACTTACCGATTATCTTCTACAAGGTTCTTCATACATTTTACCAATGAAACTTAAGCCAATGCCAAAAATAGAATCAGAAGAATGCTTTGCTGGTGCTTTTAGGATTTTACAAAACTCAACAAATCTGTTTCGTCTTGTTGCTTCAAAATATAATACATTTAGGCAATGTGTCCAATTGTTTATTTCTAAATGTAGGGGGTCTGGTTTTATTCTGTCTGAAAATATACCAATTCTTGATTCACCTAATTGACGCAATTCATCCTCAGCCATAAAATCCAGAGACTTTAGATGTTTGGCATTTTCTGACAACTCATTTGAAAAACCATTTGAAACTGTTGTAACATGGTAAGATCATTTTTTCAACAAGTGTTATCAGAAATCTTCCATTTCTTGTCAGAATTTGAATACCCAATTGATCCGTCTATAAAAGTAAGTTCACTTTTGTGAACATTGCAGAAAGGGGATTTTTTCTTCTTTTGACTCAGGTGCGCTATCATCAGAAAACTCAACAACAAAATGATTTATGTCCCTATTAAACCACCTAAGTTTATCTTTCGTTTTTTTTACTTTCAAATTTAGATCAGCAATCATTGTGACTAATGCTGTCACTGTACGCGAAATACCTCCTTTTATTGACTTTGAGCAGTTTTGCGACACAAATTCAGTAGCTGAAAAGACTGAGTTAGAGCTTTATCTTGAGGAAAAGCGTTTCAAATGTGAACCGTCAATCCACTTTACTTTTGATGTACTAGAATGTTGGAAGGTGCATAGCATTAATAAACCAATTCTCTCAATATTGGCGCGAGAAATACTTACAATTCCATCAACATCAGTTGCTTCAGAATCTGCATTTAGCGCAGGAGGTCGAGTGCTTGATTCATTTAGAAGTTCATTATCACCTGAAACAGTGGAAGCTTTGGTTTTTTGTGCAAGTTGGTTGAAAGATGATAGTCAAGAGAAAAAGGTAATGTTATTCTCATTGTCATTTTTTGATATCTTTTTTAATTTAAGTTTTAATATCAACTAATTTTGTAGGTTGATCTTGAATGTTGAAATTTGAATGTTGTTATTCCAACGGTTTTTTAATTCTACTATATGAAAAGGTAAACAATTAATTAGGTTTTAATTATGTTTTTAATGTAGCATAATATCTCCTTTTAAACTCTAATTATTTTTTATTTTTAATTATCTAGATTCATTTTCATGCAAGTTTGTTGTAAAATTTCCGATTTTCAGCTCATTTTTGAGGTTCTACTTCAAGAGAATTAGAGGAAGGCTTTTTATTTTGTTTCATCCAATGCAATGAGAGCAAGACTTATATTTGTGAAAATGTAATTTGAACTATTAGAGTGCAGTGTTTAATAGGAATTATTATGTTTGTGAGAGTTTATATTATGTTTGAACTTTGAACATTAAATTTGAGCATTGAACTATTAGATTTAGCTTTTATTTTGAACTATTAGATTTGTGGGATCTTATTTCATTATGTTGTTTATTTGCATGTTTAATAGACAGTAAGATTGTTTATGTTGTTTGTTGATTTGGACTTGCATTATTTACAGACAAGCCTTCAACGAACAATTTTTTTTTACTAAACGAGATTTAAACTAACAGGTTACAATAATTATTTCGAATTTTAAACCAGTCGAGCTTGAGCAACATGTAAAACGAGCCGAGCCAAAACAATACTCATCCTTAACGAGCCGAGCTCGAACAAAGAATCTCATGTTTGAAACGAGCATGAGCCGAGCCTGAACACTCTTAATATGTAAACGAGCCGAGCTGAGCCCTGGCAAGCTTGGCTCGTTCGGCTCGATTTACAGGCCTAAGTATAACTATAAATTTGTATTCGTTAAGTATAACTCTGATTTACAAATTTTATGGAAAGTTTATTTAAAACAACAATTCTCTAATATATTCATTACAAAACCGCTCAAACATTTTTTTTTTATTATTTTTTTTTTACAAAATTATAAACATTTACAGATTTTTATAATATTATTACCTAGGTTTTTTTTTTTATTTTATATATTTACACTTTTTGTTTTATATATATTTATTTTTATCGCTCAAGCATACTTACAACAGTTATAAATTGAAAATTATCAAAACGGTAAACCACATGATATCATGGAATATTCTAGAGTTTACAATTCATTTCGATAGAATTATTTTAATTGGTTAAAGTTTAAAATTCCAAATGAGGCAAGATCTTGAGTTTTGTATTTATGGCCCATATGACAGCCACATCAAATTTAGCACGTATTTATTTATGGATTATGCCACATTAAGTGAAATAGTTATGTGTACCGCATTATGTGTTCCACAAGTGGGCCAAACTTATCTTCATTAAATACGTCATTCATTAACTGTAATATATTTTTAAACTTTTAACCTACACGTTTACACCATTACCGCATGTGGGCCACATATAGGGTTCTCGCCGGGATACTATTACTTGTGGTTCTTAACAAAACATATCATTTTTGTTTAGTACTAAACGTAAAGGATGCTAATATAACTATAGTTGTAATGATATCATTAATGTTTTTTTTTCCTTGTTTAACAATAGTTATTAATAGGTTATTATCATGATAATAAAGATAAAAACAACAACGACACTAATAATTTATATAATCATTTTATAAATTAATGGTATCGTTGTAATGACATAGCATCAGTGTCTGTGCGTGCGTGTGTTCATTTATAGGTATTATAATTTATATGTACAATTATATAGTAAGTAACAACAAGTTGGTATAATAATAAAGCTATAGATTAGGTTTGCATTCTTAGAATTTTACAGAGTTAGTTACTTAGAAAGTTTATATAGAATGATTCTATGTAAACTAAATTGACTAAGGGGTCAATTTAGTTTACATTTCATATACCCCCTCCCCCTCCAATTATAAAAAAAAGGTGGAGGAGTTACCCTATATACTCTAAAAGTATCCAGGATACCACCTCGACCTTTTTATTTCAATAAATTTTTATATTAAAAAAAAAAAAAGGCTGGCGGTGAAAAATATATAAAGTATTTATACGACCCCAAAGCCCTTTGCTAGAGGCAAAGGATCCCAATTTAAAATACATCAAATATATACAAATATAAAGTTAAATAAAATTAAATCTTATGGAATTGAAAAGATCGCTTGGCCAAGTGGATAATGTTATGGTCAGTGACAGCGGAGACCAGAGTTCGACCCCCAGTAAAGTCCTTATTCACTTTTTTTTTAATGAGAAGCATCAAATAAAAGTAAACTATACTTAAGGCACACTTTTTTTTGAAAATATTGAAAACAAAGCTTAAAACCCAGTGCCGAGTGTAGGCTACCTATACCCCGTAGTTAGAGGGGGTGGGGTGTTGCGGGGGGGGGGGGGCAGCAAATTTTAGGCCCTTTTACTATTTTATTTCAGCTAAACCTAGCGGTAAAATTTAGGAGATTTTGAGACCCTAATGACACGCTTTTTTTTGAGGGGAGGGGGTCTCCGACCTACTAGCCATTGCACTACTAAAACATGTTTTTTGTTGACTCAAAAAATACTATCGGGTGCCGTATAAAACGGGGGGTGGGAATAAACGGGTGGGTTGGAATTTTAGTCATAATCTAATTGAACGGTTGAACGGGGGAGGGGCGATTAATATACGGGGGGAGGGGAGAGGGAAATTTTTTGAAATTTAATAAACGGGGGGGGGGGGACATGTTCAATGCCCCCCGTTTCTTCGGCATGCAAATTATGCATGTTCATGTCAAATGCGCATTTGACTTGCGGTCAAAAGCGCATTTTCTAACAGCTGTTAGGGTAAGGTTAGGCCTTTTTATTATAATTTCAATAGGATTTAATATCCTGATATAAGTTTTATACTTTGCAAAGTATAAAACTTATTTTCAGCATATTAAATCCTATAAGTAAAACCAAAGCTTTGTTGAGAAATAAACTAAAAGCTCATTTTTAGCAAATCGAGATTTAATAGGTCGACAACATGTAAAACCTGTTTACACTGAAAGATTTTTTCGAATTTTTAAGGCCGATTTTCACTGAATTTTTTTTTTTTTTTTTACTTTTGAGGTATAAAATTTTTTTGTTGATTGAACAAGTAAAACTTAATAAACGGGGGGGAGGGGGGTCTTAATATGCTTAGAGTGGATGGGAAAAATATACAATAATTTATAAACGGGGGAGGGAGAGGGGGACGTTTATTAGGAAGTTGAGAGTAGGTTACCTATTTTTTGCACATGCATGCTCACATGCCACCCCTTATATACTGCCCCTGAGTATACCTAGGGCCAGTATATAAGGGGTGGCATGGGCGCTACCCCTTATATACTTTTTGATGTTCTAGATAGGACACTTTCACACATTGTACAAACTCCAAACTTAAGTATGTTTGTACGTATGCCAAATGAGGAGACCTTGTAAAAAATTGGGATGGCGGAGACCTGTTAACAAATAGCCCTGAAACGCTTGTCCTCCCCCCCCCTCCTGCTAAAAATTGTTATGGCGGTAGTCTGGGAACAAAAAAGCCCTCAAATACTTGCATTTCCTCCCCTGCCCAAACGTGAGGGCACTTATAAAGTAAAATTTGTAACTTAACAATTTAAAACTAAATTTTAATTTATTGACAGAATTTTAATTTCGTTGAAAAATATTGTAAATTACAAAAGTTATGGCGATGCAAAATGTACAGCCGCTCATTTATTTATTTTTTTTGGGGAGGGGGTCAAAAAATTGTACTACATTAGTGCCCTCACGTTTAGGCAGGGGAGGAAATGCAAGCATTTGAGGGCTTTTTTTTTCCCAGACTACCGCCATAACAATTTTTTGCAAGGCCTCTTTAAATGGTATAGGTAAACATACTTAAGTTTGGAGTTTGCGCAATGTGTGGAACTGGTTAATCTGGAACATCAAAAAATCTTGCGGGCGCCCATGCATGTGAGTGCATAGAGAGAAACTATACCTTTTACTCAGAATTTTAACTTTTCTATTGACTAGCTGGTTAATTGTGTAAAATTAGAAATTCGAAGTACGTACTTTTAAAATGAGCTCTTCCCCTCCCCCCTCCTTCCCTATACGCTTTCGTACACTTTTTGAAGACCTCCCCCTCCCCCCTATGAGCGTACGTACTTTATGGACGACCCCTAATTGTATCTTTTAAATTGTACTTTAATTTTTAACTATGAATGTTTTTAGTATCAATTAAATAATGCCTCGCCATTTTGACCAAGTCTGGAATGGATGTTTAAAAAATATATATGCAATGATGGAAAACAGCACTTGTTTGCACATACTGCAATGCAAGGTTTTTCACACAAAACTCCACTCGGGCAAAAAAATATTTAGAAACAGATTGTCCTAAATCACCTAAGTTTGTAAAAAGAAAATTTGCAGCTGATGTTTTAAAACAGAGTTTTTCGTCTAAAACTAAAAGTGGAATAATACTTGTCAAATCATTATCTGAACTTGACACGAATACAAGTAATAATGAAGGTGTGTCAGGTTTAATATTCAATTTGTGTGACAACAACCTTACCAGTTTTGTAAAAAAGGTAGGCACCAATTCCACAATGAGTGTGGTTGCTAATGAATTACATTCTGATCTCCAGTAGTGTTTTTTTTTCGAAATCTTCAGAAAAGGCCGTCAGTTTAACCTCTATTTTACCTCTCAATCAAAAACATATATTATATTTTTTTGATAAAATGTCAGCAAAAAAGTGCGATGAAATAAATATACAATATGCAAAAGCAATTTACGCAACAGCCAGCCCTTTAAGCATGTCAGATAATACATTTTTGATTAACTTCTTTAAAAAGATTCAACCTGGTTGGTCACCTCCCAAATGTTATGCTCTTAGTCATAACCTTTTAGACACAGTATATGACCAAGTAAATAAATTCAAACAAGAACTGATATCCCAGGCAGAAACATTTATCCTCATGATAGATGGTTGGTCTTGTGTAAACTTCTCACGTACAGATTATGCTTGCTACTCCAAATCCAATATACATAAAAAGTATTCATCCAAAAGAAAACTTCCACACCGGAAAATACCTATTTGATCAAATGGTTAAGATAATTGAAGATCAAAATGTTATATTGAACAAGAGAAAAATAAAAGTGCTTTTTGCACTGACAATTTATCAGCCATGGTAGCTATTTGGAAATTGACTGAAAATAAATATGATTGGATGTCAACAAATGGCTGTTTTTCTCACGGTTTAAATTTGTGACCTAGTAAAGAAGCTTGTGACCTAGTAAAGAAGAACAACTTAATTTTTAAAACACTAAAGCAAAATAAATAAACAGTTAAGTTTTTCAAAAACAAACATGTTTTAAAGAGTATCCTTGAGTGCTGTAGTCTACATTCTTTAAAAAAAAATTTGACTTTAATTCTTCCTGTTGTAACAAGATGGTCATCGCGTTTTTGTGACTCATTGCGATTAGCAGTAACTGATGAGAAAGCACAAGAATATTTTAAAAACACAATAATAAAAAAGAAATTAATCTTAAAGAGTTAGTGTTAAATGAAATATTCTGGAAAAGTACAGATTTAGTTTACAAACTACTAAAACCTGTATCAGAGGCTATTTTGGAATCAGAGTTTGATGCAGCATCAGTGTCTATTGTAGCAGAAGTCTTTTCATTTGTCACAGCTGAGATATCTGATGTGCTGCAAAACTCAACACTACTGACTTTACAAGAAAAAGAGAGTATTACTACTTGCGTTAAAAAGCGGGAAGACTTTTTTGCAGCTAATTTGCTTGATCCCAGATTTGCTGATAAAGAGTTAAATCATTC
Source organism: Hydra vulgaris (assembly GCF_022113875.1). Taxonomy (NCBI): domain Eukaryota; kingdom Metazoa; phylum Cnidaria; class Hydrozoa; order Anthoathecata; family Hydridae; genus Hydra; species Hydra vulgaris. The sequence goes on from NC_061164.1 coordinate 42,386,386, forward strand.
AGAAATGCTTTTAGCTGAGCAGCATGAATGACTAGCTGCTGATGTTATATAGGATGAATTAATGAATTTTAAAGCTCGTAGTGGAATATTTAGCCAGGATAGTTGCAGCTATATTAGGAAGCTTAGTGTAGAGTGGTGGAAAGCATATGCACCTACAACATTATTGAGCAGAGTGACGTTGATATTATTGTCTTGTAGCTGCAGCATTGCATCTGCTGAGCATGCAAACAAAGAGGTGTCTTTGCAAAAATCTAAAAAGCGAAATCTTTTAACTGATACAAAAGCATCAAAGCTAACATTTATTGCTTATAATTTGAAACTACAGAATAGACTGGCTAAATGTAATTCTAAAAAGAAAAAACATTTATGTTTAGAAAAAAAAAAATTGAAGCAAAAAGCAATATAAGCTTATATATATATATATATATATACATATATATATATATATATATATATATATATATATATATATATATAATATATATATATATATATATACATATATATATATATATATATATATATATATATATATATATATATATATATATATATATATATATACATATATATAAATATATATATATGTATATATTTATATATATATATATATATATATATATATATATATATATATATATATATATATATATATATATATATATATATATATATATATATATATATATATATATATATATATATATATATATATATATATATATATATATATATATATATATATATATATATATATATATTAGGGTGGTCCAAAAAAATTTTTTTTTTAATTTCTTTGATGGTACCATTTCTTTATGTGACATTATGTGTAGGAATAACAATCGTGAAGTTTGGGCATGATTGAATAATTTTTAAAGGTTGCTCATCAACATCAAGTTTTTTACTTTTTGGGTTTGAGTTCTCTTTTAGTGTGCAATCTCAAATTTTGAATAAATTATGATACAACATTGCATTTTAACTCTTACTGTATATTAATCCAAAACCATGCAGTATTTTTTAAACTGAATTATATAATAAAGTAATAAATTTCTGGTTTATAATAACGTATTTGTGTTCACTATAGTAAAGACAAATTTAAAAAACAATAATAGTTCCAAAAAATCTTAAAAATTGTTAGAGTTTTAGGTTTCATTTATATTTCAGCTTCTTTGCAAAAAATTATTGTAATTTCTGAAAAAAAATTCATTGGTTTTTGTTTCCATCGTTTTTTGATGACTTGGTTCCATCGATCAACAAAGATTTCTGTGGCAGAGGAAACTTTAACCTGTGTTCAGAGACTACCTGCAACAAGAATTGCTTTTGTTCTTCATTTTTGGTAATTGAACAATTAAAATCCTGAATTAGATTTACTCCTCTTTCAGCCGTATCATTAACAACTCGTAGACTTTTTACAATTTTTTCTGCCTGTTGAAACTCTTCATTTTCGGTCCACTTGTCAGGATCAACAGTTGTCAAAAAAGTAGTTGGTAATTCCAAAATGTTGAAAAAATTTAAGGTATTCTCTGTTACAAAACTTTCTATTTGCAGACTTTCAACTGAAGTTAAATCGATTTTTATTTTTTTCTGTGGTTCATCCTCTACAGCATTTTGTAGAGCCAAAACCATTTTTGCTTTTGTTTCCTTGCTGATCTCCTTATCAAAAAAAGCCAATGCTACCATTTCTTCACTTAGATACCATAAATGCCTCAAAAATGCTGTTGCTGCAGCTGTAAAAATTCCATTGTTAATGGCTTTATGTTGAAAAACAGTCTTCAAGAAAGTGAGATCATTCGACAGAGCAAGTGTTGGATTGGTACATGATATCCAAAATTTGGTGTACACCAAACTAGCAAACAAGCTAATACCTCGAAGTGATTTTTCTTCTTTTGCCGTTAATTTGAACTGCCTTTTGAACATCCATATTTTCATTGAATACAAAATTTTGGCCATCCACCTTCCTCTGTGTATGGCTCCGGGAGCCATTACATGAGCCTCACGAGGAGGAACATCACCAAGAAACAACAAGGTTAGTTCCAACAATTCCTTGTAGTCATCTCGATATTGTTTACCAGATTCAAGAATTGTTTTCAAATAAAATAGTGCATCCTGTTTGAGTATGGTGTAAGAAGCCAAAATGTCCGAACATGTTTGATCATTTAACGCTGTTTCATAATTATTTTTGTCAATTAATGACCACTTGTCACGAAAACGTTTAAATAATCCTATTTCAGGACCACTGGATTGCCCAAGAGAATGCTTAAAAACATCACTCAAGACGATTTCATACATATGATGACGGCATGCCAAGTGTAATAGTTCTCTATTAAGCTTTTTTTCCATTAAAGTACACGCTCCAGCTTCGGTACCAGTGTTGGCAGCCGTTGTATCAAAACTGATTGCTTTAACTCGGTTTTGAATGTCCCAATCTAGTAAAGTTGTTATAACAGCTTCACTTATTGCTTTACCAGTACCCCTTGTTAACTTTGGAATGCCAAGAAGCTGGTCAACGTTGTAACCTGTAACAACAACTGCTAATCAATTAACTGAATCTCTTCCAGTAATATTTGGCAATATTTTGCTATCAAAATGAACAGTCAATGGAACATTTGACGAGTTGAATGCAAACTTTATGGTTGTAGCAATTTTGTTTCGATTAGTAATTCTAGCTCTCCGGATCGTATCGCGACTAATAGCAAAATCTGTAATGTCATGACCTAAACCTTTTGCTGCAGCTGCCAGTAAATAAGTTGCTTGTCGATCCGTGACGTTGGTTCAGTCAAGAGCAGATGCTAACTCAGGTGAAATGATATTTTGAGATCGCGATTGCTTTTTTACAACATTTTGATTAGATTTCTTTGGTTTCATAAAGTCTTCATCTGAGGTTTCAGTGCCAGATGTAGACTTGTCAGATAGGTGCATTGAATCAATGTGACTTGTATTTTCAGCTTCTTTTTTTCGGTTTTTTTCCTGAAAACGTCTGGACTTTTCTAATTCTTTTCTTTTCTGGACACGTTCTTCTGTTTTTGCCAATGCCATGTCAACTCCGGCCATGTATCCCTTACGTTCACCTCGCTGATCTATTAGAAATAGTCTGTCTTCTTCAATTGTAATCAAACTCATGGCATCAGCATGTGCTATATCAAAAATGCGATCAATTTCTTCACAAAAAACATTTTCATTTGCTGTTTGTGTTGCCGAAGCTCGTTTCATGTTTTTCTTTATTTTAGCCCATTTGTAAAAAATATTTTCAAGTTTTTCAATTACATTACGTTCAATAGTTGTTGGAATTCTTGCCATATTCCACAAATGAAATACTTCTCCAATGACACACCTTGCACTTTGTCAAACGGTTTGTTTTTCTATTTTGTGAAGATGAAAAAATACTGCAAGAACTTGACGACATGTTGAAAGCTTCATCCCAGAAATATTTGGAGAAACAGACCCAACAAGATAAATGTCAATAGTTGTTCGAGTTTCAATTTTTTTCGAAAACGAAGGGAAAGATAACTGAGAATTCATATTACAGAATATTTCTGAAAATCAAAATATAACCTGAGTAAAACAATTGTTATTACAAAATGAATTTATTTTTTTAAAGCCTCAAATCAGCACTCATATGAACAAAAATTAAAATGCTTTGCGGTATATTGTCAAAGTTGCACACTATTAAATTAGAAAAATATATTTAAAAAATATTTAAAATCGATTAAAATAATTATCATAATTAATTAAATTAAATCAAATTAAGAGTTATGTCATAATAAAATAAATAAACAAATGTACATATTAAAAACTTCACAGTAACGTTAGAATAGAAAAATAATGGCAATTAAAAGAGGAAACATGGCCATGAGCGACCTCTAAAAGTCATTCAAATTTGCTTAAATTTTACAGGAATTAATATAATGATAAAAGGAACAATAGGAAAAAGTACCACATTGATTTTTGAAACTTTTGAAATTGTCAATATATTTGTGCACCACCCCAATATATATATATATATATATATATATATATATATATATATATATATACATATATATATATATATATATATATATATATATATATATATATATATATATATATATATATATATATATATATATATATATATATATATATATATATATATATATATATATATATATATATATATATATGTATATATATATATATATATATATATATATATATATATATATATATATATATATATATAATATATATTTATATATATATATATATATATATATATATATATATATATATATATATATATATATATATATATATATATATATATATAGATATATATATATATATATATATATATATATATATATATATATATATATATATATATAGTATATATATATATATATATATATATATATATATATATATATATATATATATATATGTATATGTATATATATATTATATATATATATATATATATATATATATATATATATATATATATATATATGTATATATATATATATATATATATTGGAACAAAAATTGTTTTGCCTAATTTTAATTTTGATCTACCTACTTCTTTGCATCTTTTTAAAGTTAAGCTGAAAAATCTTTTTCTCCCGTATTATCAAAATTTGACAATAATATTTATATTATGGAAATATTTATTAAACTTTATTATATACACTACAAAGTGATATATGTATGTTTATTTTATTTTTATTTTGTTGTACTTATAGTTACTTTATAATAAATATTTTGTTTACACTAGTATAAGGTTCTGACGATAAGATCTTACTGATCTTCTTTCAGATACCTAGATTTTCAAATGTTAGTAGTATTTGCTTACTTTATAATTTGTATTAATTTTTTATTTACTCTCATTATATTGTAAAAACGAACTAACAAATGTAAACTAAAATATTTTAAAAAAAAAAATTAATAAATAAAAAAATAAAATAAAAAAAAAATATGCGTCAGAACCAATTACAGCCAGGATCAGTAGTACTTTAAGGAACTTTTTCAAAACTAATTTCATGTAATGCCGATGATCGGAATTGATCTAAAAACTCCAAAATAGTGTTCTTTAGATTCATTATTACGGGTAGTAAAAAGGTTTTGAAAATTATATATAAAAAAGAAAAGTTTCTTTAAATATTAAAAAAACCTTAAGCAAAAAAAAATTGTACCATCTAAAGCTTTTGTTTGGACACAATACGCTAATAAAATCATGCTAATTCCAAATAAAAGCATTCGAAAAATTTATAAATTGCCTTAACTACGCCGAGTAGTCAGTGTTAATTTCATTTGCTGAAGCTATTAAGAAAGTTTGTTCGTGGAGAGAAGGATAAATATTCTTTTATTTTTTTTTAGTTTCAAAAAAAGATTAGGATTTAATTTCAAAAAAAGAAAAAGACGAAAAAAAGAAGTTCAATGTCCTTCTGCGGTGCTTGTAATATGACCGTAAGGGCTTCTTGAAGCACATAAAATAAAAGAATAGCAATTTAAATGAGTATTTAATTAACAGACGCAATTGAATGGATTTCCATTCGAATGTGATTGTCCAATACCAGACAACCCTTAGATCGAATATGATTTTCTCATATCAGGCGACTGAACAGAACATACTAAATTTCTACACCATATACAATCTTTGTGTCGCATATAGGTGATTATTTGTGCGGCCTACGGTGACTAATGTGTGGTTGATCAATTTTTTTTTTTTTTTATTTATGTTGATTTAGGTGCCCCAAGAAGTCCTTACGGTCTTATCACAGAGCACCGCGGAAGAGCATTTAATAGGAAGTTCAAGCCTCCTTCCCAACCGATGTCGCAAAACTTGCACAGAAGTGGGTTTGAACCACGGATCTTACGTTTCTGAGGCAAGTGCGCTACCACTGCGCCACGGCTGCTCAATTGTTTCTGTAGGTATTACGTTTGGCTTTAATTTGCTAGCCCATAAGTGCAAGAAGTGAGTGTGTTTAGCTTTCTATTCACCATATTTGAAATGGACAAAAACATATCGAGACTATACTAGACGACTAAACGGAACATACCTATGCACTACACCATCACACCTGTAGACATCATCAGTTCCTAATAACAGTAAATCAAATGTTTGTTGTTTTTTTATTCATTACCTTATTAGCTTTCGATTCACCCAAATGAGGATGGGCAATTATCCTAATTTTATAAAGAGCCTATCTTTAAAATCCCAACAGTAGAAAACTGCGACAACCAAAGAAATCTTGCAAAAATTTGTTATTTGTTATTGTTTTGTAAATTTGTGTTGGCATTATCCTCATCACAAGTTTCTTGTGAAAAGTTATTATCGAAATTGAAATATATTTTGAATAGATAAAGAAATTTGTAAAGCCAGTCAAGTTTACAATTATTCATTTTGAATGTCTTATGAAAACTACCTTTTTTCAAAAACTAATAACAAAGCTATCATTGATAATTTGGCATCATCTAGCCAAACGATAAAAAAGTTGTATACTAGTCAATAGTGAATAGCGATTGCGTCTACTATTTCTAGACTCCAACTTGCAGCAGTGATTTAGAAATATTTATATTTTATCAATATTTAGGCTAGGAAATTGAAAAGTCCTTTTTTATACTTAAATTAACAATAAATACTAAAAATGATACCTAAAAATAAAAAGTCTTTCACTGATAATATATGTTAAATTAGAAAAATAAGGGCGCCACTCAGAGTTGCTGTCCCAGGCGGCGTTAAGGCTCCCAACGCTCCTTTATATTATATTAATTACTATATTAACTATATGAAACATAAGAGGGCTGCCATGACCAAATTTTCCGGAACGTTTTTTCAAGCCAGTCCGACCCTGTATATAAATATATATATATATATATATATATATATATATATATATATATATATATATATATATATATATATATATATATATATATATATATATATATATATATATATATATATATATATATATATATATATATATATATATATATATATATATATATATATATACATATATATAAATTGTCTTGTGTGATTATTAAGAAGCGCTTTGAAAACCTTACAGTCTCACCAAAGAACACGATAGATGTACACGCAAATACACATACATACAAATACACATAAATATAAATAGTACACATAAATAATATATACAAATTTATACTTATCGTTATTTTAGGTATTAATCAAGTAAATATAATAGATATATACGTCTTGTTTATAGTACAAAATAATACATGCAAAATGTTCCGGTCAAAATTCTAATGTACATAACAAAAATTGAATATAAAAAGTAAATATTTATATATGTATATATATTTAAGATATACAAACTTGTTAGTATAAAATATAAGAAGAACGTAAAAAAAGTATATATGCGTACTGAATATATATTACAAACAAAAATTAAGTCAAGAAAGTAAACGTATATATATGAATAAAGATAGAAGATTTCGTAAGAAAAATAATAATAAAACAAACTCAAAAATGTATAAGAATGTTTTCAATCGAGGAAATGAGTTTTTTCAAATAAGAAAAGTTTTGTTCTTGAGAAAAATCAAAAAATTTAAAAACATGAAAATTTTTATCTAACAAGATAAAAACATTTTTATCTTGTCGCATAAAAATTCTCCTCTAAATGAAATGCATATTGGAGATGTGAGTTTTATTTAATCATAAAACACAATACATTATAAATATTAGATTGATATATATTAAGAATATTCATTTCAATTAAAAGAGGCTTAGCATGGTAAAAACAATATTTAAAGTTAATAAGTCGTGCAAATGTTTCTGTCGGCGATAATGTGGTTCTAATTTAATTTGGTTAACACTACCAAAGCCGCATTAGCATAGTTTTAGTGGTATAGCTGAATTAAAGTATGTTTGTTTAGCATGTTTCTTGTTTTATCCCAGTGGGCACCAGACCATAAAAAGACGTCTTTTGAACGTTCAAAAGACGTCCAAAACGTTCAAAAGACGTTTAAAAGACGTCCAAAACGCGCATAAGACGTTTAAAAGACGTCTTTTTTACGCCCGTGCCCACTGGTATATATCTTATACTTTTAGAAATTTTGAAGGAAAAGTTTTCAATATATTTTTTCCATGTTAGATTTTCATCAATAAAAAATGCCCAAAAAATTTGTAACTGTTATTTTTTTAATATACATTTCATATATAAAAAGAGCAGATAACTCACAAGGTAGAAGATATTTTTTGTAGTTAGGATGAAAAAGAAATCTTTTTTTTTTTTCAATATTTAGAGTAAATTTATTTAAACCTTAAACCATACAAAAAATTGAACAAAATCTATGTTCACTCTTTGAAATAGTGTCGTTTCGTTACTATGAGATAAAATAATAATTTGTGTCGTCAGCAAACATAATTGTCATTAAAATAGATTCTTCATAATGATCGTTTTTGTAAATGAAAAATATTAGAGGTCCTAGGACAGACCCTTTAGGAACTCCGAATTTTACATCTAAAAGTTTTGATTGCGATCATGCGTCATAGTTTGCTTTATAACTATATAAACAATTCTTGATTTATTTTTTTAAAAAAGAGAGAACAGATATTGGACGGTAACTACTAACATTAAATAGATCTCCTCCTTTAAATAAAGGAAACTTTGTCTATTTTTAATTCATTAGGAAAAATTCTTTGTTGAATTGAATATTTTTAAAAGGATATTTTAATGATATGAATCAATAATAAGGTTTTTATTGATAAAATCAGTGTTGAACTTTAGCATTTTAAACGCTTTTTTAAATTCATCAAAAGACAATTCAAAAGAGTTTAGTTAAGAAAGTCAAGGAAAACTACATCTGTTTATTTATTTGTTTATGATTGAAACAGTTTTGGCTAAATTTGGTCCAACTGAAGTAAAGAGTTTATTCATTTTGTTTGGTAAGGCTCTTGAATTATCAAATATTTTATCATTAATTTTAATAGATTTAGGTAAAGATCTTTACCTTGCTGTAAGAAAAATGAAAGCTAGCTCGCAAACTTCTAACTTCTCGCGAGCTCGCTAACTTTTAATTTCTTACTACCAGATAAAGGAATTAAGGAAAAACTTTCCTTAAAACTTGCCATGTCGTCTTTGAGTTTGCGATCTCAGAACAACGAGGTTTTAACAATTTTGACAAAAACGATCTTTTTGTATCAAAATTTTTGAAATATCCTATAACCAGTATCAACTTGATATTTGTGCGGACCACAATAAAAGAATTTTTAGATCATCAAAGTTTTATCTTAAATTAAAATTTAAAAAAATCACAATAAAAGGTTTCAACGGCTTTTGGAACATTGTAACCTCAAAATTACGACACGTTATTTTTTATCGCGCAACAGGGTTTTTTTTCTGCAACTGTAGCCAACTTTATTGCTACACTCAGCGAAATTTCTATAGTACCACTTATAATTTGTACTTATAAATAAATTCACAAAGTACTTGCATTTTTTTTTTGTTTGTTTGTTTATTACTAGAATTACTAGGAATAAATAAGCAAATAATATTTTAAGAGAAAATAATTATTTATTTATTTTGTAAAACTTAAAAGTTAGAAATATTTCGAAAAAACAGGCGAAATTTCTATAGTTCCATCAAAAGTAATTCTTTATAATCATCGATCTAGATAATAATTTTTTAATTAGTTTAGTTTTTACTAAACTAATTAAAAAAATGTGTACAACCACCTTTTACACTAATTAATTTGAAGATTTGGTTTTTCATACTTTTTATAAGATTTTCCAAACAAACCTTTAAAACACCGTTCCATGCTTGTTGAATAGATGTTTTAAGATTTTGTATTGTATTATACTGTCGAGAATTTCCATTTATAGTTCGCGCCAATACTCCCTATAAATTTTTAAAAGGGTTCAAGTCAAATGAACATGATAGCCAATTCAAAACATTTATATTTTTTTCCTGAAACCACCATTTTACACTTCGTGCCGTCTGAATCGCCACATTATCTTGTTGGAAAATCCAGTTCTCAGTAGGTAAACCTTCACTAAACTCTACTAAAACATATTCTTTTCGTCGGAAAAGATAACATTTTCCCATTCTGCATCCCATGTCATGTGGTCCTTTGCAAACTTAAATCTTGCACTTTTATGTTTTTTTGTCAATGGTGGATTTATGATCATTCTTTTCGATAGATTTGTCCTGATTTTGACAAAATTTATTGGACACTTTTTGTAGTCACAGGTAATTTAAGTTCAGTCTTTATTTGTCTTGCTGTTCGTACTCCGGATGACGCCAAACGCAAAATGGAAGAATGTTGCCTTTTGGTTGTTTTTTTTATATCCGCCCTCTAAGTGATTTTTGTCGTAATTTTTACGTAAGTTTATAATTTTTTTTTTTTTTTTTTTTTAATAAACTAATATAATATAAACTAATTCGTTTACAATGTATAAAATAAAATATCGTACAAATAATAGGAACTTTTTTCAGTACAAATATTAAACTTCGCACAAATAATAAATATAAAAAAGTAACGCTAGGAAATGAATGCGGGAAACTTGCAGAAGACCATGTGGTCTTGTCATCAAGAAACCCCCTATAGTTGCGATATTTTTGTATACTTAATTTGTTAAAAAAATTTCAGTTTAGCAAAGTCTTTTAGTGGCATTAGAATCACATATAAAAAACTATTTGATACACATATATAATTACATGGCTTGTTATACTTAATATATTGACAGACATGTACGAAATATAAATAAAATCTAATATACACTTTGCTTTAAAGTAAATTCTATAAAGTTTTTGTTTGTTTGTTTTTTTTAATTATTAGTTTTAATATACGTTCGTAAAATTGTTGTTAAAATGTCAAGAACAAGTTTTTTTAATAATATTTTCAGAGAATTTAAGTAATGTAATTTTATAATTGTAGTATTTTTAAAAATTAGTTTGTTGTAGAGGTAAGGGCGATACGAAATAGAGAAACGTGATAGTTTTGTTCTTTTATTTGGTGAATTAAAGTTTCCCATTCCTCGAGTATCATATCTATTTCTATTGCATATAAACAACTCTTTTGAAAAATGTGATGGGAGAAGTCCAAGTTTATATTAAACCAACAACAAATTTTGATAGATGTTTGGGAGAAGTCCAAGTTTATATTAAACCAACAACAAATTTTGATAGATGTTAATTTTATAGACGTTTAGTGCATTAAGATGTTTTAGCAAAGGTTCAGCATGAGTACACTTATCTTTATTAAATAATATTCTTGCAGCATGTTTTTGATGTCGGCAGAGTGCTACTAGGTCGGATCTATGGGTACTTACCCATGCTATGTTACCATACGTATAATAGGTTTGAATAAAAGAGAAATAAAGTTGCTTTAAATTTTTTAGGGGTCATATCGGTCTAGCTTTGTAAAGCTTACAAATGTTGTTTCTTATTTTAGTATTTAAAAAGTTTATGTGGGATTTCCATGAAATATTCTCATCGATAAGTATCTCTAAAAATTTTGTTGCTTTAGTCCTTTCGATAATTTTATTTTCTATTTTTATAAATGGTAATATATTTGGTAAAGATTTTTTTCTTTTATTGGAATGGAACAGAATGTAGTTCGATTTTTCTGTATTCAATGATTATTTGTTAGATTTAAACCAAGTATTAAGTTTTTCAAGTTCAATACTTGCAGTTGCAAAGAGTTCTGTGATAGAAGTAGATGAATAAAATAAATTAGCATCATCTGCAAACATTATGGCATCGAGTTTGTTTGAGACTTTTTTGAAGATCATTGATGTATAGCAAGAAGAGTAAGTGAGCTAGGATGGAACCTTGGGGAACTCCGCTTTAAATTTTAAGCAATTTTGAATGGATTATTTTATCTGTAATAACAGATTGCTGTCCGTTTATAAAAAAGCTCTCAAACCATTGGAAAGCAATATTTTTAATACCATATTTTTCCATCTTTTTAAGTAATATAGCATGATCAACAGTATTAAATGCTTTTGATAGGTCAATAAAGATTCCTAGAACAAATTTGTTATTATTAAAAGAGTCATTTATTTTATTTACAAGATCTAATATCGCATTTTCGGTAGAATGTTGCTTTTGAAATCCGAATTGTTTTTTATTCAAGATATTGTTATTAGTTAGGTATTTATATAGTTTATTGTAAACTATTCGTTCTAGAAGTTTAGAAAAGAATGGAAGGATTGAGATGGGTCTGTAGTTATTAAGTAAAAATAGCTCTCCGGTTTTAAATATTGGTACGACTCTTGCAATTTTTAATTTGTCTGGAACATTTTCTGTTGTAATTGAAGATTTAAAAACTTTGAGTATGGGTTTACGTATCACCGGGAAGACACTTTTTACTACGTTGCTACAAATCTCATTGATCCCTGGTGCTTTGTTAATTTTCAGAGAGTTTTTAGCATCATCGAGTCCATCGTAGCTTAAACCATTGAATTTTAGTTTGCTATGTAGATCTGTAAAAAAGTTTCAAAATAGGTATTTGGGCATTGAATTTTGGACGCCATGTTAGGACCGATGTTTGCAAAGAAACTGTTAAAATGTTTGGCAATCGAACTTTTATCGTTGTATTCTGTTTCATGCACAACAATTCCTTCCTGATTATTTCTTTTATGATGTTCCATGATTTTTTAATATCACCATTGGTATTTTGAAGTAGTTTGAATAGTATACTTTTTTAGAGTTTTTTCTTATTTTTTCAAAAAGATTTTTGTATTGCTAGTAGATAGATAAATTGTTCACTGCATGATGAAACCTTTCGCTTTTCTTTGCAATTTGTTGATTGGACAAACTTATATCTTTGTAAGCAACAATTTTTCTTTTCTTTTTCATTTAACACCTTTTCGCGAGGCATTGTAATCATTAAATAACAAATCTTAATTAAAAATACAAAAAACTTTCATATAAAACAAACAAATTAAAAAATCCTACTCAAACTTCAATTAACTGTTATTATGGAAATTAAGTGTTCAAAACAAACTAATGGAAGTATGGAAATTAAGTGTTCAAAACAAACTAATGGAAGTATGGAAATTAAGTGTTCAAAACAAACTAATGGAACTATGGAAATTAAGTGTTCAAAACAAACTAATGGAACTATGGAAATTAAGTGTTCAAAACAAACTAATGGAAGTATGGAAATTAAGTGTTCAAAACAAACTAATGGAACTATGGAAATTAAGTGTTCAAAACAAACTAATGGAAGTATGGAAATTTTGCCTGTATATATTCCAATTTTAAAATCATTCTAGAAAATTTAGTTTCAATTGTTTTAGAAACACATAAAATTGTCATAAACGCATTTGTTTGCAATAGGTTTAATAAAGAAAATTTTTGTGGTTACTTTTATAAATGCGTTCCGCATAAAATCTGCCATAACTACATGGAACTATTAAAATTTCGCTGAGTGTATTGACAAACTATTGATGTTTGCGTTGTGGTGAGCTGTCACATTATTCAAATTGTGGTAGAAAATGAGCCAATAGCAAAAACAAAAGTCATTTTTGAGGTGAGATTTAGTTGAGGTCGTTGAACTTAAAATAATATCTAATAATTATTTCAAAATTAGATAGAGACATTAAAAAATAATACATCAAAATCATTATTGTTTTCAGTCTTGCAATAACAAAAACAAAAAAAAAAACAAAAAAAAAAAACTAAAAAACGTTATAATGCGACGAAAACATAAAAAAGAAACGTCCGAAAAGCAGGTCATTGATCAGCAAAGAGTTATGTTAATTGCAAAGGAAAGCAAGTACCCAAAAAACAAATCAAAAATTACAAAAATTGTTTAAATAACTGTTTTACAACTTCTTAAAAAAAATGTTTGAACAAGAACGTAATGCATTAATTACATCATACCTTTCATTATCTCAGAATGAAAAATATGTTTAACATGCAGCATCATCTGAGAAGAAGTTAGTTATAAGAACTATGAGAATTATGAGGAAATATGAGAACTTTAACATATTTGCGTTTATTTTATTTTAATGTAATGAGTGACAAAGTGCGAGTGTGCAAGACATTTTTTTGAAAAACATTTTTTTTCAAAAACCTACAAGTTAAAGGTATAACATTGACACATCTTTAGAAAAAAAGTATTTTTTCTAGTATGCGACAAAAAAAAATTGGGTACCCATAATTTCTAAGTGTTTACCAATGATATTGCTGCCATGAACTGCTAAAAATTTTAGTTTTTTGTTTAATATTATTGATTAATAGTTATTTTTGTTCCTGTAGTGCCACTGTCAATGTTACCCTCTATCTGGGGTAACTTTGACAGTAGAATGTTTTATGCTTTAAATGTTAAAAATACCTTATAGTGCTTCGACTGAATGCCCCACTGTCTGTAACCAATTTTAGCAATTGAAGAAAAGTTGCTTTATCAACATTTTTGTATCGTATTGAATTATAAAAGGTTTTCAAACAGTTCCTCCAAGATGCTTTTACTGTCTTGAAAACACCTACATCTAAAGGCTGTAAAATACTACTTGTATAGGCAGGTAGTCAAAAAAGCTCAGTGTTGTTTGCAATAGCTAATTCTACAACAGTTTTTGATATGAGAGAGTTGTGTCCGTCAAATATTAGAAGCTTCGATCCTTCTAATGGGTTTGTTTCGGCAATAAATATCTTTTTAAATTATTTAATGAACTTGGGGAATTTCATCCAACCTGAAGGAGAACAGTTGTAACGTGCATTGTCCGAACCGCCACAGCACCTTTATAAACAATATATGGTGAAAAAAGCAGACCGGTTGCAAAACAGCATACCTGCACTGTAAACATTATTTTAGTTGAAGTACCGACCGTTTAATGTAGATTCTTTAATCCGCATTTGCAGAGAATTTTCTGCTTACCTATACCGGTTTAAAATCCTGTTTCATCTACATTAAATATACTTTGTGCCTTATTCTGTAGATGAACTTTCTTAATAACACCTGCTAGTTTTTTAAAAAAGTCATCAGATACGTTAAGATTGCATGCATATGCACGATTAGCAGGAAGAGATTGTCCAATCCAACGGGTAAGTTTTTCCATCTCTCCTTAAAACCACGTATCCAATCGATTTAGGCTTGCCATTCTTAAAGGTATTGGATCTACCACTACTGTTTATGTAAACTTGCACAATACTCGCAATATTGCAACAATCTAAATAAAGCCCAAGTCTCTAAGTTTCTGAATTGTACAAACAATCAACGTTTCTTTTTCTCTTGTCAAAATTGTTGAGCGTTCAACTTGTTTACAATTCACTTTCTTAAGATGATCAATTAATTTTGTTCCATCGATATTGCATATGATATTGTCGTTGATATTGCCGTTGATGTTGCCATTGATATTGCCGCTTTACTTATGCTGGCATTTTTTTCACTTGCATTTATAATGGTCTTTTAAATGGCTTCTCTATCATACAATCCGTAAGTTGAACTTGGTTTTTTTGTAATTGCGAGGCATGATATGATGATCATAAACTCTAAAAAACATATCAATAATTTATTTATTTACACTTAAAGCGTAATAACAATAATCTTAAATTATGAGTAAACTTTGACAGACCTATGGGGTAACTTCGACAATCCTGTCAATGTTACCTCAAAACCAAAATGAGGTTTTAAATAAAAATTACTAAAAAAATATTTTAAATGCTTAGCATTTACAAATAACATTATAAAAATACATTTAAAATTATATTATAGTATTGTTTAAAATAAGTTAATAAACTTAATTAAGAATAAGTTTAAATTGTGCTCACCAAATTATGTTGTTACTCATGTTTACAATTATGTGGATAAAAGTTGAAATATATGTTCATTCAACAGATTATTGTCGCGTCGGTTAAATAATTTAAACAATAGTCAACTGGTAAAAACATTTAATATAGCACGTGTCAATGTTACCCACCTGTCAATGTAACCCCTCGTTACCTTAAACAATATGCATTTTAATATAAATATAAACTCAAATATCCCTATACCTGACTGTCGAACGAAAAAGAAATACCGAGATTTTTTACCCCGAAATTTTTTTTTGTCATTTTTTCAGTCAATTTTTCAAGATTATTTATTTGAAAAATTATTGGGGAGGGGGGCAAACACCCCTGCTGCTACAAGCCTGAATAGTGAACTCGTTAAAATTTATAACTGGTTTAAGTCAAACAAATTACCAATTGATTTTGAAATAACTAAATGGTCATAAAAAATCTACTATCGAATTTGCCTACTGTGTTAATTGATAATACTGAAATAAGTAGAATTAAAGTTACCAATATCTTGGAAGTGTACATTGATAAAAACCTAATGTGGAAAAAATCATGGTAAAAATTTAAAACTGCTAGAAGTATAGGAATACTATACAAGTTAGAAATTGTTTAAGTAAAAATACTTTGATTCAATTATATTACTCGTTTATTCGTTGCGTTGGGAAGTGTAAATAAAAGTATACGAAAACCTCTTTATCGTCAACAGAAGCATATCGCGCGTCTTATAAACTTTAAAGATCGTTATACTCATGCTAAACCCTTTTTACTTAAAACAAAAATTCTTAATTTATATCAGCCTAATGATTATTATGCTATTTGTTTTATAAATAAATGTAAAACTAAAACCTCCTTTTTCCTTGTAAAAACTACTTCCTTTTTCCTTGTAAAAAACTACTAAAAACCCTTTTCCTTCGTAAAACTAAAACCTCCTTCCTCCCTTTCCTTCATCTTTTATTTTATACAAACATTAAGAAAAAAAAATATGTTCGAACTGAAAATTTTATCCAACAACCTTTTCAAACAAATTTTAGCAGATCTTGTTTTTCTAAACGAGGAGCTATTTCATGGAACAAAATAATTTTTAAATATTTTGATTTTGCTCAAGAATGGAAATACTTAGGTCGTTAAGAAAGTTCGTAGAGCTCCCATTAAAAAAAAAAAATAAAAGAGTTTTTTTACTTTTATTTTATTAAATGTTCAAAATAATGTCCATCATTATGTATACAAAGTTGCATCCTTTCAAGCCATTAGTAAAACGTTTTTTTATATTTTTTTGTGGGTATACTTTCAAGTAGCTTCGTTATGCGGGTTTTTGGCTTTCGATGTCAGTATCGTCATCGAGATTTTTTTTTATCAAGTCAAATAGCCAATAATCGGATGAAGCTAAGTCTAGTAAGTATGGTGGGGGCAAATTATTGTAATTCCAGCTTGGTTTGGACAATTTGTGACGGTTTGAGTTACACGGGGTCGAGCGTTATCATGGAGAAATTTGAATCCAACGTCATGTTAGTTTTCTTTTTTTAAGTGCGTTGTGAATAATTTTGTGAACAATCAATGTCATGGCTTTAATTATATCATGTGTACCATGCAGATTTTCTTCAATATTGGCACTCACACGTTCAATATTCTCATCTGTATACGTGGTTTGAGGGTGCCCTAAGCGAGGATCATCTTCAAGACTCTCTCTATCATCTTTAAATAAAGTAGCCCTCTTGGCAACTATACTATATTTTGAAGCTTGGTCACCATGAACTAAAACCAATTCATTGGTTATGGCTTGTGCTGAAACTCCAAGTAGAGCACGGGTTTTAATATATGGTCAATATTCAAGTTTTTCTTTTTTTTTTTTTTCAAACGTGTATGATAAAATTTAAATAACTTTTTTAATAAACATTCAAAATGTTTCAACAAGTACTTAAAATGCTCATAGTTAAACATAGTTTAAGATGATATATAAATATTTAATTATTTTCTGTCTTATTGAAACTTTATAGATGAAGTTCTACAAACTTCTCTAACGACCTAAGTAGAACACTTAAATTCAAAAAAAAACTTAAATAATTTTACCTATCGGTAACATTTTATTGTATATATATATATATATATATATATATATATATATATATATATATATATATATATATATATATATATATATATATATATATATATATATATATATATATATATATATGTATATATATATATATATATATATATATATATATATATATATATATATATATATATATATATTATTTATTTCGTCATATATAAGCATTTTACAATGTTCTCATTTCCAAGTTTAATAAAATAAATCAAAATATAAAGAATGACAGGAGCAAGTAGAAGACATAAGTCTTGTCATCAAGCCCCTACAATTTGCGTGATATATTTTTTATAAAGTATTCATAATATATAAAATATAATAATTTATATTCACTATATAAAGCAAGTTAAAATAACAATAATAAAATAAAATTTGCTAAATTAAATAAATAAAATAAAGAAATTTAAAAGATTAGCTTTACAAGTTTTTTCAACGAAAAAATAAATAATCATTTTATATAGCAAGTTAAAAATAGCTATACTATAATAAGACTTCTATAGTAAAATATAGAAATAAAATATATATAATAATTATTTACATTTTTTTTTTGTGTGTCATTATCTCATTATATACAAATACTCATTATATAAAGCAAATAAATATAAACTTTATTGTAATAAGATAAAAATACTTAAAAAGTAAAGTAAAAAGCAAAAAAAAAAAGAAAAAACAGCAAGAAAAACAAATAAGTAACGTAAAAAAAAATTAAATTTTAAAACTAAAAATATAAAAGTATGTTTGTATCTGTTAAGTCAAGCAAAGTCTGTTTAACTACATTTTTAAAAGAGTGTATTAAGGTTATACTTTTCATTTTGTGGTCAAGAATTCTGTTCCATAGACGAGGTCTTCTATATGAAATTGAGTAACCTGTTTTTTTTAATGTTGACTTAGGTAAGTTAAAATTGTGAATAGAGCACCTTGTTAAGTATTTATGATAAATAATTGAAAAATGATTGTTAAAGAATTTAGGAAGCATGTCGCTTTGATATTTAAACATAAATAATAGGTTTTGGTACAAATTTAACTCATAGACGTTTAAAGCTTTGATTTTACGGAGTAACGGTTTCACGTAGGCACAATTATGCATATTACATATAATTCTACTGGCTTATTTTGTTTTATATATATTTTCTTTAATGCTGATGAACAAGTACTGGCCCAAGCAATGTTACAGTAGCTAATGTAACTATGAATAAAAGAGTAGTATATATCTTTTAAACATTTTTTACTTGGTAGGTCTTTTGTTTTATTCATAATGCCTATTGTTTTAGAAATTTTGTTTTTAACGAGCGTAATATGACTTTTCCAAATAAGATGTTCATCAAATGTTACTTCCAAGATTTTCATTGACACGACTCTTTTTACAATAATTCTGTTTATGACTAACTGAGGAATTTGAAGAGGCAAACTATCTGACTTAGATGGCTTATGAAATAAAACATATTTAGTTTTACTATTATTTAAAGAGAGTTTGTTTGCTTTGAACCAATCCTCCAGGTTTGTCAGCTCACGATTTACAATGGTAAAAATTGTTTTGATAATGGAGTCGGAGTAAAAAATAGTAGTGTCATCTGCGAAAAGGATAAAGTTAAGCATATCTGAGGAACGGTATATTTCATTCACATAGATTAGAAACAGTAGGGGTACAAGAATAGAGCCTTGAGGAACTCCACAACAAACTGTTTCTAGCTTTGAACAAGATGTGGTATAAGATACTCCTTGTTTTCTATTTTTAAGGTAACTTTGAAACCAATTTAGGTTGATGTTTTTTACTCCATATTTTTTGAGTTTTTGCAGAAGGATTTTATGGTCGACAGTGTCAAAAGCTTTTGACAAGTCGATAAACAAGCCAAGAGTATAATTATTTTTAGCAAAGCCCTTTAAAATTCGACATGTTAAATCAGTTACTGCATGATGAGTTGAATGACCTTTTCGAAACCCAAACTGTTTGATGAATAAGATATTATGTTTTTCAAGGTAATTATATAGTCTGGTATACATAATACGCTCGAGCACTTTTGAAAAACAGGAAAGAATAGATATTGGTCTATAATTAGATGATAAAGAATCATCACCATTTTTGTAAACAGGGACAACTCGTGCAATTTTTAATCGGCAAGGGAAAATACCAGTTGTTAATGACAAATTAAAAAGAAAAAAAAGAGGTAATTCAATAATATCATAAACAGCTTTCAGAACATTGACATTTATATTGTCAAATCCTGCACTCTTATTTATTTTTAGTTCATTAAAAGATGCTCTAAGTTCATTTACAGACAATTCAGACTCATCCATTACAGAATGAGCTGTTTTTAAATATGACTGGAATGTTGTTTTCCCAGGAATTATATCAGCAGCTAAATTTTTTCCGTTGTTTATAAAGCTAAATTTTTTCCGTTGTTTTTTTCAGCAATTTCTTTCTCATCAAATATTTCTTTGTTCATATTGATTTTTAATCTCTTTGGAAGTGTGGTGTTTTTTTCTAATTTTGATTTTCCTGTTACTTGTTTAATTACTTCCCATGTTTTTCTACTATATACTATGGAATTTTCTAAAAGATTAGAATAATAATTTTTTTTAATTTGTTTTTTTAATCTTTCAAAATAGTTTTTATATTTTTTGTAATTTATTTCATTGGCATAAGTTTTATTTTTTTTAAATTTCACATAAAACTTTTGTTTTTTTCTAGATGATTTTTTGAGATCATTTGTCATCCATGGGTTAATAAATTATTTTTTTTTGAGTTTGTGTTTTTATTAATTTTTGGAAAGGATCTTTCATAATTTTTAGAGAACAATCGTATAAATAAGTTAAATGCATCATTTGCATCCTTGCATTTGGTTAAAAGATCCCAATCAATTATTGTCAATAATTGACAAAATTTTATTTTGTCAATTATGGCGCTTGAGAAAGTCAGACTTGAAAAACTTAAAAGACGTTAACTTGAAGGCGGAATTGGAAAAATTACTTTGCAACCAATAACGGCGGAGTATTTTTGAAAAGAAAACCCTTTAAATATATATTATTGTATATTAACTATATGTTTTGAACAATTTATATCTGAGTTTTATACTTTGAAATACTAACTTACAAAAATATATTATGTATTTTAAAATGAAAATTGTTATTTTTTGTAACACAAAAGGTGTTACAAAAATAACAATTTTCATTTTTGTAATTTATTTTCCTTAAAACTAAAAAACTTACTAAAAAACACAAGGTTTAATTAAACAAGCTCATGGTACCTCCTATTTAGTTCAAGACTCTAACTACTACGTAATAGCTGCTTAACAATCAAATGGTATTGGTAAATCATTATATATGCTATGCATTTATCAGCGAAGCATATATGTCGGACACAAGGTTGTTATTATTCATTTTTCTTATTATGGTATTGGTAAATCAGAAAACTAATTAAAAAATTAGATCAAATATGACAACAGTCATCCAACTGATCCACTGACCAATACAATTCATATTCGCCCTTGTATAAGGATAAATATGAATATTATTGGTCAGTGGCGAATACAACATTTTTGATCTTTGAGATAGCAAACTTCTAGACAAGGAGAAAACTTCAAACATTTATAAGTTTATACTTATTTTAAATAAGGATGCTTGCCCTTTCAATTTTATGTGGCGACAAATTTTATATGATCATTATTTTTGATCGCTGAGAGATTATGAAATAATAAGATACTATGAAATTTAAATAGTAAAATAAAGTTTTTATTACCTTGTTGCTCTTACGTTTAGGATGAAATTTTAGGGCTTTTTGTTCTCAGGCTTTAATCCATGCAATCTTTTTGCTAAGGATCCTTATTTGACGTAAGTATAAACAAAGCCAAGGAGTGCTGGATCTGCCCCTGGTACACGTGGTCTGAGATAGTTACCTGTTTCTCTCAAGATTTTAAAAGTTTGTTAGATAAAGATTCTAACACTCCGCTAACAAAAATAATAAGACTGGGCAACAGTTTGAGGGGACAAAGGGACTTATTTTTCAAAAATTCACGTTTTCATTTTTTGATAAGTTGTAGAAAGACAATGTTGTGAAGCAAAGCAAGACAATAGATAATACTTTTAACAATATCTATAAAACTTTTTGGTTTTATTTGTAGAGGAATATTAAGGTAAGTAAATTGTTTCTTTTCTTTCAACGTTGTAATTTCGATTTAAAGCAATGTGTTAAAGACAAGTTGGCAGTCATTATGACTCAAACCCCGATTACACGCTATACAGTACATCGCGCTTTCTACTACGCTACACAAGCATACTGAATAAGAAAATGTTTACTTATATATAGACTAACATTTTATAATATTTACTTATATATAGACTAATATTTTATAACTAACCCTTGTAAAAAGAAAAAAGGAACATTCATTAAAATAACGTAAGTATACTATAACGTTGTAATTCCATTAAAAAATTACTTAGGTGTAGCCAACGTTGTTACAACGTAATTTTTATAAAAATAATAATAATAATAGCAGGATTGATAGCAATTGCAACAACAATAACACTAACAACACAGCAATACTAGTAACACTATTAAATATAGTTTTTAGATATAATAGAACATTCACTTAGTAACGGTATTAGGTATAGTTTTTAGAACATTAAGTATCAATTGTAATAGAACATTAAGTATCAATTATAACACTCAAGTTTATTTAAGTTGATATTTAAGCTGAATAAACGTCAGATTAAACTGAGGTTAAAAATGGTGTAAATAGAGACGTTTTATTTTTTGGCACAGCTCTACCAAGCCATGTAGTATGTCTATTAATTTCATGTTACTTGTTAATAAATCTAATATAGTGTGTTATCAAGAGATCTAGCAGCAATAAATGCTTAAAAAAGACAGTTTTAGCGTAAAGTTTTAACCTAACATTAACCAAAAACAAGTAAAGTGTATGATCATAGATCTGAAGGTAGATATAAAGATATTTCTGTTTCATAAAAAACTCTCTTTTATGAAACAACTGTTGTATGAAAGAGAACGAAATTATTAATTGAAAAGTTTTATTATGAAAAAAGTTAAGGTCATTTATGACAGGTGTTAAACATGTCATCTATTAAATGTACTTTAATAACTTTATGGCATACAAATTTGTTTTTATATTTGTAATACTGATTTATTTTAAATCATTTAAACGAAGTGTTTAAATATCCAAATATATTTAACGCTTTTTAAATTATTTTTATGTTGAAACGCTTCACTATATCAATATAGTACTTATTTATTATTTTAACTCTTTTATGAAAATTTGATTTTCAAACAGTCACTGTTAAAAAATATAAACTTACACATAAACGTTGGCACCATTCACTATCAAGGCAGAGGATTTAAAATAAAACATAAAATACTTTATGCAAAACAATACAAATTTTTTTAAAATATTCTTGACAACATCTTCACCCAGCACTCTTGCAAAAAGTGTGGAGTTTTTCTCCACACTTTCATCCACATTAGTGTTTTGCCGACCAACTTGAATTACCTGAAACTAAAACCAAAATTACACAGGGCCCTGGAAGGCAGTGTTTATAGGAGCCGAAACTCCGTGTTTGGTTTTTATTTTTATTAAGTTAGGTTTCTATAATTGCCACTAAGCCAAAGCCCGCAACACTAACATAATGGCTTATCTCCATTTAACTCCCGAAGTGGAGTTAAATGAAACTTTGAGTCTTTGAGTTTTTCGGACTTAAAAGGAGGCAAAAAAAGCGAATACTCAAAGGATCTCTATCGGTTGTCACAATTTAGATCTCATGCTATCCTTCTTTCTTACAACATCGTAATCAAAACAAAGACAGTTAGTAGCCGAAATAAAAACCAATACTACACTTGATCTTAAACATTAGGCCGAGAACCGAGAAGCCTTCACTCTTTCACTCAAATTTGGACTTTTATTGCACAATTGTGCATCATTATCTATCTACACTTGTGTGGAAAAGTTTTTTTTATAAGAATGCGGCTATTAAATTGGTTAAAAATGTTAAGGTGGTTTCACAGGAAGTAAAAGGTTTTAAATATTTGAAAATAATGGTTTTAGATAATTGAATGTTTCTGAAAATGGTACTTTTTAAATGATTTCAGTTTTATCAGCTTTTATTTAGGAATTTTACTGGTATGGTATAAATTAGCTTCTCTAGGCTAACTATGTGAAACTATTAAAAATAAGTTTGTTTTACTAAATGAAATAGCACTATTTCTAATTCATTTGATTACTTATTGAGTTAATTTTATATTGGCTAGAAATATTTGTGTGTTTTACTTTTAGGTTAACAAATTAAATATATAATGGGTAATTATAAGAATACTGCAAGATATAAAAAAAGAAAATTTAGTGGCAAAAGACATACAAAAAGTATTTAACAAACATCAAAAATTAGTGGTAACTTGCCTGAAAGTGTTTCATGTATCAATGCTTAAAGGTTTAAGTTTGATATTCAAGATAAATGCAAACTGATGAATACTTTATTCTTGTTAATATTCTTTCTATCAAGCACTTATATAATTTGTTTAGTACATGTCCTGAGTGTAAATTCAGAGTTAACCTCGTAGATGACCATACAAGCTGTATTTTTTCCATAAATTTATTTATTATTATTTTTTTTAATTTGTTATTTAGGTGCCCCAAGAAGTCCTAACGGTCTTGTCACAGAGCACCGCGGAAGTGCATTTAACCAGGAAGTTCACGCCTACTTCCTTACCGTGACGCGAAATATGTCCAAAGCTCGTTTTAAACCTGGATTTCCTGCTTATAAAGCAAGCGCTCTAACAACTGCGCCACGGCCGCACATTATTTTAAGACGTACAAATATTCAATGTTTTTTTACATAAAGTCATTTCATTTCAAACGTGATTTAAATTAATAAAAATGGTAAAAATAGTAATTGGATTTTGTGAAACTGAAAAATTAGAATGTGCAGAACATGTTTGAAAAAGAATTGGTTCACATTCAAAACGTTGACGCAAAGAGTCATATGGCAGTTAAAAATTATCCGGAAAAGGAAGGTTAGCAGAAGCAACTGTAGATATGTTGCAGAATGTTTTTGGAATTGCCATCAGGCAAGCAGCTGCAAAGCAACATTTAACTGATGAACAGAAAATATATCAAATGAGAAAAAGCATAAAAATAGTTTTGCGTCATCATAAAGATTTTCAAGAAAAATCTTATTCGCATTCTTTGCTCGATTGTTCAAGAAAGCTAGTGCAAATGTAAAAAAATAAATAAAAGTGCAGATGCTAATGAGTTCTATTATTCTTAAGTAAACTTGTCTGAACGGATTTATGAAATAAACAAGAAAGACTTTGATGATTTGAGTAACGATAGTCTTTTGAAAAAATGTCTTCATGGGCAAACCCAAAAATGTAATAAGGACTTACCTGGTCGTAATGTTTATGTAAAAATAGGTTTTTTCCATAAACATAAAAATGTTTATGGAAAAAAACCCTACAGTTAAAAACATGATATCTCAACATTAAAAAATGTTTAGACCTCCAAATTTTTCCCAGTTAATTAATACATATATATGTAAAGTATTAACTAGAATCCTAATTATTTGTTTAATATTTAAATGTTTTAGAGCTTTTTTTAATATTACTTCTAAAAGTAAATCAATATTTTTTTTTTTGGGACTTGAAAAAAGATTTTTATTGTTTTAATGGTTCTACTTCACACTTTTTTTTGTTTTAATGGTCACACATCAAAAAATAATATTTAAAAAAGTGGAGTTTATTTAGTACTGTACTTAGTTTGAATTGACGGTATTATTACCTTTTCATCATAAGACCCTACATTTAAGTAAAACCTCTTTAATTTTGGAAAATATAGAGTAAAAGCGGGTCAAACCGATCATACTATTTTTTTCGATTACTAATCGAAAAAATTTAAATAAAACCAGAACTGGTAGGAATATTAAAAAATAAAAACACCAGAAGAAAGAGAATCATCTCCTCTATTCAAATGTGTCAAAATAAAATCCAAGCCATTTTTCAGTCATTTTACTTTTATAAAAGTTTAAAAGACAGTCGTAAAAATTTGCTTTTTTCTTTTATTTGCTATCTTAATAATTTAGGAACCATAACTTGTTTAAAAATAATTTTACCTCTATTTTGTAGAAAATTTAATTTTAATACCGATTACATAATTTTTTTTACGTTTTGTAGTTAAAAGTAAGACAAAAAAGAAAGAAAAATTAATATTATTTTTTTTCTGATAAAACCAGTCACTCACATATTTACTTTAAATTCCTTTATTAAGTAGTATGTGAATTTTTAAATTAGGTACCTAGGTGAATTAAATTATTGAATTTTCTCATGTGTTAATTACGGGTTCTTCCTATATAAAGTTATTTTACAAAAAGGACTCAATGGTATTTATTAATTATTCACTTTCAAGATGACAACAGGTAAAAAGTCATACAATGAAGAAGATATAGAAGCTGCGTTAAATGATATAAATAAAAAAAATACTTCAATCAGAAAAGCTGCATTCAAATATGGCATTCCATTCTCAACTCTAATAGGTCGCAAGAACCACAACAATTCTAGCTTCAAGGGATCAGGATCAACAACTTCTTCGTACAAATCAATCAGGCCTATTTAAAAACAGCAGGGCTGGCAAAGACTGGCTTTATACATTTATAAACCGATGGTCTAAAGGAATTTCTACAAGAAAAACTCACTCTTTAGCATCTGCCAGAGCCGCTTCTTGTACGCAAGAAATAATTGATAATTATTTTGAAGTTGTCACTAAACAATATCAATTGTCTGGGATAACTTCTGGTTGTCACATTTAGAATTGCGATGAAACGGGTTTCTGTGGTGATCAAGGCAAAGCAACTGTAGTATGTCAAAAAAAGGCAAGCGTGTTTTGAAACTCACTGGTAACACAATGAAAAAATCTTTTATACAGTGAACAATTGCTTTAATGCTGATGGATACTTTACACCACCATTCGTGGTATACAAAGCAACACAAAACTTTAGAGCTGAGTGGGTTTTAGGTGGTCCAACTGGCACCAAATATTTAATTTCTAAATCTCGTTGGATGGAGCATGACACATTTATTGAATGGTTGAAGGAAGTGTGTATACCAGAATGTCAAGCTATTAGTGGTACTCATATTTTACATCTTGATGGACTTACGTCTCACGTCAGTTTAGCAACTGTATTGCTATGTCGGGAAAACAATATAATTTTGATTTGTCTAGCAGCCCACTCATCTCACATTCTTCATCCATTGGACAGAGGTGTCTATTGTCATGTTAAGCAAGTGTAGGAAGGCATTTCTTACCAAATATTAGAAAGACACAAAATGAAAAAACTTAGATAAAGAAAATTTTTCTACGTTGCTCTAAGATGAGAGCAGTAAGTGTTTTACACGTTTGCACGATATTGCTGGTTTTGAATATACTTGGTTATTTCCACTTAACAAAAACAAAATCAATCAACAGGCATTAGGTATCTCCGAAACGTTTAATCAACCGACGTCTTCAACCCCATTGCGAAAAATAAAGTCTTTAGCATTATCTTCTGAACCAGAAACATCAGCTTCGAGGTTCGACAAGTACAGAGCATTACATGAGAGAATGAAAATCGAAATGGAAAATGAGCTAAAGAGTTTTTTATAAGAAAAAAAATCAGTCTCATGTAAAAAAATCGAGGCAACCTAAAATTCCAAAAATTGCTGGTCCAGGTATTACAGACCATATATGTATATGTATTACATATATGTATATGTATTACGGTATATGTATTACCATATATGTATATGTATTGCGGTGTTGCAGATCATCTCAAAAAAAGAGAAGAAGTTTAGCAACTCAAATTAGCTGAAAAACAAGCTAAAAAGCGTAAAATCATCTGCAAACTCATAATGCCTTTGCCAAACCCTGCAGAAAAAGAAGTAACTCAAAATATAGAACCAATTACAACACCTTCAGTCAAAAGAAGAAAAGTTATTAAATGCAGAAAGTGTAAAAAAGAATTACATTCGGACATGTTGTCATACAAGGATCCAAATTGCAATACTTGGCACTGCAACAAAACATGTTTGTCAAAAAATTTTGTAATAGGTTCAGATTTTTTTTGTTGTAAAAAATGTAAACCATAAATCTTTTATTATTTCTGTATGCTGTATAAAAAAATATATAGCATATTTCTGTATGCTATGTAAAAAATATATTAAAATATATACATTTACATATATAAAATGTTAAATTTATTAAATGTATTTTATATTGATCGGTTTTAACAGATTTTCTGCCAAAAGCGATCTTTTTTTTTCTTCTAGTTTTTATATTTTTAAATACAATTTAAAAAAATAATAATAAATAATGTGCTTGTTGGTATTTTCTATCTTATTTTAAAAAAATAGTTTAAAAATTTTTTAAAATAATAAAGTTACTTGATTTTTATTGTTCGGTGATCGGTTTGACCCGCTTTTTCTCTGATATATTAATATATACTGATATATTATAACAACAATTTATAATTCGTTTTCATTATAAAATAATATTGAATTATTGTAAAAAGTTATTTAAAATTTTTGAATGAAAAAGCCTTTTTATTTACTATTTCAGTTTCATTAAAGCGAGTTTAAATGAAAACTTGAGTTGACCGAGGTACTCGGCTACACTGGATAAATTATACCCGACTAAAATTTTACTACTCAACATCGGGGTATTTAGTCTCATATCACAACTTAATTAGAAAATTAAAATTTTGCCGACTGTATGTTATTATTTAACTGTTCTTGTAAAAAGACTAGTGTTGAAAATTTCCACAAAATTTCCGGAAATTTTCAACCATAGTATTTTGCGGAACAAGTAACAGAAGAAATAAGAAACAAACAAACTAATAGTTTGTTTGTTCTGATACTTGTTCCGCAAATTATTAGGGTTGAAAATTTCAGGAAATTTTGAGGAAATTTTTTCAACGCTAAAAAAGACTAAACCACTTAGTATTTTAAAAGTATAAAAAAAAAGATTTAAAAGTGCGAGATGATAATTTTTACTTATGGTATATTTATAACAAATTAGTTTTCATAGAGCTAAATTAATTAAATTGTGTTGATTGTATTATTTCGTCTGTACATTTTTCAATATTTTTTTACTGTGAAAGTTTATTGTGATAAGTAGGTCTAGCTAGATATGTAAATATATGTTGTTATCAATAAAGTGGCTTATTATTATTCTATTTCTTTAACAAGTTATATTTAAAAAAAAAATATTAAAATGTGTTTTATATTTTCATATTAAAAATATTGTAGCCATGCTAAAAATTAACAAATTTCGCGTTTGGGAGTATTTTTAAAAGTAGGCAAAACAACCTGTCTGTAACAAATGCGGTAAAAATATATAATATAAAAGAAAAAATATATAAGTAAGTAAGTAAGTAAAAGAACTACCTTGAAGTAGTTACAAATGATTTCTCAATGAAAAATTGTTTAAATCTTCTTTATGGTATTGTTTTAAATCAAAACGCAACATGTCATGATGGAAGTACTTATGTCAACAACATCTGATGAAAGAAGCACTAATGTCAACAGCATTTGATGAAAGAAGTACTAATGTCAACAACATATGATGAAAAAAGCACTAATGTCAACAACATATGATGAAAGAAGCACTAATGTCAACAACATATGATGAAAGAAGCACTAATGTCAACAACATATGATGAAAGAAGCACTAATGTCAAAAAAAAGAAGCAAAAAGGTGAGACCGACGCAAAAAAAATATGCTAAGCTACAAATAAGTTTAAAAAAATCTTTAAAAGAGGTTTTGTCAAAAGTAGTCGCCAAATACGGCATGGTGACTACAGCTATGCGTAAACCAAAAGCTCTAATTGGTTTTGTTCAATCGAAGTAATATAAAAGGCCGAAAAGTTCAACAACCGTAGCAAATTAAATCTACAATTTTTTCAAAATCAAAAGTACCAAGCTTAGTAATAAATTCAAAAAATTTGAAAGTCAAAATAGTAAATAAGTATTCAATTACAGTTGAGGACGACTGTGTTATCACAAGAGATAAGCCAGATTAAAATACATCTGCTACTTATCTTCTTGGATTGACTGAAATCAAAGAACAATTTAAAGCTGAAATGACTAACTTATAAGTGCAAAAAAAATTGGCAGAGTTAAATTTTGGATATCAAATAGAAAATTATGGAAGAAGTTTAGGTGCAATAAGTCAGGTATGCTACAACCCTTGTTTACAATTAGCCGTTATCGATAGTTTTTACAAGAAACACGACGATTAGAATTTTAAAAATGACGATAGTTAATTTGTTGGTGTTGATCTAATTGAAGAACCTTTAACTGAAGAGGACGCACAAAATATTGTTGATAACAATTCTTATATCGAAAAAGGGGAGAATAAAGAACTAAATTTTTTCTCCATAAATAGTGATATTTCGGAGGTTGTCAACAATGTACGTGCGTTTGTAAAAATGTTTAAAACTTCTGCGGTAAAACATTTCATTTTTTTAAAAACATATATTGTTTCAATTAATAATATGTTTTCATTCAAAAATTAACAATATGTTTTCTAAAAGTTTGGGGAAAAAAATGGAACAAGATATTAAATGGAACTAGATATTAAACTAGATATTAAAAACACGTTAAAGCTTGATGTGTGTGATTTTAAAGATGTGGGATTTGTTGAAGATGTGCTTGATGTTAAAGGTGTGTTTGCTGTTGAAGATGTGTGTGGTGTTGAAGATATGTGTGATGTTAAAGATGTGTGTGATGTTAATGATGTGTATGATGTTGAAGATGTGTGTGATTTTAAAGATGTGTGATTTATTGAAGATGTATCCGTTGTTGAAGCTGTGTGTGATGTTAAAGATGTGTGTGATGTTAAAGATGTGTGTGATATTGAAGATGTATGCATTGTTGAAGCTGTGTGTTATCTTGAAGATGTGTGTGATGTTAAAGGTATGTGAATTAAAAGTTGTGAGTTATAGTAATGAGACATTAACAGATATAAATAAAGACACGTTTTCATCGGAAGAGGTATTGATGCTTACTAACATGCTCAATTTTTTAAAAGGTCTTTGAAAGTAGCCGTGAAGGAACTAAGCAAGAATGATGAAAACCATATATTAGCTAAACGCGTGAATAAATACATGTTTGCTAAGCTGAAAGATATGAAATTCAATTTAAGCGAAAACTTTTTTTGTTAAAAAAAAATATTTAGAGAAAAAACGAGACCTTAATGATTTTACTAAATTATCTTCAGACCGTTAACGTTTCACGATCAAACGCAAACTTAAAATACTCATCGAAAAATGCTGCCGTTGCTTGCGAAGAACAAAACGTTAATATATGACATGCGCTTCTGACGATTAAACCAACATCAACATCCATAAAATATGATTTTTGTCGCCGGATCGATATACACAAAAATAAAGAAAGAACGAATTTGAGTTTCAACACATTTAGTTTTGTACTTTTCTAAAATATAACTTTTTAAATATGAATTAAACGACTAATTTATAATATGATACAAAATTATTTATCTAAAAAGTTGATTGTCTTTTTGATTGTTATCCTACAATAACTTATTACTGTTTTTAAAACATTTTATTTTGATATCTAAAAATAAAGTAAAATTTGTAAAAGTTTTAGTATATTTTTTCATTTTTACGTCAAATATATTAGAACAACGGAGTATTTTATATTTTCACTATTCAAAAACCGAATAATAAAAAATAATAAAAAGTCGAGTAATTGAAATAATAATCCTAATTACTCGAACTCTAACTCGTGTTCGATAAGTTCAATAAATTCAATTCAACTAAATTTTGTAATAAGGCTGCCCAGTTTAACTGGGATGATTTTCAGTTTGTTTTCATATAAAGAGTTTTCACCTTCTCTTTCATGAATCCTGGTAGCCCATATGCAAGATATCGCCAAGGCGGAGTGAGTGATTTTGCATATAAAAGCAATTCAATAAATTTCATAAGATAGGTGGGATCTCAGTTGTTTCTCTATCTTAGTTAGGAGTGTTTTTTCATATTTTTTTTCCATTAGGATTTTTTTCTTCATTTAGTTAGGTGAGATTTTTTCCCTTATAAACAATCTATTAAAGTAATAAAAAGTATTTGTAGTTGATTTATAATAGCATAAAAATAATTAGTTTATTTTTAAAATAAGTAACTGTTTATTTTGCTCAGCCTAACCCTAACGATCAGGTAATGCATATTACTTAGAAGTTATTTTAAGGAGTACATTAATATTACAAAATGAATAATAAAATATTAACTTGAATTAAAAAAAAAAAAAAAAAAAAAAAACGATTGATAATAAAAAGAAAATGTATTGTAACGTTTTCATAGTAAAGTTAAAAATTAAAGGTTCGTAATTAAACAAAAAAAAGAAAAAAAGAAAAAAGAATTTAGAAAATATTCGTTATAAAGTCTTTTTGCTTTTAAATTTTTAACGTACTTTTTAAAGTTGGAAACTTTAAAAGGTACGTTAATAAATATAAACTTAATAAACGATTTAACTATAAATGACGTCATTTTATAGCTAAATAGATTGAGACAGCATAAGAATAATATTCAATGAAAACTACAATAAGTTTATGATTTGTGGGTTATCCGGCTGTTTCTAAATAAACTTCAAAATCTCGTTCAGCCTCACTCCTCCCTCTCGTCCTCTTACTAGATTAATCCGCCCCTACTTTCTGTGTTATTTTATGTATTTATGTATCGTGTTATTTGTATTTATATATTATGTATAATATAAAATAAATTTAAATTTTATGAGGTTTTTTTAATTTACAAGCGGTTTACGATCACAAGACCCGATTGGTCTTATGTTAGTCTCCGCATTCTTTTTATAAAAAATTCTTGTATATTTACTTTCTCTTATTGTGTAACGATTTTTTTTTTAATCTTTACGAATTTATTGTAAAAGGATTTACCGAAATGTGTAAGAAAAGAACAAAGGAACAAAAAAAAGGTTCCTTAAAAGATTCCAGTTTTTCAACCTTTTATTAAATAAACCCATAATATGAAGTAATAAACTCATAATATGACGAAATAAGCAGTAATTCAGCTCGTGTTGGCATGTCACCTAATAACTTTTTAAAGATTTTAATTGAAACCGCCTCCTCTTCATCTAATGAATGAAACATTTGTGTAATTTAATTCAAAGTCGTTTGCGTAGTATTTGAAAACTGTAAATCAGTAAATAAAAAAAAGTAATTTTTAATTAAATTAACTGCTTATCTATTTAATTGTTTTCTGTGTAGTTTCAATATTAAAAAAGTTCTTTTCTAAAATCTCAATGTCTGTGTGGGTGTTGTTAAACTGTAAGTATTTTCTCTGCTGAAACAGATTTGTCGTATTACTTATAAAATGAAATTTTTTCATCAGCGTTTTATTTTGTCTGATATAGAGTGGGGTGGAGTTTCTAAAACCTAGATTGATTTTTAGATATATTTTGTTTTATACAATTTTTTTTTTTTAAGTTAATAACCACAATAAAAACTTTTTTTATTTTTCTTTACATTTAGGGTGTATACAATAACTTCACAATAGAGTATATAGAGTAGAGCATAAATTTATTTTCAATAACTAACTTACTAATCCTTTTTTAACAAAACCTTTCATATATCAATATTAGCCTACTGATGGGGTAACACGGATACTCATACTATATTTGATACATTTATTACAATTATTGCTTTTTATGTATTTAAAAATTCAAACTGTATTGGTTTTGTCAAGCAGTTTTTTTTTTCTTACTGATGCAGTCTTCTTTTCAGCTTTATTTTTCTATTCTTCTTGCAACTTTGTGACAACATCTTGTGCTGGTTATATATTGCCCTTTTTGACATAGACACGTGCTCTACGCTTTTTTGAATTTAAGTGATGTCAGTGTAGGTTGATTTGGGCTATGTGTATGTACAGAATCGATTGCTCTCTGCAGGTTTTTTACGACATTATTTTCTTTTTTGTTAGACTTATCTACTTTCTTGCGCTTTGTTTGCATATTTTTAGTAGTTTGCTATTTATCTTACTGACAAAAGCTTTTTGTAAAGTTGAAAATACGGACTTGTCAACATTTTTATATCTAATTTCTTTTGAACAATTTGTATGATTTTCTTGCAATGGGATTTCAATGGAGCAAAAAAAACAAACATTAAGATTGTAATGTGTGACTTGTATTTGGAGGTAAGCAAAGTAAAATTATATAATTTTCTAGAGCCTTTTTAACAGTGGAATATTTTATATGGCTGTTGTGTCCATCAC
The DNA here is from genome assembly GCF_022113875.1 of Hydra vulgaris. Lineage (NCBI taxonomy): Eukaryota > Metazoa > Cnidaria > Hydrozoa > Anthoathecata > Hydridae > Hydra > Hydra vulgaris. The sequence goes on from NC_061164.1 coordinate 42,420,502, forward strand.
ACAGCAGCAGCACAGGCTTTTCATAATCTTTTACATGTACCTGTCAATCCAATATAGTCCTCCATCCAACCTAGTTTTGTTACACCACACATTACATTTTCTGATCAATTTTGACACCATGCATTATAAAGGTTAATGGCTTTGTAGACTACAAAGGGATGTAGACACTGGTCATTTGCTAACCTACAAAACAGTACAGTATACATTGATTTTCCGCATAATGGAGCAATGTAATAACTTTGATGTTTTCCAAACAATGATTTTTTCTGCTGTAGGGTCTGTACGTAAACCTGTTTCATCTAAGTTAAATATGCAATGTGGTTTATCAAAATAATTATTATTGTTTAATTTCTTGTCTTATAACTCAAAAAAATCTGTCATTTTTTTGAGAGAGATCGTTAGCTCATGCTTTTGTCAAAAGTTCATTTTTTTTTCCAAGAACTACATCGCATCTTTTCTTAAAAGACATGCACATGTCCTTGGCTTGTCATCTTTGAATTTTTTTTGTAAGTAAATTTATATAGGATTTAACCATCAGTTTGATACTTTTTCTACCTTGTGGAAAACCCTTATCAGATAAGTATATCAGGGCTTATACTAAAAGTTTTTATTAGAAGCTCTGATATACTTAAGCGATAAACAAACCCACGATCGCTTCCAAATCTTTTGTAATTCCTTAGGATTTGATCATGGGATCGTCTGTATATTTTTCCATTAGGAATTCCAGAAGACTTTAACACATTGTACAGTGACTCTCCTTTCTTTACAATATGTATGGTATTCCTAAATTTTCTATGTATGTCCAAGAGCCTTCCGTTGATATTCATGAGGCATGATAATTCATTTCAGTCTTATTATTTTATCTAAAATACAAAGAAATAAACTTTAATTATATAAAATATAAAGTTTAATTATAAAATAAAGTGGAATACAAATTAAAATATAAAACATTTAGATAGGAATGAAATTTTTAACCTAGCCATTCAGGGAAAACAAAATTGAACTATAATCTTATTGTAAATAATTCAATAGCATAATACAAAACTATTATATATAACAGAAAAATGTATAATACTATATTAAAAAGCAAAAATGAGCATAAATATATAAATAGATGCCATGTAGCTTATGATTTTGTAATAAAATTATATAATGTTTGTAGGATTTTATATGTATCCATTTACCTAACTATCATTTTACCCGTATATCCATTTTACTCCATTTTAGATTTTTGGCATTATGTATAGATAACTTACTCATTTCCATACTTATTGAATATATCCATATTACCTCGACTATCCATATTACTCCACTCTACACCATATTGCTTTACTTTTGGCATTTCTTTTGTATTTCTTTCAAGAATTTATATTATTTTTGCACAATCTTCTGGTACATTGCAATAGTTATTATTTAAATTAATGTCTTTCTTGAATGAAATCAAATTTGGATGAGCCTCAAAATACATGAAAGCAATTTCAATTATTAATTAATACAATTATTGTCAGCAAAAATAATTGCCATATTACAAATCAAATTAGATGAAATTTATATTAACAACAACAAGGTGAAATTGTTAAAATCCTACAAACCAAAATGCTTAGAAAGTATTTTTGAACAAAGATAATTTGTTATATTGTGTGTCTCAGTTTAAACTAATATTTTGTAAAAAAATTTTTGGGATGCTCTTATGAATATACTTTTATACTAAAACTTGCTCTATTCGAGTATGAATATAAAAGTGAACTTGACAGCAAAATATGCACTCTTACGCTGTAGTAAAGTAGATGTCCATGCTTTATTTGTGTTGCATGTTGTGTATGCTTTATATGTCTATGCATTTATTCAGAATATATTTGATTTGATTTGATAAAAGTGTTTTATATTAAAGGAGGAAGAGGAGGGGGAAGAGGGGATTAAGAGCAACGTGGACAAGTCCGCCAAACATTTTACTCGATTGCAATAAGTTTTTTCGGAAAGTTCAACTTTAGAAAGCCTTAAACACTTTTATAAAGTTCAACTTTAAAACAATTGTTTATTGTTATTTATAAACATTATTTATTTATGAATATATAGTTGTTTATTTATAAATATATAGTTAAATATATACAGTATCGGACAAAACAAGTGCAACCAAATAATGCTAATTATTGCTAAGTTTCTTTCTTATGCTAAGTTTCTTTATAAAAAAGTACTGCATTTTTTTAATTTAGAGAAATAAATTTGTAACTGTTCAGAGACAACGTTCTTTAAGTTTTATTCATCACAAAGTTCATTATTTGTACACGAAAATTAATAAATTAATCAAAAGTATTAAAAAAAGTTGATTTCCTTCTCGACAAATCAAGTTTAACTCCACAAAATTTGACCAAGCTGTATTTCGCTACCAATATTTCGTGGCGAATCCTTTGTTGTCGATCACAGCCTTGCATCTTCGAGGCATAGATTCAATCAGGTGATCAATGAAACTTTGTGGAATCGCTGCCCAGGATTTTTGGATTTGTTCAAACAGTTGATCCTTACTACGAATACCTTCACGATTAATTCTGCGGTTGGCAATCTCCCACAGGTTCTCGATAGGATTGAGATCCAAAGATTGAGGCGGCCAATCCATCACCGATAGGTGGTTGTCTTGAAACCACTGCTTGACTACCTTTGCTGTGTGTTTCGGGTTGTTGCCTTGCTGAAAAACCCATTTTATTGGCATATTTCATTCAGCATGAGGTAACATAACATCTTTCAGGATGTTTTTACAAATGAAACGGTCCATTATTCCATCGATTAGATGTATTCAACCTAGATCGTTAGCAGAAAAACACCCCCAGACCATTACATTGCCTCCACCATGCTTCACGGTCTTATGGCAGAAACAAAAATTGAGGCTTTTTCCGGCCGGACGACGTACACGGCAAATGCTATTGCTTCCAATGGTGTTAAACTTCGATTCATCATTGAACAGGACAGTTCGTTATTTCTGCACATTCTAGTCAATATGAAATGTAGCAAACAGAAGTCTTTCCTTCTGGCTCTTTAGTGAAATCAGCGGTTTCTTTGCAGGGCGTCGAGAAACCAATTCGGCTTCAACAGCACGACGTCTGATTGTTCTGTCCGATACAGGCAGCTCTATTTGCTTTTGTATTTCCATTGATAATATCCAGGGATCCTTTTTGATGGATCTGATGATCATAGAATCCTCTCTAGATATGGTGGAACGCGGCCTTCCATCTTTGTTATCTGTTGCTAACTTCCCCGTAGAACGATATTTGGAACATAGTCTTGATACGGTCCATTTTTTCAAGCGATATTTATCACAAATACTTTTTTGTGACATTTCACTTACGTAATCGCCAATAGCTTTCTTTCTTAGTTCCAATCCAAGACATTTTTGCGCTTGATTTATATATATATATATATATATATATATATATATATATATATATATATATATATATATATATATATATATACATATATATTCATATATATATGAATATATATGTATATATATATATATATATATATATATATATATATATATTCATATATATATATATATATATATATATATATATATATATATATATATATATATATATATATATATATATATATATATATATATATATATATATATATATATATATATATATATATATATATATATATATATTAGGGATATGACTTTTTTAACTTTTTATACAATTTGGACTACCCCATATTATTTTTGGATGAGTTTTTGCTATAAAACAATGAAGAAATGTTTATTTTCCTTCAAGTGTAAAAAAATGTCACGCCCCTCGGCTGAAATGTTTTTTAATACAATATAAATAGGAATATAATATACTATACATATTACATATGGGCCAGAAAACATAAGTTAAAGAAGTCATAACCCTCTATATATATTTTATTATATTATATTATTATATTATATATAATAAAATATATATAGACGGTTAACATATATTATATATATAATTTTAAATACATACCAGACGTATGCATTACCACTTTATAATTTCTAGTTTTTCACTGCCGTGCCTAATTGTTTATTAATTAGTTTCAGATTTTTTTGTGCTGCTTTTAATTAAAATGGCATACAAATACTGCCAATCAAGTGTTGAAAAAAATTAAGAGACATAAAAAAAATCTTGTGAAATTTCAAGATTCGCATAAAAGTAGACAGTTTTCAATGTTAGAAACATCTTTTCAAGAATATTCCAAAATGCCATTAAAAAGTGATATTGTTAGCAGGTTTAAGTATTTGTCTAGTACTGATGTGAAAGCCAAAAAGCAAAGGATAGATCTTATTTCAGAAGAATTTATAAGTTTGTGGAAAGAACAATTAAATTTCCCATGTCTGACAGAGCAGTCAGTGAAGCGAAAGGTTAATGATGTTATAGAAAAATATGAAAGTCTCAGAAAAAAAGCGAATGCCGACCTTCTGCAAAAAGAGATTTTTGATATAACAAATCAAAATGGCATTTGGTTATCATCTGAAGATAAAAGATTTTATGAAATTCAGTTACAAAGCAAAGGAGAAATTGGATATGCCACTTCAAAGCTGGCAGGAAAGAAGACTATTCATCCATCAATTGTGCAAAAACTTTCCAGCCAACCTTCACCATCTAAAAGTTTTTCTTCATTTACTGAAAGTAGTTAAATAGAAAGAGACAACTCTAGTTCCGAATTTGAAGAAACTGATGAACAATTTGAGATAGATAATGAAATTACAGATGAAGAATATAATAATTTGAAGAAAAGACGTAAAAAAATATAGTAGTTGTAAAATAGCAACAAAGTTAGTGGTTTGTGCTAAGGTATCAACTAAAAAACCTTCTAAAATAGGTAAAATACTGTCCTCAGAAGGCATACATGTTCCAGCGCCATCACAGTCTGGAATATACAAGGCTCTTTTTAATGAAGCAAAACAACTTAAAGAAACTTTAATTCAAGATTTAAATAATGAGAATTGGAGTCTAAACTTCGATGGAAAGCATATAGACCAATGGGAGTATCAGGTTGTCGTTCTTAAAAATGAAAGAAGCGAAATAAAGTTGGGCGTACTGAAGTTAATAGATGGAAAATCTATCACTATTATTAATGCCATAGCTGATATTATAGATGAATTTAAACTATGGAATTCAATTAAAATGATTGTGACAGATACTACAAATGTCAATACCGGAAAGAAAAATGGTGTTGTTGTAAAACTTCAGGACATTTTTCAAAAAAAGGGATTACAAAAACCTCAATTTGTACCATGTCAACATCATATCTTGGATAGAATACTTAGACTAGAAATGGAAGAAAAATTGGGAGAAAATCCGAACTCACCAAACATTAATTACTTTTTTACTAACGAGTTGTTAGAACATTATGAAACACTGAAGACAAATTTTTATAATGGTACAAAAGAAATAAAAGACACAGGAGGATGGCAAGACGACATGAAGTTTCTGTTTCATCTGACGAGAACCTACCGATACTATGACCAAAATAAAATATTTCCTAATGTAAGATTTCAAAAAATCCCTAATATCAGTAATGCTCGGTGGAGTTCAAGAGCTATTTTAGCGTTGTTAGCCTACATTCTTATGCCAAAAACAAGAAACAAACTTGAATCTGTATGTACCTTTATTTCTTACAAGTGGGAAGACTTTTGGTTTGACGACCAAACCTATAAAGAAAACACTTATTCAGACCTTCATGAAGTTTTATTAAACAAAAAGAAACCTCTTGCTACATTTACAAGTCATTGGAATCCAGAACCATCAGCAATCAACATTCCCAGAAGTAATCAATGTGCTGAAAGAGCAATTAAAGTAATGGAGGAGCTTTATAGAATGTGCAGAAATAAAGACAATCTTCCACTTCGTTTCATTTTGTCTAATAAACAATAACTGTATGTATTTAAATTGTATAAAATATTTTTTCCTGCATTGAATAACACAATGCCATGTATTAATTGTTAGAATAAATTATGTTTTTTTATAGAATCATATGAATGAACATGTTTGAAAATAGAAATGATTTTGGTCATTAATTTTTTTAAAACCTTTTTAAATTTTAATGTGCTTTGGGGCGTGACATTTTTTTTTTAACATCGTGAAAGTATTAATATTTTTGCATTTTATGCGTAAAAACTCATCCATTTTTGGGCCAGGGAAATTTTTTTTAAAAAGTCATATCCCTAATAATATATATATATATATATTATTATATATATATATATTATATATAATATATATATATATATATATTATATATAATATATATATATATATATATATATATATATATATATATATATATATATATATATATATATATATATATATATTATAAATAAATATACATTATTTATTTATAAATATATAGTTATAAATATAATATATATATATATATATATATATATATTATAAATAAATATACATTATTTATTTATAAATATATAGTTATAAATATAATATATATATATATATATATATATATTATAAATAAATATACATTATTTATTTATAAATATATAGTTATATATATAATATATATATATATAAATATATATATATATATATATATATATATATATATATATATATATATATATATATATATTATAGATAAATATACATTATTTATTTATAAATATATAGTTATTTATAAACATTGCCACATTTCTTTACAAACAACTAATTACAACGTATTTTTAGCTTAATAAAAACAACGTATTTATGACTCATTTTAAGGCTGTATACTAAGTTAGGTTAATAAAAACAAATTGTATTGGACCAACAGTAAAATAAATGAACTAGCGTCCCCAAAGCAAAAAATAAGGTTGGATTTTGCACATTTAATGCTGTAGCTCCGATTAAAGTAAAATGCATATGGATCAACGATGCATACTGCTCAGGTGAAGGTATAAACAGCGCCGAGTGTTTATAAATACTTTTCGAAAAAAACCTGTCGCGGAGAAGTTCAATGAGATTGATTTTGTAAGATTGCTTTTTCTAGCCAATTTTAAAAAAATTTAAAATCATTAAATCAAAAAACTTTTATTTCATTTATTCTCAAACTTATCAATTTTTTCCTTTTTTTTTAATTTGAATTTAAAAAAATAACAATGCATTATTAAATTAAAATATAATTATAGATAATTAGCGATGAATTCGATAATAGGCGATGAATTCGATAATAAGCGATGAATTCGATAAATTTTAGTTTAAAACAGCAATATTCTTTTGTATATTTCGTGCACACATTTAATTTGTTATCAAACTAATAAATATTTTATAAAATGAAAATATAAAAATGGAGTTATAAGAATTATCGCTAGTTATAAATAACCATATTCTTCCACGCAGTTTGTTCGCTTCATTTTGTTTATTGTCAAATTTATGAATAACTTACTTCTCAAGATTTTCAATATTTTATTGATAAAAATGATAAATTAAATTTTAAATCACCAAACATCAACCCAAATGTCAAAACTTTTAGGTTTTTTTCAGCTTTTGTTCAATCTAGGTAGACTTTAGTTACAATATGCTTCTAAAATGATAGCGATTAGATAATGAAAATTTAAATATCAAATTTAAAATTTATTTTAATAGAAAAATAAATTAAAAAAAAACGTTACCTTTAAAAACATAAAAATACTTTGAAAATCATATTTTTGTTTTACGATAAAATATACAGAGATTTCAATATTTATTTTTTCACTTATTATTTTATTTATTTACGGCGGCGAATAAACTTTTTTGAACAGAAAAATATTAATTTTTTATTAAATTATTCGATATTTTTCAAATCTAATTTAATTTTCGTTTCCAGGAATAAAAAAAACAGAAAAATTTCTTTGCATATTTGATGCCACTGGGGGAGCAAAAAGGCACGTGCCCCCCACCCTACAACCCTCTTCTTACCTTCACCACTGTTTTTCTAAAGGACGTTCTATTTATTTTATATTGATTATATAAATTACAAAAATATTTTATTAATATTTGTTTAATAAAAAAATATATTACTATTTTTATTTGATATTGTAAAAATTTCATTTACATATTGAAAGAAACTTTTTAGTTTGAAAAAAATTCTTTTATAGTGAATATATAAATAAACTTATTTTATTAAAACCTTGACTCTGGCACACTATCTAGCACGCTATCTGGCACGCTATCTGGCACAAGTATTTAACTCAAATGAATTTGTTTAATGCATCAAATGCATTTGATGCATTCAAATGCATCTGTTTGTAAAACATATGTTTTTTTTGTCAAGGCTCCATTTTTCTGTTTTTTGTTTTGTTTGTTTTATCCATTTATTCAACCAAAAGTTAAAACATTACAAGTTTTACAAAATTAGGTTAGGTGTTACAAAAGGTTAGGTGTCACTCATATAGTTAAGAACTAGTCATTGGAGTAACACCTAAATAAAATAAACAAACAAAAAAATTAATAGCAATAATAATAATAAATAAATGCATGCGTAAATTAATATAAAAATAATAATTGTAACGATAAAGCTATAATAAATTAAATAATAAGACAAAGAATATGATCACACTTAATTAATAACAATAGCAAACAAAAATAAATATAATTACCAAAACAGCACAACTGCGGCCGTGGCACAGTGGTTAGAGCTCTTCCTTTATAAGCAGAAAATCCAGGCTCGAAACGAGCTCTGTACTTATTTTCGAGTCACGGTAAGGAAGGGAGCGTGAACTTCTTGGTTAAATGCACTTCGCGATGCTCTGCGACAAGACCGTTAGGTCTTCTTGGGGCACCTAAATAACAAAAAATAAATATATATATGTTCTACAATATAAATGAAAACTTCAATTTCAAGACACGAAGTTTTCACAAAAAGTGTATATTCTGGAATCAGGGTGGAGGCAGCACATTTGGACGTATTGCGCGTCTCTTAAAAGTCTTATCGGCAAATCAAATTATTAAAAATTAAAAGACTAAACAAAGCTTTAAAATGGCATGCAACTATAAAAGAAATGTGAAAAATATAACTAGAAAAATTCTAAACTTGGAAAATTTAAAAATTCATTTTAGTTTGTTTGAATATATTATGTAAGAAAATTATTTATTGGTTTGAGATCTTTATAAGAATAATTCTTTCATCAGTAATAATTATGTTGTTGTAAAATTATCTTAATTATGTTGTTGTGAAATTCAGTTGTTGTTTTGTACTCTAATTTCTAGTTACTGTTTGTATTACAGCTCAGTAAAAAAAACGAAAGTTTAAGAAGCATTTCTTGTCTTTTTATTAAATTTCCTAAATTGCTCCAATGTTGCCCAAAACCACCCCTGGTAGTGGGATAGTTTTAGACAATAAGTAGCTTCATTTTTAAGAAAAAAAAAGTAACCATAAATTATTTAAACTAGATGAGTTTTGATTTTTTCTAAAGAATCAATAACTAAAAAGTCTTTTTCAGCAATTATTTCAACTTTTTGTAAAACAGCACATAAGCTGTGGTACCTTATTCAAATTGCGTCCTAATGTGTAATTTTCTTCCCTACTTTAGGTAATAAATTCTAAACTCAAAATTGTTACATAAAATGATTATTATTTTTAAATTTTCTGTTTAATTTTGTTTCTTTAGAGTACTAGGTTGAACTACTTTTGAATGATATTTTTTTCCAAAATATTTAGGGCCCGTTAATTAATAATGAGTATATATATATATATATATATATATATATATATATATATATATATATATATATATATATATATATATATATATATATATATATATATATATATATATATATATATATATATATATATATATTAGGTCAAAAAAAAAAATTTTCTTGTTACAGGCTCTAAACATTGCTAATAGTTATTAATATTGATACTATCAAATATGATAATTTTTTGATAGTATCAATATTAATGATACTATCATGATTGTGACTTTACTGGGAAAATTACCGGTACCCTAATATTTTGGAGAAAAAAAGTTTTTCAAAAGTAGATTAACCTGGTACTCAAAGGAAGCGAAATTTTATAAAAAATTCAAAAATAATAATCGTTTTATAAAAATCATATTGCTGAAAAAAATTGTTATTAAAAAACATGTAAAAATGCACCTTTTTCACTTTTAGTTAAAAAACTATAGTTATTATGCAATAAAATCTAAAATAATATTTTTTAAATGAAAAAATTATTATTTTTGAAATTTTTGTAAAATTTGGCTTTATTTGAGTAGCTACATCACATAATTTTGAAAAACTTTTTTTTTGAATAATAATAGGGCCTGCTAATTTTTGTAATTATAGTTGCGAGTGGAAGACATTGTTCAATCCATAAAAGTAAATACTTTCCTAAATTAGTACATAAAAAAACAACTTTCTAGCAATGATTAGAGCCTGTAACAAGAAAAAAAAATTTTATGACCCACCCTAATATATATATATATATATATATATATATATATATATATATATATATATATATATATATATATATATATATATATATATATATATATATATATAATATATATATATATATATATATATATATATATATATATATATATATATTAGGGTGGGTCATAAAATTAACGCTAATCAGTATATATTGATTAGCGCTAATTTTTTGAGTTTAAAGTGCTCATATTATCAAATGGCATTTTCGCAATTATTTCACAAAAATTGTTTTTTTTTTCTTGACTAAATATCTTAATGAATCATGAGTAGTAATCCCAAAATATCGTTCATTCGCAAAAACGTTTGATCCAGCATAATTTTTTTTTTAAATATTAAAAATAAAATTTTTGCTTAAAGTACTTGTACCCTAGTCTACCCTAAATGTCACCGATTTTCATTTACATATTGAAAAAGATTTATTTTATAAAACAAAAACAAAAAAGGTTTTTTATAATGAATATATAAATAAACTTATTTTATTAAAACCTTGACTGCCACTGCACACTGTCACAAGTCTTAAAATGAATTTGTTTAATGCATTCAAATGCATCTGTTTGTAAGCATATGTTTTTTTTTTTTGTAAATTATATATTAATATATTATAGATAAACAGATAAAAGTATACTGTTCAACATATGGATGTTTTGGTATCGGCATATTTTGTGTGTGTCCTTACAATTATCATTTTATCAATTTTATTAAATGCAACTCTAATCTACATAATTGTTTACAAGATCAAAGTAACCAAATTGCCCCACGTTTTTATTCTAAGCATTTCAATTTCTGACGTAATTCATACCTTAATTGGTTATATAGCGGAAGTTTGGGTGTTATTTGAAGTACACACTTTGAAAAAGAGTTTTTTTTTGCATTGGAGCTTCTTTCATAACAGTTTTTACTTCAGTGTCTAATATTTTACAAACTGTTACAATATCAATCATGAGAGCGATCGCAATAAAGTGGCCATTTTTTTACATTATATATTGTAAAACAATGAAGATGAAAATATTGTTATTGTTTTTTTGTTATTTTTATGGATTTTTATGGCCTTTTATTCCGTTAATTGGATGGTCAAAGTATGAATTAGATTTGGATAAAATGCGATGTTCATTTGATTGGAAATTGATGCATTCGGATTCATTATCATATCTAATAACATTACTTATATTTTGCTACATCTTACCTGTCATTGCAATAATTTTTGCTTACACTACAATAAAGAAAACAGTTGTTGATAGCTCCACTGTTAAAAGAGCTCAACTAGGTAAAAATAGAAATATACAAGAAATGGTCTACTTAAAGTTAGCATTTTGGTCGGCGATTTTTTACTTTATAATTTGGACACCATATGCCGGTGTCAGTTTACTTTCAATTTTCAAAATAAAATCTCCAAGAGTTTTATACACCCTCTGTGCATTGTTTTCGAAACTATCAGCGATAACGAATGCGTTGGCAAACTGTTATTTTAACAAGTATTTTCGAAATCACCTTAAAAAAATTAAATTTTTCCAACACTTTGTAAAATGGAACAGAAGAAGTTAGTTTTTCTGATAATAGTTTTTCTGACAATAATTTGTAAACTTATTTGACATTTATAATAGAAAATGAGTTTAACAGTATGTATATTTGTTTAAATTTTTAAAAAAATAAGCAAACAGAGATTTACTTTAAAACTATATATATATATATATATATATATATATATATATATATATATATATATATATATATATATATATATATATATATATATATATATATATATATATATATATATATATATATATATATATATATATATATATATCATTCATATATCATTTATATATATATACAACATGTTAAAATTGCTTTGAAGAAAAATCTAACACTATCCTTTGAAACATAAAACAAACAATGAATATTTTATATATATATATATATATATATATATATATATATATATATATATATATATATATATATATATATATATATATATATATATATATATTTATATATATATATTATATATATATATATATATATATATATATATATATATATATATATATATATATATATATATATATATCAGGGTTGGACTAGCTCTTTGTGGCGACCCGGGGGATAATATTTCTAACAGCCCTCTATAAAATCTTAAAAAAAATATTTTAATATACAAATAAAGTGTTATTTAACTCTTAGGTACCTCAATTAACAATAGGTTATTTTAATTTATAAGCTTATTTATTACCATATTAAAAGTACATAATTTAAAAATCAAAATATTAACTCATCACACTTAATTATACTATTAAAGAATTTATATTAGTGGCCCAATGTCAAGAATTTATATTTGTGGCCAATTATAATAGTGGCCGATTAAATTTATATTAGTGGCCCATTGTAAGTAAGATATCAGTGGCCCACCGGGGCTTTCCCCGGCATCCAGTTGGACAAGTCCAACCCTAATATATATATATATATATATATATATATATATATATATATATATATATATATATATATATATATATATATATTATACAAATATAAACTTTTAGAACACGTGTGTTGTTATAACTTTATCAATGCAATGAAAACTCAATCAATTAATCAATATATTTCAAAAAAGTGCTGTTTACAATATATTGAAAATTTTTTATAACACTATTTTCGAGAAGAAATGATGCAAATAGTAAAAAACAAATTCAAAGCAGAGATTTTGTAAAAAGAACAAAAAAAAATGTTTTTAAACATTAAATATATACATTTAATGTTGTCATATTAAAAATATGTATACTTAAAATTAACAAAGATGAATAATATTATTATTCATTTTTGTCAATTTTATGTGTGTATAACATAATATTAATAAAGATTAATAACAATATGACAACATTATTTAATAATATTAAATGGAAACCAGCAACAATCCATATTAAAAGTATGGGCTGCTATTGGTACGCTATAAAAGCATCCACTATGACAAAAAAATAATTTTTGTAAAAATAGAGCAGGTTATCACCCTTGATCCTATTGCAACTATGGGCCTTCTGTAAGAAAATGTCAATTAAATCCAAATACAGACTGCAAATCTAACTTCATTACTACGCAAACCTGTACCAACGAAGAAGAAACATCTTTATCAGACTATCTTTTAAGGGCTTCAAAACATCACTACAAAAACTTGCCTATGAATTTGCAATGACTTTTTTTAAGCGCATTTCTGAATCGTGGAAAAGTTCACAAATCGTTGGGATACAATGGCTTCGTGGCTTTATGTTACGTAGGAATGAGTTATCTTTACAAAATCCAGAAGCTACTAGTATTGCACGTGAAACTGGCTTTACTCGTTATACAGTTAGAGAATTTTTAACCAATCTAAAAAATGTTTGTCTGCGACATGAGTTTCAGCCACAAAATATTTATAATGTTGATCACCAATGACCATATATGATACAGTTGCAGTTGTAAGGAAAGCTAATGCACAAGCTTTTACTCAACCTAAAATTTCTGCAGGATTTGCTGTGGCAGGAATTGAACCTTTATTTCTATTATATTTTCTGAAAAAAAGTTTTTGGCTTCATACGCAACACACCGTTCAGAACCTATTACTGCTAACCCATTTCCAGGTGTGATTTTATCCAGTTTCTGCTAGTGTTCATGCGCCAGCTTTAAATCAATTATTGATGTCAAATCTGTTATCAGGTTCAGCTTGTAGTGCATTGCCAATTCAGCCTATACCCTACCCTAGAATTCAATTATACAGTGTTTCTATTAATATCTCTCATCAAGCAAGTCTGAAAAAAATAAAGTTATTTTTGAAAGCTAGACTAATCTTAAGGGAATGAAAAAAAATCTCAGTCAAAAAAGAAAAAATATAATTAAACACAATAGAAGATCTTTTTGAAAAGAAAAATGAAACTTTATCTTAAAAGTGATATATATATATATATATATATATATATATATATATATATATATATATATATATATATATATATATATATAATATATATATATATATATATATATATATATATATATATATATATATATATATATATATATATATATATTAAACACTAGTAACAGTGACAATACATTAGAATCACAAAACTTTAAAGAGAAGTAGTTCTACTTCAGGAAATATTAAAGAAGTAATTTCATACTTTAACAACTGGGGAAACGTTGAGCCTCAGTAAAAAACAACATTTTTTTCATTCATTTTATCCTCTAACAAGAAAAATAAATTTGTAGTAAAATTAATAATAAAGTAATTGATTTTTATTATTAGTTTTCATTATTAGTTTTAATGATTTAAAAATAATTTTTACACATTCATGGCATAAATTTGAACTCGGATCAAGTATACATGCATAAGATCAAGGGTGCATGCATGTGGGATCAAGAGAACATATTGGTATGCACCCTTGATCCCAATTGAGTGTTTTTAGTTTTTATTATTTAAAATCTATTAACGATGTTCTGATCAAAAAAATGATTATTAAATTATAATAAAGTATAAAGTGTGCATACTTTTCCTATTTGGTTTTACTTATATTTAAGGATGGCTTGTTTGACTTGAACCATTCTGTTAAATTTATGAGTTCCATTTTGACTGTTTTAAATTAGAGGGCATTGTTACTATTAGAGTAAAATAAGTTTGCGTCATCACCAAACTGAAGTTAAAATATTAAGAAACTTACGTTAATTAATTTTATAGAAGAGAAGTTGTTTGAGTATTGATCTCTGAGGATTAATACTCGAACAACTGTGGTTACCGCAATTTTGATTTTCATACGATATATATTGTTTTCTATTTGTTAAGTAACTTTTAAACCAAGTCAAGTTTTTTGCATAGCATATTAAAAAACAATAAACAAATTTCTTTTTAAAAAATTCATCTTTCAAATGTTGAAATATAATATTTACTTGAATAATTCATCTTGTTAATATTTACTTGAATAATTCATCTTGCATCTTTCATATTTACTTCAATAATAAAAATCAGAGTTGGTTAATAAAAATTAAAAAAATGGAACATCCATTTAATTTAATGGTTATTTTAGTAAAGACAACACGGGCGGGACAAATGGGTAAAAAAAATAAGTTTTTTTAATTGTTAAAAATACATCATTCTCTCCATTTTGAATTATTGTATGCAATTTGTATGCCCATTTGCATCGTTCCCACTGGCTGGGTTTAAACGTAGAAGAGTGCCGAAAAACTCATATATATTTTCAGTAAACACAGATTGTTTCAGAATTGGTCTATATTTAGTCGAAATTGGTCAAAAAATGAATAAAACGTTTAGCGACCTATTATTGACTAAAAATCGACGCTTGATTTGAAATGTATATTTCAAACTTTTTTATATATACGTTTAGTAAACGTTGATCTAACGTTTAGAATATCGACTTATATTAGTCAATATTGTAAACCTTTAATCTATCTTAATTAAACCATGGACGTGTAAGAGATGGACGTGCAACCTTTTGTTTTACATCAAAGAAACCGCCAAAATCAGCGAGCCATGCGTTTTCACGATCTTATCAAAATATTCCGTCATAGCAAGTATTAAAAATGGCTGCCAATCAAGGATTTAATAGGTTCTGTAAAGTCATTTTTGTAAAAATTAAATCATTTATGTGCTTGCAAGTTATTGTTCAAATCAACCATAAATAAATGATGTTTATTACAAATACAAAGATATAATAACAGATTTTTTATAATACTTAGACAAATACTTCCTGTTTTTAAGTAAACGTCAACAATAAAATTAACACATAGAGAGAGCTTTTTAAAAAAGATTTCTAGATCGGATATTTTAGTCAAGTTTTATATTTTATATTTCAGTTAGTATTCTTGCCATTCAGAGTCTAAATTCTTTGCTCATTTTGTTACAACTTCAATATATTTTTTTGTTTATTCCGACATGCCGCTTTTTTTTGCCTTCTTTTATTATACTTTATGTTAATAAATAAAAAAAACTGCGGTTTGAAATTAATTTTATCATCCTAACGTGATACAAACTGTTTCAATTTAATTATATTATTCTAATTTTATTATTAACTTTTATAACAAACAGTTTGCTTTCAAAACTAGGCTACAATTAACCAAATTACCTTAGTGTATTTAGATAAAATTAAATATAAAAAGATAGTTTTAACAAGATCATTATTAAAAGACTAGCTGAGGTTGGACCCGTAAAAATACGGGTCTTTGTAAGTCTATTCCAAACCGAACTTTTTAATTAATATTCTTACCGAACCTTCTATTTCTATACATACCTATTCCACGCCGATTATTCCTATACCTATTCCTTATTTACTTCAATACTTTTAAGCAAAATAATTTTGTTCTAAAAAACTACTTTAAGAGCAAAAAAATAGATAAACTACAAAACGCTATGGAATCGCCCACAAATTACGTAACGCTAAATTTATTTTTCAAAAAGTAGAAGAGATCTTCAGTTCTTTAGGATGACGATTTTCATTAAACTTAATGAGCTTAGATTTTTTATTTAACATACGACTCTGCGAGGAAAAATTTAGATCATTTTTGTTTTCTTCAATTGAGTAATTTATGGACGATCCATTATTTTAAAGTTTAGATAAAGGATAAGCCAAAAAGTATATAAAGCCAAAAAAAAAAAAAAAGAGTGTAATACAATTTTAATGGTTATCTAAATTGTGTTGTCATTGCGCACAATCGGTATTGTATGTTTAACGGGGACGTGAATTAATAACTGTATAACTCTAAATTTCCTTATTATATCAATATTAAACATAAAAGTTAAACTTTAACTTTTAATTACTTTTAAAAGTAATCAGTTTAATAAAATAGTTTCATTTAGATATAAAATTATATTTTTTTTAATTATGTTTTTATAAAAAGCATATTTTTTTAACCCCCGTACTGTTTTGAAAAACTCAAGGTCGCCGCGTGGCAAGTTCAAATCACCAGCTTGCTTTATTTTTAATTTTTGTTGTCGTCACCCGTAAAATATTGGTCTTGCAAAAGTATTCCAAACCGACCTTTTCTATACTAAATTTATACCTCAATATATTTGAGCAAGAGGTAGGAAAATAACTATAAAAAAACTATACTCATTGTTTTCATTTTTGAGCCATTAAAAAAAATTATATCGTAAATAATTTAAAAAAATATGAGATGATTTAAATATGAAGAACAACGGACTTACCATGAGCAGTTTAATACTGGTCATGGTAAGTCTATTCCACACCGACCGAAATAACTCCTTTTTATTTCTATAATTTTTAAAGAGATAAATATAAAAATCTTTGTTTTGATATAACCATAAATGTTCAATACTTCATAAATTCAACAAATTTCTATAATAAAATTAAAAATAAACAAAAAAACAAACGGGGCAGTAGTAATTTTTTCTTTAATAAGTTTTATTTTTTTTTTCGAATCTGCAGCTTATTAGGACTCTCGCCGTTTTAATTTAAAATTAAGAGGGCATGTAAAATTTTTTCCTATAAGAAATAAAATTGTCCCTTTAATGCACAGACTTAACTAATTAGTAAATTCATTAACAACTTAAGTAGAAATTTTTTCAATCTTGCTTATATATTTATAGCAAAAAATAATAAAATAGCAAAAAAGATTTCTAAAACTTAAAATAAAATTTTAAAGTTTTCTCATTTTATAGATACAAATTTTATAAGTATATAAATATATACAAATTGAGAAAAAATATTTTGAAAATTTTTAAAAACCTTTACTTTTCCTATTATAATTGGGGAAAAGTAAACAAGTTAATTTTCAATAACAGTTGATTATAATATTAAGAAAATTAAAACTAAAGGAATATGAGGAAAATCAAGCAAAATTAGTTAAACATAAAATGAAAACTAATCTTATTAGAAGATAAGTTTACAAAAAAACCATTTATTAATTAAATAAATTTGAGTTGTTTCATAGGCAGAAGCAGGTTCGCGGTATTTTTTAATGCAAAAAAACTCTTTACCAATTTTGTACTTTTTGGATAAACACGATCGACAAACCCAACACTTGCAAAAAAAGCTTCAAATTGGTACTACATTTTGTTTTGAATTAGCAATACTTCTTCCCAAACTCTGCGATACTTTTTGCACCTCTTGATATCTTTGTCTCGTCTCGGTTTTTTTGAATGTTGCACTTGTTGAGTTTCATATGAAGCTTCACTGAAGTAAATCTTGCGTTTCTTTAACTACTTCGACTTTTCGGCGTGATTGTCTAGCTTTAGTTTCTTGAGCACCTCAGATGTACTAAAACACTGGCCTTCAACACTCGGAATGTTGACTTTTTTGGTTGTTTTTTTTTGTGTGTTTATCTAATGGTGCAGTAAATTGTTTTTCAAATTGCCTTCGAGTCTTTTTGTGAAATGTTTTTTGATACGTATGAGCAGGAGTCACTGGTGTTGATGTTAAATTTTGAAGTTGGAATTGCTGGAGTTTGATGCTGACTGATGTTAAATGATGATAAAGGCTGGGTGGAGGATCATGAGGCAGGTTCGGTTAAGGATGATGAAGCAGACTTGCACGAAGATGATGAAACAGGCTCCGTTAAGGGTAATGATCCAGGCTGAGATGATACTTGAAATATTTGAGTAATTTTGATGGATCAATTTTGCTAATATCAAGTAAGAACAAACCAGTGTTTTGAAATCCAGCGATTATTTGAGTTTGTGTATATGCGTCACTGGAGCTAAAAAGATTTTCTTGTAGTTGAATGAAATCTTCTTTTATTAAGTTTTTAAAATTTTTAGCTGCATAAACTCTGTAAACAATTTGCGCCAAACTAGTTCAACGTAACAATACACATGACAAGTATGAGGGACGAATACTTCAATACAAGTATGAGGGACAAATAAGCCAGTAAACATATCAGCCTAGTCCTATTGTCAATGCAAATACGTGCAACATCGTAAGTAATATGTGTGACCTGTCCATCCAAGACTAAAATGTGAATACCTGTAATTAAAAAAATATTTGAATAGTTGATTAAACTACTCAATTTAAGAAGACCAAACTAACTGCCTGGAATTAATTTGATTGATGGTATGAATACTTTAGTGAGCAATTGAATAAATTGTTTCTCTTCCATCCAACTCAACTTGGATGTTGTAAATATGGTGACTGGTGGTCCCACTACACACCAGTCTTCGTACCGACGTTATATTGATTTGTAAACTGCGAATGGTGCCAGAATAGTATCGGTAGCGTTGACAGATATACCAACTGTGTAATTAAATTGTTTTCGTCGTTACCAACCAATTTTAAAGGGCGTTTAACACTGACTTTGCAAATTATATGCTGTTTACTTTGATTGCCTAAAAATCCAACTTCGTCAAATTCCACAAATTGCACAATATGTTGATTTTTGCTTCAAGAAATTATTTTGAAAAGAAAGTGTATTGAAATAACTTGTTATTTTGTCTTCAGTACAGGAGGAAGCTCTGAGAGAAAAAATATTGCATGTTACTCTGACACTTAATTTATGATTCCATTACTTCATGAAACCTTTATACCATTCTCGTCCTGGTATATTATATGGTGAAAACAAATGACTTTAATTTGTAGATAATAAATACCCCCCAACTATTGCATTGACATCTGCAAACGTTATGCCGAAACCCTGATTGCCTAAACTGATAAGTACTGAAACAAAAACAAATTCAAATGCTGTACTTAGCGCGGTAGTTGTACTTCTACCATGTGATTGGACTTTGTTGTACACACGCTTGAGAAGAGTTGCCTTTGGTATGTTTTATGTCTCTGAAGCTTTACCAAGTGATATTTCCTTTTTTTTTTTGATTTGTTTTACTGCAAGTTGCAAATTTTCTTCACTGTAAGTTGTTTGCGAATTATAAATGTAAGTACGAGTCATTTTTTTTTTAATTTTTGGATAGCAAAGGCTATATATTTATTCCCTTTTTAAATAAAGAATAACTATTAATTAGTTTAGCCACGTTCATCTTAATGCATAAGTGAGATCAGTTAGCATGTTTACTTTTCCCCAAAAAAACATTTATTCAACTTTTTTCCAATACTAGCAAATTCAATTTTTAAAAGAGAATCTGGATCGTGATAAAATTTTCTACAAATTTTTAGTTTAGTAATATTAAATTGATATTTTTGAAAAAAAAAAATTTTTTTTACTAGGGTGAGAATTTTGTTGAGTATTAAGTTAGTTGAAGCAAAAATAAATTTTTTAAAACGATTTTTACAAGTTTAGATAGAGCATAAAATTCTCTTCATTACGGTGCCTCGCATTTTTAAAGATCTTTCGTTTTAGCTTTCAATACCGTAATGGTATATAGTATATAGTAATGTAGTAAATAGTGGTAAATGAAAAAAATATATATATATTGCTAAACCGTTCACTTTTTTTTTCGTTTACTCTTACCCCAGTTTACTCTATTCTTTTATTATTATTATTATTGTGGTATTTAAAAAACCTTTTTGGTGCGGAAGAGTATTTAACTAGAAAGTTCACAAAACTTTGTATATTTAACATACTTTGCATATTTAACATACTTTGCATATTTAACAGCAGATTTATCAATGATTTCATTTATATGATTCTTAACTATTTTAAAAAGCTGTAAAACATGTGATTTTGAACATGTTTCCAGAGAAATCTATAGATATTTAAACTTAATCAATCCATAATGCCCAGAGAAACAGAAACTACCAGATAGAAATATCACCAGATAGTGTGTTAATTCATGGAGAATTGGTTTAAAATAAATAAAAAACTTGGTTTAAAATAAATAAAATGCCCTTGGTCAAAAAGAAATCAGACATCCTAATAATTTATACTCGACAAATCTTTTTATTCTAAGATAAAAAATAATAAAACTAGTCAGTCTTCCAGAAAAAACATATAAATGGATATTTCATTCAAATACAAATTGCTTATGGTTTTCTGATAAACCTCAACCAATGAAATCATAAGCATTATCTTATTATTTATTAGTTAAATTTTTGTTAAGTATGATGTTCGTACAACTAAATGATGCAATATTATTCAAAATAATGAATTTAATAACATTCAACGACAATAAAGGGTAAACAACTTTGATTGTTGAAAAAAAGTATACCATTGTGAATTTCATTATAAACAAATAAGCTGAAGCAGGCTACTGGTAAAATAGTCATACAGTAATAAGCTGTACTTGGCTAATTTCGAAATAGTCTAAAAGAAAAAAAGAGCAAGTACACCCTTAAAAACCTGGTCAGATAAAATTTAAAGAAAAAGTTAAAAGCTTTGTTTACGAAGCACATGGTTTCAAAGAATTTCATTGATTTCAAGTCTCAAAGAAAAAAGATTTGAAGGATTAAAAAAGCATCCAAGCTTTCTGATAAAGACACCTACGAACATCCTCTTTTTTACTGTTGATTCTGTTTGCAAACAGTAGACTCAATCTTTTTATTATTCATCAATCATATCAAGCATTCCCAGAGCTTATAAAGTACACATTAAATACCAAATATCCGGCTTTAGTTATGATATTACATCTGGTTTTTTCTGATGGTCTCAAAATGTCTCCAGTTTTCACCAAACATGGTCAGAAGGTCAACACCAATTAGAACCCAGGAGAACCATTTCAAGCTCTAGAATAATTCCCAATAATCTTTAGACAATAATGTGGTTGATCAGCTAGATGGAATACTACCATATATGTTCCATATGACCCAGGGGTGGCTCCAGGAGAACCTGCTAAAACACTAGACAAATAAATAATGTCCACCAGGATCTCTGGATTTGTCAACTCTTGACTATTAAATCTGGGTATATGAAGACTTAAAGGCTTGTCGATACCCCTACAATAGTGTAGGGGTATCGACAAAATGCCATCAAAAATGAGAAGAACAAGATGCCAAAGGATTACATTCAGACTACCTGCTCCAGGTTTAAGAGTTAACTTGAAGCTATTATTAATGCTCAGGCAGGACATAAAAATGTGATAAATGTCTTTCTGAACACTTTTTAATAAATATTTTTTTTTAGTTTCAAGTTTTCATTCTACATTAATTTTAATAAAAAAAAAAAAAAACTTTCACGAAAATTGCGGTTCCATACGGTACACATTAAAATTGATATTACAACCAAGCAAAAAGTATTGAAGTCAAAAGTTAACTAAAGTGAATTATGGCATTTACAAAATGTAAAAGATTGATTATGGCACTTCATTGACTTGTGTTAATTTAACGGAAAAAATTAATTCTAAAAAAGTATTATAAATACATTTTATTTAGCAAATCAACGAAGAAAAGGTTAATGAAGGAAAAGCAATAAAGTTGAGAAAACATAACTAATTATGCTTCCTTATAGTCCAAACAGCGTCACAATTGCATGCGTTTTTTATTACCTATAAATAGACTTAGTTGGGTTATCGCCTTGATGGATTAGTTAAAAGTTATTATTATTATAGTAAAATAAAATTTATCAAAACAATTGTTAAATTTTAAAGAAGCATGTACCCAGCGGGCACAGACGTCTTAACTAGGTCGCGACATCTCAGACCAAATTAGGACGTCCAAGAGAAGTCTTTGTTAGGACGTCCTAGTGACGTTAACATAAAGACGTTATCAGGATTTCCATATTAAGACGTCCTATTGACGTCCCTAAGACCTTCTTTAGACGTCCTAATTACCTTAGAAATAAGTTGTCTCAAAAACATTTAATGGACGTCTTTAAAAAAGTTTCAATTAAAAGAAAAATTTATATATAACTTAGCGCATAAAATATTATGCGTTAACTCGGTTAATTAAAAATGTCTGCATTGTTTGGTTGATTATTTTGATATTGTTAATTTTGTTTAGTTATTTATCGTTTAAAGATATTTTTCAATTCTCTATATTCTATACTCTACGATCTATAAACTATAATCTATACAACTTTTAAATAAAAGAAAATTGACTTTATGTATTTTTTGTATTTTTTCACTCAGATTTTCAAAACTTGCAAAGAACCGTAACAAAGTGATATATATATATATATATATATATATATATATATATATATATATATATATATATATATATATATATATATATATATATATATATATATATATATATATATATATATATATATATATATATATATATATGTATATATATATATATATATATATATATATATATATATATATATATATATATATATATATATATATATATATATATATATATATATATATATATATATATATATATACGCGCATATCGTGATTTACGGAACCGATTTTTGTGCTAAAATTTTTTCTATTTATGAGCCAAATTTTAACGAAAAATAATTGGGAGCTGATATGTTACAAGGTGCTTTATTAAATATACTGCTTTTTTTAGGTAGGGTTAGACAAACGTTTTTTGTGGTGTTTCTTTTTAGAAATATATAAAACAAATGTTATATTTGGAAAGAAGAAAGGTTAGGCTTGATTTTTATAGTACTTTTATGTATAATCACTAAACTTTTTTATGGTTAGTTTTGCTGAAAACTTTCAAGAAAATTTCGTTGATGTTTTTACATTAATTTGTTGTCGAAGGAATGTCGTGTCCGCTTTTTTTGTTATTCAGGCATTTTTTTACATGCATTTTCTTTGCACATGCCAAATTTCAGTAAAAAGTAATTGGGAGCAGATAGTTTAAGAAGTTTAGGACTTTTGGTACCTAAATTCGTTTTTTTTGTTTTCGTTTTATCGGTAAGAGAAATACGTTTGTTTTCGTTTTATCGGTAAGAGACGATAGGGGGGAAGCGGATTGTAAACAAAAAAATTATTACTACATTGTTTTACTTTAACTTTTAATATTAGATTAAAATTCAAATAAAAATGGTAAAAGTTATGGAAAAGAAAACTTCAAAAAGTTAATAAGTTTTGATAATAATAACTTTTTTACAAAACAAAACAATGATAAGTTTAAAAACCTTAATCTTTGTTTAGATGGCATGTAAACAAAGATTAAGGTTTTTTAGACTATATATACCAATGATGGTATATGGATTTAAGATTAAACCATTGCTTTGGAATATTTTATTAACTAATAGTATCAGATGCCAATGTTGTTAATACACCATATATATAAAAATATACAAACAACATTATTATACATTAAAGTAAAACATTATTGGCTTAAGCCAATAACGTTTTTGACAAAATATTTTTATAATAATAAGCTTATTTTATGTAAAAATATCAAGATACTTTTACAATAATAAGTTTATTCTTGTAAAAATATCTTGTTAGTGTTTTTCTAATATACAATAATATAATTTTAAAATACAGTAATATAATTTGTTTTTTATTATTTTTTCATACCTTTTTTTTGTTAGTAAAATTGTTGTACGTAAAGCAGAACTGATTTAATAACTGTTATTTTTATTGACTGTTGACAATTTCAAGATGTTTTTTTTTTGATTATACAATTTTTTTGTTACCTTTAGTCCAATATGCACAGACTACAGCTGGTAAGTTATTATAGCATAACTTTTATTAACCATTGAAGAAATATATGTATATGTACTTCCTACTTATTTAATTATTACTTGTCGTGTATGGATTTCTCATTTTTTAATTTTAGTATCTACCTTTTGTGCTACGCCTGGTAAGTTAAACAACTCGTACTTTTTAATGTGCAAACTTTACAATATGTTTAACTTTAGTTTCTTAGTCATGTGCTGCAACTATTAATTTAAAAAGCTATTACATTTTATGCGTATGCATTTCTCGTTCTTTAAAATATTGATTTTTTGTTACAACTTTGTAATTTTAGTATCTACCTCTTGTGCTACAACTCTTTTTAATGCGTACAAATTTCTCATTGATTGCAATATTGATTTTTATAATATATTTTTTACCTTTAGTTCTTTCTACGTGTACTACACCTGGTAAGTTTCAAAACCTTTTTTCTTTTAACATGTGTATGCATTTCTTATCAATTGCATATTCTTTTTTGAAATTGCATTTCTTATCAACTGGTTTTTAATTAAAACCTTTTTTATATAGTTACCGTCAACTGCGGTTACTTTAATACCAGGGGTAACATTGATAATTATTTTAGAATTACTTTTTCAGTATAATATCGTAGTATATTTTTAATACTATTTTACTATCTTTTCTATTTTCAGGTTAAAAATAAATAAACACTAATTAAAAGTTTACAAAGATTTTACCAAATTGATTTGAAAGGTAAAAAACATAGTAAAATTGTTAAAAATAAAATAAAATTTACCAAGTTTTTTGTAACTTTTTTGTAAAAGAGTGTAAAAACGTATTCTAAACAGTAATAAAAAACTATAAAAACATGTTTTTTTATATGCCTATAGGTACATACCTACCTATCCGTAATATGAGGATCTACAAGAGGAAGGACGGGAGTCGTGCTTATTGTTCACATTCAGAAACTCAGTCGTCAGAGGCCCTTCAATATTGTCGGAAGGGTACTATGAGTTTGCTAAAAGCATCTAAAAAATTTAAAATTCCATACGGGACATTGCACAACAGAATGAAAGGTAAACATGGAAAAAAAGTTGGAGATCCAGTTGCACTTTCTTTAAATTGCGAGAGTCACCTTTTAAAGGTAATAAACGTTCTTTGTGAAAATGCCTGTTGATGGATTAGATATTCGTTTAATGGTCAAACATCATCTCGATCACTCCGGTGTTAAAAATAGACAGTTTAACAAAAATTTACCAGGGTTCGATTAGATGCTAAGTTTTATCAAACGCCATAAGCTGACAACACGCATTGCTGACAATGTAAAACTTTCACGCGCAGAGGTTTGTGGACAAACTGTGAATGGTTACTTCGATGAATTAGCGAAGACATTAAAAGGCGTTGAACCCTGTAACATTTATAACTATGACGAGACTAATCTTTCGGATGACCCTGGCGCAAAATTGATCATGGACCAAAAGTCATTATTGGTGACAATCTTGCCTCTCATTTTTCTCTTCCAGTCATTGAGGCCGCTCAACTGAATAACATTCGTTTCACCTGTTTGGTACAAAATGCAAGTCATCTCCTTTAACCAATGGATGTCGCAGTTTTTAGAGCCATGAAGAAAGAATGGAAGAGAATCCTAAAATGTTGGCAAAAAGAAAGTCGCATCAAAGGTACAATACCAAAGACACGTTTTCCTGGGTTATTGTTGAAGTTGCATCGAAGACTAAAAAAACAAAACCTGATTTCTGGCTTTTCGGCTTGCGGAATATCTCCACTAAACAGAGATGAAGTCTTGAAAAGACTGCCAAATGAGAACCTAGATGTTGGTGGTGAAAAGGTTAAAGAAATCTTTGGCACGGTTGTTCAGGAAATGCTACAAGATCATTGTGGATTCAATAAACCGGACAAACAAACACAGAAGAGAGGAAAAAAGATAATTCCTGGTAAAGAAACAACATCAAATGATCTCAGTGTCATCAAAGAAACAAACGAACACAGTGTAGCGGTACTGATACAAAATTGTTTGTCAAAAAAAAACGATCAAATAAAAAAATCCAGTCTTCAACATCTTCAGATAATGATTCTGAAATTGAAATGGAACTTCAAGATGACAGTGAAAACTCTTTGGAATCAGCTGATAAAACAACTGACATTCCATTTGAACCAAAGCAATTGGTAGTTGTAGCCTACACTGGGAACAAGTCTGTTGTCAACTACATTGGTCAAGTTGTTGAAGTGTTCGAGAGAATAAAACTGCTTCATATTAAATTTTTGAAAAAACAACCGGCGAGTATATGCTTCAGATTTATGGAAAGTAAAGATGATATCAATGAAGCTGTTCCATATTCTGCTGTGGTTGAAAGAATTTCAGATGAACCGAGAAAAACAAGGAATCAATATCGTTTCCCATACCTGTCTCACCAAGTTATCAACTAAAATCAAAAGCTTTTGATAATTTATAATTTTGAGTTTGATATAGTTTGATATTTTTTGATATTTTTCAACCAACTTTGTAATTTTTTTGATAGAATTAAGTGTACTAGACCTATAAATCTTTTTTATAACCCTAAAAAACTATCAATGAAACCCTGTGATGAGTTAACTTGATATTTGATTGAAACAACATTTACTATCAAAGTAACCCCGACATGCGGGGTTACATTGATAACTGTTTGGGCTTTAAAAACAAATACAAGACAAATTCTGATATTTCTAAAAAGCATTTTTTCCTGTTAAGGATAGATCATTTGGTATATTCAAACCAAAAACAACAGCAATTCATTAAAATT
>NC_061164.1:42453187-42490687 GCF_022113875.1 Hydra vulgaris
GCATATCATTGCATTTTTATATAACTTTTAAAAGAAATTTACGTCTCTAGTACGTCTGAATAAGTCGTCCTTAAGTCTTTCACATGAGACCTGCCAGAGACGTCCATAGGACGGCTGAAAAGACGTCTCTAGGACGTCTACAATAAAAGTCCCTAGGACATCTTGAAAAGACGTCTTTAGGACGTCTGGAATAGACGTCCTCAGGTCTTTCATTTGAGACTAACTAAGGACGTCTTACGGACGAGACTTGAGACGTCTTATAAACGTTCTTAGGACGTCAAAATGCCCGCTGGGTAAATTTGAGTTTTTTTGTTCAGAAATCAGAAATTTATATTAACTATTTAGTTCAATATAAAGTTAATAAAAATCTAATAAAGATACTAGGCACTACTATGCTGACAGCTAAGTCCATTATTTTTACCTTTTCCATCATTATGATCTTTCGTATTTAGAGACTGCATTGGCTGCTATTAACGGAAGTGCATATCAGGCGGCTATTGAAGAAATGCTTCCTTTCTTTGCAATTTTTGACTACTTGCTTAGTTAATCGTCGGTAATATCTTCAATAAAAATTTGTTATTAATAAAAAACAACTATTGATTACGTCAAAATAAAAGACGATACATTATTGTAATATAATCCAAAGAAATATCTACAAAAATTTAATTATACACGAATGATTTTATTGATTATACTAAAAAAACGTTACGCTTTTTTTTTAAATTTTAGGTGCTATAAGAAGTCCTTACGGTATTATCACAGAGCACCGTAGAAGTGCGTTTAAAAGGAAGTTCACGCCTCCTTAGGGCTCGTTCATAAATTACGTCACGCTATTGGGGGAGGAGGGGTTGGTGATTTTGTGACGACTCATACAAAACTTGATTCTTAAGTATTACAATTTTGTGACGAGGGGGGGAGGTCAAATTTGGTTAAAAATTGCGTGACGTAATTTATGGACGACCCCTTACCGTTGTTATAAAACATGCTCAGAGCGGAGTTGAACAACGGATCTCTAGATTCTGAGGCAAGTGCGCTAACCACTGCGCTGTGGCTGTGTTTTAAATTAACTCTACAGTCTATTAAAAGTACAGTCAACTTGAATTTGTACATATGCATTTTTTCTTGTTTCTAACTCTTTACCCTTAGTTTTCTATTTAGAAGGTGTGATATGTTAAGGGTTATTTTTTTAGATAATTAGTTAACTAGATAACAAAACAAA
Organism: Hydra vulgaris; assembly: GCF_022113875.1. NCBI lineage: Eukaryota > Metazoa > Cnidaria > Hydrozoa > Anthoathecata > Hydridae > Hydra > Hydra vulgaris. The sequence goes on from NC_061164.1 coordinate 42,454,407, forward strand.
TCTGTGGCCATGAGGTTATCAATATTTAGGTTATCAACAAACAAATCTGTGGCCATTAGGTTATTAATATTTTCTAATAGTTTACTATGCTACCTTGTTTTATTATCTGTTTATTACTAGATGTAAGAATATATTAGTAATCTTATCATTTATACATGGGATAATTAAGGTAACGTTTTCAAAAAAAAAAAATCGTTGTTGCAATAATTTTTTATTTTTTGTTAGCCAAGTGATAAGATTGATGGAAACTTAATGTATAAAATTCATACCAACTTAATATTATTCTATTATTATCAATTCTATTATTACTAGGCATAATATAAAACTTTATTGAATGGTAATGACAGTAGATAAAAAATAATTTTAAACCCCTATTTTATATTTATTTCAATCAAGGAGAATTACAGCAGAGAGTCGAGTTTTTATATTATTTAAAATTTTTTTTATAAAGTTGTTGTTTTATTTACGCTTAGAATAATAAAAATCTTTAGAAAAATTTCTTTAAATCTTTATTTTTAATATAATATTTTGAACTCTTTGAAATTTAAGATTATTTTGATTTTTTTAAAAGTATATTAGTTTTAATATGCAAAAATTGGAAGAAAAAAAATTTTTTATCTTACTTGTTATTTTAATATGATTTTTTATACAATTATTTCTTTTCACCATGGTTGTTCAATATTTTCTTTTGGCATTTGTTTTGATTTTTTAATTCAACTTTTAACAACGCGCTCTCAGAAAAATTAAATCAAAGGTTCGATGCTGGCTCTGGCCAGACACGCAGCATTGGTAAATAAGTAGGGATAAACTCCCTGGATAGTTACTCTTCCATTGTGCTGCGTGATTAGACCGTTAGGTTTTTTGGAGCATCTTAATAACTAAAAAATAAATAAAAATACTTGCAAAATAATTTTGCAAAGTTATTGCCAGATGTTTTATTCATATTCATTATATATATTATTTGTATATGATTATTTATTTACACTGCAGACTTAACGTATAGTGCTGTCATGTAAGTTTAATGGTATTAAAATAATTTGTTGTTGACAAAATGAAGTAATCTAGTATCGCGCTGCGTTTCATGTCAATCGCTAATTGAAACGGAGTCATTATTTTTCCATTTAAAAACATGTCTCCCGACGACTGAACTAATAAATGTACAAGTAGTAAGTTATCTTTATAAACTGCAACGTGAAGTGGAGATATTCCATTTAAATTGATCATATCAACATTTTTTTGTATTGAAATAAGATATTTTACGACTAATGTATTTCCCGCCAATACTGCAGCATGAAGAGGAGTCCATCCCTCTAAATCCGTTGTATGGCACGGGAAACCATATTTAATTAGTATCGTTACGCAGTTTATACAGGCGTTATAAGCTGCTTCGTGTAAAACTGTTTTAGACCGTTGAAGAATTAATGCTACATTAACATTTTTTAGCATGCAACGTAGTTTGTTACAATTGTCGTCCATAATACATTTGAGTAACCTCTCCGCAGAAAAAATCTGAGAAGGATCCATTTGATTTTGAAAATACTTTGAAATTTTATTATCTTTTGCAGTAGCTTGTAACATATCTACTAAACTCGCTCTTTTAAAAGCAATTGGGGAAGCGAAGGATCGGATGAAAGGTTGTTTTGGAACTTCAGAGTATTTTCGCGATAGAAGTCGTAAAGGCTTTGAATCTGCAATTGATTGTTCGGTTTCTCTATTGCGGTTGTTCATCATGTTTGCAGGTAATAAACAAGTTCTATCTAATTTTGAAAATGTGTTATGAAAAAATGTTTTAAACTTCACGTTTTTCACATAATTATTTAATCAACAGTTTTGATACATTATTCAAAAGGTTTAACAATAATCTTCAATCAACATTTATTATTTATTTTTTTAACTATGAATATTTATTTAATTTAATTAATTTTTTTTTTTTTTTTAAATGCAAATGGGATGGAAAAAATTATTTAAAAAATTGTAAAAAGGATGCGCGCGCAAAATAAAAATTATTTAACAGAATAAAAACAAAATAGTTAAAATAAAAAGTATATCAATAAAACAGCCCATCGAAGCTCAATCAATAAAAAATTAGTTAAACTCATTTCAATTCCGTTTACAAAATCATCCCTAAATATTATTTTTATTTACTTTGTGAGAAAGTTTATACTTAATAAAGGCAACAATAAAACACCTTCAATTATTAAAATTTTATTATTAAACCAGCAATAAAATTTAAAAATCAAATTAGGATTATTCTTTTTAAATATAAGATTATTAAATATCTGGGACAATAATATATTATATAAACTAGATGTCTAAGTTTTGGGATTTTATTGGGCGAAAAATGAAACCGCTTTTTTTTTGTTTATTAATATAATCCGCCATTTGTAAAAAGGGCAAAAGCTGAAGCCGATGTGTGGAATGAAAGTTAAAAATTCAAGTCAAAAGTTCCCAATAACTTAAAGATAAATCAATAACAAGTTTTATTTAAAACGTTATTGATTTATCTTTATTTTTATATTTATTTAAAAACGTTTTTTTTACGAGCCTAGGATTAAAGTATTCATAAAAATGCTTCAAAAGCGTCTATTGTTTCACTTTTCTATTAAAAACTTTAATCCCTTTCTAATCGGAAAAAAATTAATGAATCATAAATTATTATTTTACAAGTATTCGAATTTCCTTATAACATTTTTACATAAATAGTATTTACATTTAAGATAATATTTACGTCATTTAAAAAAAGAAAAGCTAAATAATGATTGTTTACAAATTTACACCGCCATTTGTAAAAAGGGCCAAAGAGGCTTCACTTTTCGGATCGAAGTTAGACATATTGTTGTTTGTTTTTTTTGTTTTTTTTTTAAGTTGATTAAGGTGCCCCAAGAAGTCCTTACGGTCTCACCACAGAGCACTGCGGAAGAGCATTTAGTAGGAAGTTCACGCCTCCTTCCCAACCGATTACACAAAACTTGCCTAGAGGTGGGGTTTGAACTAGGGGTCTTATGTTTCTGAGGCAAGTGCGCTACCACTGCGCCATGGCTGCTACGATTTATATAATATATTATTATATAATATATACGGTTTATATAATATATTAATAATATATATAATATATAATAATACGGTTTATATAATATATTGTTATATAATATATAATATATATACGGTTTATATAATATATTATATAATATATTATTGATCTGGCGAAAACATTGCTTCAACAAAATAATAAACATTAGATTTTAATATCGCAACAAAAATGTCACATTTATATTTGAAAAATCACATTTATATTTGTGTGTTTAGCACAATTTTCTCTGCTAACTTGCATCATTTAAAATAACAAATTTTTTTAACAAAATATAGTTTTCAAAGTGGTCTTCATTCTTATACACTTTGAAAAGTTCGCTTTATAATTTTATATATTATAATTTTATATATTATGAAGAATACTTCGAATTTTATATATTATAAAGAATACTATAAAGAATTTTATATATTATAAAGAATTATATATTATAAAGAATTTATATATTTTAAAGAATACTAAAAAGAATTTTTATATATTATAAAGAATACTTTAATTTTATATATTATAATTTTATATATTATAAAGAATACTTTGCTTAAGCCTTTGAGCCGATAAGACGTGTTTTTGTTTAAGCGTAAGTTTTCAGGAATTTTAATTTTTTTTTTTTTTTCCGTATTCTTTATCTTTCTTTTTCTACTTATTTTTCTAACTTTTTCTAACCACTACTTCTTTCTCTACTTATTGCTTTATCTTATCAGCTTATATCCAAATTTTGGATAGTAATATATTAACTATTCGTGTCTATAATACAGTTTTTGTTGAACTTCGCATACCTATATTAAATATAATTGTTATATATACCTATACTTATATTTTATTATATATATATCTTTATTTATATATTACTATTATAAACAGTTATAACTGAGATTTTATTTATGCTTTAGTTCGCTTAAATTTTTTACAGAGTTTTAAAAAGTTTTTTTTTTTTTTTTTTTTTTTTTTTTTTTTTTTTTTTTTTCTTCGCCTAAAGTTGCGTTTGCACCTGTTTTTATGTTTTTTAATTTTCTGAACAATAAACTAAATTTTTGCGCTCTGACACAAACTAATATTAGTAAATTATATATCCATTATATATAAACATATACAAATAATATAAAGAAATTAAATATATACAAATAAATATAATAACACGGAAAAAAACACATACTGAATTTTTTTAGTCCCTGTGTAACAAGTTAATTGTGATAGTTGTAACAAATAAATTTGTAATAATTGTAACAAATAAATAAACATAAAAACATCACTGATATAAAAAAAAAAAAAAAAAAAAAACCCATCTGTGATGACTAATTTAACACCAGCTCAATTAAAGCAAGTCGAGGACGCAATTAAAAAATTTATCATGCTGAAACTGCGAAATGGTCGGCCAAAATATCTAAACTAGAACAAGTAATAAAGCAGATAAGCAGATCGACGATAAGGAAACGGTTTAGAATATCTTAGTTACTATTTCATCTGATGCAAAAACAAATCTGTCAAACGTATTAAATCTACGTCTTCTAAACCAGGACCAATTATCGTCGAACTTTCTGATGTCTCCGAAAGAAACCCATTATTAACAGCAACGAAAAAATTGAAAAATTCAGATAATTATAAAAATGTTTTTATAAGCCCAGATTTGACTGAGGCTGAAAGATATTTAAACTATCAGTTAAGAATGAGGCGTAATGAATTAAATAATAATATCAATTTAAAAACATCGCCCTTTAGATACGGTATACGAAGCAGCGGAGTCGTCAAACTTAAAAATATACAAACCACTACATAAACATTACTACCCCTTTTCCACTCTTTTACCAGCAAACTTAAAATACAAAAGTAAAAATCTTCATAACAAAAAAACAAACTATAACATTAATGGCGTTAATTGTTATTATACTAATGCTACATCTCTCGATAATAAAATGGCCAATTTAATTTCAATATCTAGAACGTTTGATTATCGCGTTATTGCTATCTCTGAAACATGGTTTCGAAATGACTCAGTACCAAATATTGATGGGTATAGCCTATATCGTAAAGATTGTCAAGACGGACGTCGAGGTGGCGGTGTAGCTATCTACATTGTAGACGTATTTAACTCTCATGAAGTTAACCAATTTTATACAAATCTACTCGAACAAGTCTGGGTATCTGTAAAATTTAACAACAAACATATACTTATTGGTTGTATATACAGACCAAATGATGCTAGTTTAATAAAATATGTCGCTTAATCCTTCAAATTAGCTTATAGTTTAATTAAAAAGCCCTACGATGACTGTTTGATTGTCGGTGACTTTAACCTCCCGAATATAAAGTGGTCTAACGACGGTATTATATCTTTTAACCCAAACAATCCTACCGAGTATGATTTCTGGAATATTTTCCAAAACAGCCTTTTTACACAACATATCACATTTCCTACTTTCCAGACTGATTATGGTTCCTCAAATAATATGTTGGACTTGTTATTTACCTACAACAGTAATTCTATTTTAAACTTGTCTCCTAGTACTATACTAGGTAATAACACTAAGGGTCATTTTAGTATCACTTGGAGATTCTTAGTTTCAGAACTGTTCACCGAAAGTGAATCTCAATCGTTTAATTACAAAAAAGGTGATTACGATTCAATATCTAACTTTATTGCATCAATCAACTGGGAGTTTTTATTTCTGCATAAAACTGCAGATCAAATGTTCAATATACTAATTTCTAACTATCGCACTGCTTGCACATACTTTATTCCCAAGATTAATAAAACAAAAAAAAAGTATGATCCTTGGGTTACCCCACATATTAAAAACCTGATCCGAGCAAAAAAATCCGCATGGCATATTAACTGCTCTACCAAATGGGAGAATAGTGAGCTTAAAATAAAATACAATCGACTTAATCGTTCAGTAAAAGCTGAAATATTTAAAGCAAAAAAAGAACATGAAAAAGAAATAATATCAAAATCCCAAAACAACCCAAAACTTGTTTACAAATATATCAACAAACAACTAAAAATTAAAGATCGAATTCGCTCTCTCAAAGATACTTCTGGCAGAATTATTGAAGCTCTTCTTGATATAGTTGATCTTCTGAACTCTCAATTTGAATCTATGTTTACACTTGAAAGCTCTGAAAGTTTTCCTTTGTTAAATAATAGTGGTATTCATTCTGAATGCATTTATAATGAAAACTTGGATTTCTCTATCCCAGATATTACTCAGGAACTTGCCGATCTAAACCCTTATAAATCCTTCGGATTTGACGGTCTGCATCCCTTAATACTCAAGATATGTGCCAAAAGCTTTGCAAATCCATTAACAAAAATCTTTCACGAATCCTTTAATTCTGGAGTAGTATCCAGTCAATGGAAATTAGCAAATATTAGTCCGATCTATAAAAAAAAGGAAGATAAATTACTTGCTGAAAACTATAGACCTATTTCACTAACATCTGTTGCCTGTAAAATCTTCGAAAAACTTGTAAAGAACAAAATTTTAAAGCACATTAACGGTAATAAAATGCTCTCTGCAAATCAACATGGCTTCCTTTATCATAAATCATGTGTAACTAACCTAATAGAAACTTTTGATATCATTTCGTCCTCCATAGCATCCCACCAATTTATTGATGTAATTTTTCTTGACTTTGCCAAAGCGTTTGATTCTGTACCTCACAACAGACTTTTGTTAAAATTAAGATCTTTCGGAATAAACGGCAAACTCCTACAATGGATTTAATCCTCTTTAGTGGGCAGAAAGCAACGCGTTACAATTAACAATACCAACTCTGCATGGGTTGATGTTCTCAGTGGTGTTTCTCAAGGTTCTGTTCTCGGCCCGCTCCTCTTCATTCTCTACACAAATGATCTTGCAAAACTCACTGAAACTTCTGAGATATTTTCCAATGATACTAAACTTTTTTCTAAAACCTTATCGCAATCTAATTTTGTTGATCTGCAGGATCGTCTACGCTTGGTATACGAGTGGTCAAACACTTGGTTACTTAAGTTAAACACCCCAAAATGCTGCGTCATTCATTACGGTCGAAACAACCTCCATTACAATTACTTTCTGCATAATAACCAAGAAATCAACCAATGTCTAAGAAGCTCTACTAAAGAATGCGATTTAGGAGTCTTTTTTACATCTAACCTCAAGTGGAGCGCTCATATTCAAACATTTGTTTCTAAGTCCTTACAAATTCTTGGTATGCTGAAAAGACATTCACTTTCATTGATGAAAAAATGGCTCTCAAATTATATAAAGTATTTATAAGACCACATCTTGAATATGGAGTGTCCATTTGGGCTCCTAATTTAAAAGCTGATATGACTTTGGTTGAATCTGTTCAACCCAAAGCAACAAAATGGGCTTACAGCTTGAGGCATCTTCAATACTGCGAAAGGCTAAGAAGATTAAATCTACCATCACTTGAGTTTCAACGCTTTCGATGCAATTTAATCCAAATTTTTAAATTAATACATCGTTTTGATATAGTTAATGATAAATATCTATGTCACGTGGTCACCATTCTAAAATAAGGCGTGAGTATGTTCCAAACTGTCTTCCAAGATATAATCATTTGTATAATAGATCAGCAAAATACTGGAACGAACTACCAGAGCAAATAACTTTGTACTCCACTGTACTTTCCTTCAAAAATAGACTAGACTCCTGGTTGTGGAACAAGTTTGGAACAAATATTTATAAAACTGGTTGTTTATAGTGGGGTGTTTTCCCTGCTTGTTGTATGTGTACATTCTATGTAAATTTACGGCTACAACTATAATAATAATAACTCTAGAGAGAGGTGTTTTTTATTTTTGGCAAATCTTTTCTCATATTATTGTAAAACAATGGCAATGTTCAAAAAGAGTTTGAAAATTCAAAGTTCAAAATTTCCTTTCTATAAAATTTTATTATTTAAAAAAAAAACGGCTTTAACAAAAACCTCGTTAATCCAACTTTTGAATAAAAAATCGGAAAGATTTTAAAACAAGAAGTCTTCAAATTACGTCAACAATTGTACATAAAGGGTCAAAAATGCATGTTTATAATAACTTCACTCCCCAGAAATGCAACAAAAATAAAAATTTCATGGTTTATGCAGAACAGCTCGGATATTTTAGAATCATATGAGCAGCTCAGCAACCTTGACGTAATTTATGAACGACCCTATACGACTGCGCGTAAAATAACAAATTTGATCATGAACAATTGAAAGGGCATAAATTTATGCCCTTTCAATTGTATATCGGACTGACTGTGTAAAAGGGTCAAATTTGTCAACTAATTAAATTAAAAAACTCATTGATGGGAGGCGTCACACACCCCTTTTGCGCCGGCCTTAGGCATAACGTAAGAGTTAAGGTAAATAATTTTTGTTATTTAATCAACTCAACATTTTTAGCAATTAACCTTTTTTATAGCAATTTGACGCGAGTTGAGTTGCTCAAAAAAAAAGAATATGAATAAATTTTGAAGATCATTTTAAAAGGTTTTCTGCTTTATTGTCATTTGTTAGATTTTTCATTATGATTAAAGCTCAATGACTTATATAGCATCTGATACAAAGACAATTTTAGTAAGGGTGTTTTACCCCCCCTCCCTCCAAAGGTATTTTATAAGTTATAGTCAGTTTTTCAACGAATATACCCGGGTATTTGACACAGTTCAGTTGGGTGAATTTTAGTTTTGATTTATCAACATAAAACATTTCTTAATTTTTACATTAATTTTAATTAACTAAAGATCCGTGGTTCAACTCTGGGCAAGTTTTATAAAAACGGTAAGGAAGGAGGCGTTAACCTCCTTTTAAATGCTCTTCCGCGGTGCTCTAAAAAGTTGTTCTCATACTCAGGGGCATTCTTAACTAAATTTGGTTAAGAATGTTTTCAAATGATTTTTAAACTTTTTAAACTTACCAGATGGTTTTCTAAATATGTTATTAATTATTATGCTTTTTTTTTCTAGTCAATTATTTGATAATCATTATTTTGAAAAATATTAATAATTTAAATGCAATTTTTTTAAATTGTTTTTAATATCTAATATCTTAATCGATTAAGATTTATTTTATAAAATAATAACTACTTGTCAGAATATAATAAACGAGACCTTGTTTTTTTTGTTAGAGAGAAGACTCTCGTATTAAAGAAAATAATAATTAAAAAAAAAAGTTGTCACTTGATCGAAAATATACCATATTGAATAAACAAAAGTATATAATTTCTTAAGTTAATCTTAAAATAAATAAATTAATAAATTCATAATAAAAAAATAGATAAATTCATAAACATATATTAAATAAGATAGGCATTTATTCTTATTTTTCTTCTTCTTCTTGTTATTATTATTATTATTGTTATTATTATTATTATTATTACTATTATTATTACTGTTTGAAAGTTTTTGTGGAACGAAAAAACTGACAAGTTCGAGTTGACGCGTGATTTTAAATTTTGTTCGATTAGGTCTGCTTTTTTACGGCGTTCTTCAAGTGTTGCTAGACCGAGCAGTTCGAGTCAATTTTCATAGGACAGGTGTTTAATAGATGATATTGTTTTTGTTACTTAATATTGGACTTGTTCGAGGATAGCAATGTCGGATTTTAAATGTGACGACCATTTAAAGTCCGACCTGGCTTGAACAGCAATCACGAGGTGGGGGCAAATGTAAATAAGATACAATGTGCTTCATAAATAAAAATTGCGACTCCGAAATGTTTTTTTGAGTCGCCCTAGCATTCTATTCGCAATTGATGCAGCTGACTCTACTTGTGGTCTGACTTAAAGGTCTTTGGAGACTATCACACCAAGGTCTTTTTGAGTGGATAACGCGTACCGTCAGTACAGTCTTTTCGAGTGGATAACGCGTGCCGTCAACGTTAGCTATTGAGTAACTGTGCGTCAACTTGTTACAAGTTCCTTACAGGCAGACACTTTCCTTCAATGTTGCCTGGTGGCAACGTCGAAGGAAAGTGTCTGCCTGTAAGTCTATCAAAATCCTTTCCAACTACAAGACAAAGGTTGTGAGGGATCTCAGTGAAAATATCAGCTTTATGTTACTCAGCAAAAAATCCAAGTATGAAACGTGTCTGCCAGTACTATGTGTATAAATCTTTTGTCAATTTAAAGCACATTGAAGATTTAGACGAAAAGCTAACTACTTGTACCATCTATAGGATTTTTGAAGAGCCTGAATTCCATATAATTGCTGCTCTACCCGGTTAACACCACCTATATGCATATTATATGACTTGACCATTGATGGTTTAAGTATAATATTACCATCTTTATCAAATTTTCCTCTTTCCGCCATCACTGGATTGTGATATGTTGACAGCAGTAAACAACTTTTTGTTTATTACCCAATTTGTCTTTTGTTGCACGATATTTGCAAGCTAACATTTTATTGTTTTTGCTGCAAGTTTTTTAAAAAAACAGCAGTCCCTTTTACAAGTTGCTCATTTAATATATTTTTGCTGCAGTGTTTTCGGTTTGCGCAAATAGTTCCACAAATACAAATCTTCTTGGACAAGAGGAAGCTGGCAAGAGAAGGGCTTGTATAGTAATTATTGTAAAACTGTATGACCTTTATTTAGAAATGGCTTCATCAGCTCTATTGTAAACGTTGGCTTAATGGCATTGTAGAATTTTTGTCATCATCATACATCCCAGTATTACAGTGCACTAGGAAATCAAGTGTAATACCATCAGCTATAGTCAACTCATATACCTTTATTCCAAATCGTGCTCTTTTTGTCTTTATATATTGACGAAAATGCAATCTGCCCTTAAAAAGAACAAGGGATTCTTGAACACTTGAGTGTTGTGCTGGACTGTAAACTTTTCAACAACGCTCTCTGAAGATATCGAGGAATGGTCTGACCTTATGCAATCAAATTCTATTAGGATCATTAAGATTATGATTAAATTTATTATTGTTATTAAAATGAAGAAATTTTAGGATAACCTTGAAACGGTTTTCGAAAAGATTGGTGTCCAATAAGGATCATCGGTGGACCAATACATGTTCAAATTTGGTACAATACCGCTTAATATAATTGGACCAAAAAAGGTTTTTATTTTAACTTCTGTAACAGCTTTTCAATTCTTAAGGTAAGAATTATTGGCCTTTTCAGGGTGTTCCCTCAAAAAATCCTTTGCAGTATCGCTTACCTTCAGAAACAATATGTTCTAAAATAGCATTGGTTAAGTAAGCTTCAAAAAAGTCAAGAGTACTGTCTCCTCCTATTCTCCTATGCTGCTGTCAAACATAATATAGTTGTTGAGCTTCATAACATTCTTTTTCACTATCAGATTTTATACTTATATTACTAGATGACTCATCATAAATTTCTTCTTTAATTTTAGATTCTGTAATAAGGTCATTATTTGCTCTCTCCTCAGATAGAGAAATATTGCAGAAATTTTGATTTTTAGGAGTATTTGTAATGGATGGTGAAGGTAAAACTAATTTTGAACTGGTAAATCTTCTGACAAGGGTAGTAGTTCTTCATTTACATAATTTAAAATACTTTCAGAATCACTTAGGCTATTAAGATCAAAATCAATGTTGCAATCTACAATATCAATATCACTATCATCAAACAAAATATCAAGGATCTCATTCATATCAGTATAACTTGTTCGCTTTTTAGCCATTTTTCAAAATTAATTTTTGACCGATATATAAATGCAAATGACTAACGGTTTGAAGTCAACTTTAGAAATAATTCCTTTTTCTGATATATATTTAATGTTTTCTCAAACCCCTATAGATGTTCACGAAAATTTAAAATTATTGATTGAACCGCCAGGCCGTTCACACGTCATTTAGATTTTATGATCGCGTGACGTATACTCGCGTCTGCCCTGGTTATGTCAGCGCGTATTTTTACTACAGTTTACCATTTCTATGTAACTTTCTACATTTTTGATGAGTTCCTATAAAAGCTAAAAATATTAGTTTACAACCGTTACCAACGTTACAACCGTTACCTAACTATTTTCAATTCATGTAAACCTTAAATTTCTAAAAGTTGTTTTTAACTTAGACTGATTTATCATGTCTATATATGTAACGCATGAAATATATAACGTTCTCTTTCTCTTGTCTAATTTAATCGAATTTAAAATTTAAGCTAGAATTAACAAATGAAAACAGTTATTAAAGCAAAACAGTTTAAAAAGTAAAAGTGTAAAAAAACAGTTTATGTTTAAACGGACATTAATGTAAACAGAAAAATTTTAACAAGTAAAAGTTAAATTTAAAGAGTAAAAATTTAAAAAGTTTAATTGTCAGAATCTTGTAATTCTGATATGCGAAATCAAAAAATGAATAAATATTGAATCCACATTATAGCTAAATTAATAAGCATTTAGGTTAACATATAAAATATAATTACTGTATAAAAAATAAATAAACAAAGTTTTATTAAGTTACAATTTTCGATTGCCGTTAACAATAATGGGTCTTCTAAAAATAATTACTTCGAAACTTAAATATCAAAGAATTATAAAATACAGCCATTTAATAAATTTAGATTGTCTGATTTTATGGTAAATTTATAACAAGGAAAAAATAATTTCAAATATCTCTAAATTCGATACTCAAAGAGCAAATCAATTAATCAAAATCAAAGTTATAAATCTCTGAACTGCTTTCTTTATTTCTTTCTTCGCTTTTTTAAATTGCTTATTTGTATTATTGAATTATTTAGTTAAGAAAACATTATTTTAGTTTTCAGCCTTATGGGCAAAAACGAAAAAAACGATAAAATATCGTGTTAAATAATATCAAGACAACTATAAACAATACCGCTTATAAATATAAGAGAGTTACGGTTTTTAAAACCGACATTTATATCTATAAATGCTAAACTACGTCTTTATGTCATTCCAGATAATTGAGTTTGGGAATTTGTCGAGTAAGAAACAGATGGCGTTGAAGCTAGTAATGTACTTTCACGAACTTCTGTAAGGAAGCTAAATAATAAAAATCAAATATATTAATATGTAAAAATTTAGGACTTAAGCTTATTATTAAAGTTATTGAAATGCGTCTCTTTTAATAACTTTAATAATAACTATTAAATAATTTCCTTATTTAATATCACTAAAATATATGTGTGTGTATGTGTGCGTGTATTTTTTTTTAAGGTAGGTCGAAATTTTGTACTTTTCTGTAAAACAATAAAAGAATTTTAGTCATGTGCTAACATTTGAGTGAACATTTTTGCTATAGAAATATGAGAATTAAGTACCAGAAGTAACTTGTATTCTCGCACCATGCAAAGGAACGTCAATTTTGTAATATATATGAAGTTAACGTTTTTGATTAATATAATATATCTGTTGTAACAATGAAATTTAAATAAAATAATGATATTGATATGTTAAATGATGTATTGCGTTGTTTATCGTTATTTATGATATATATATATATATATATATATATATATATATATATATATATATATATATATATTTATATGAATATATATATGAATATATATATGGATATATATATGGATATATATATATATATATATATATATATATATATATATATATATATATATATATATATATATATATATATATATATATATATATATAATATATGATACTGCTATGCTAAGATGTCTCTAAGGCATAGCTTTATCTTCAATTTAGCACCTCAAGTAAAAATCCTAACGGCATCCAAATATCTCAACATTTTCCAGCTGTTCGATATTTCTGCTTGCATTGACTTAGTCAAAAAACTCAACTTTTCTAAAATATCAACCAAAATGGTCAGTTTAACGATGGAATCATCAAATACAAATTTATATTTGCATTAAATCACTACATTAGCTCAAGTATCTCTTAAATATGGAAACCATGTTTGCCTCGAGTTGAACATTAAATATTTAACAGTCAAGCTATAAACCGTAGAAATGATCAATTATAGATGAATCCTAATACGGAAATTTTAAAATTTATTTTTTTTTAATACATAAAAATAAGTACAAACCAAATAAAACTAGGCAACAACAACAACAAATAATTTTATATTATTGAAATTGAGTTAAATCTCAATTAGAAATCTATCATTAAAAAATTAATGAAAAACCAGTATAACTTAGATTTGCAACTTTCAAACAAAAACAATTTACACTGTTTTGTGCAGATTCTGATTAATGATATGAAAAAAAGTTGAGTTGTTATTTTTACTTGAAATAAATTTAAGAAAACCAAAAAAATAACCCAAAAATGAAAATTCTGGAAACAGATAAACTTGTATTTTGCGTGTACAAACATATGAACAACTCAATACAAATTAGTTTTACTAATGCAGCTAAAGGAAAAAAAATACAGCTATTCATAAAGAAGTGATAAAGAAAACAGAATGAAAAAAATCGTGTATAAATCTTTCTTTTTTATATGCATCCGTAAATAATTCGTAAATTAATTACAGAAAAAAAAAAGTACTGAAAAATTAAGTAAATTAAATAAATTTTATTTTGATATAGTTCGACTCGTCTTTTTGTCAAGTTAATTTATCAAAAATGAGTTTAATACTCTCTTCTAACAAGCAATTTATTCAACTTTTAATGAAAAATTTCCGTAATTAACCATTTCTACAGCATAATATATCAATATCAAAATATCATACCATGCTATATTTAGAAATCATAAAACTTTAAACGACATTCTAATGACCCTAACTTTTTACTTTCTTAAAAAAAAAATTTATATAAAAAAATGACTTATAGTCTATATAGAAATCCCTTCAACAAATCTATATCTATATAGGAATCCATCTATATCCATCTATATCTATAGTCTCCATCTATATCTATAGTATCCATCTAAATCTATAGTCTATATAGGAATCCCTTCTATATCTATAGTATCCATCTATATCTATATATAATATCCATCTATATCTATAGTATCCATCTATATCTATAGTCTATATAGGAATCCCTTCAACAAAAAACACTCATACTTTGATATCCCCAAAATATCAAAAGACGGAGCTAACTTGGAGCTAGGTCTGCCTATTAGCAACTGAAAAACTAATATATGTCAATTATATTGACGGCAGAGTAAAGTGTAGACATGTTGTTTACACACGAAAGAAAATATTTTAAAAAAAAATTGCTTTCCGATAATTTTAAAATTTTTTCATCTTAATTCAAAATCCTTAAAGATCCTAATTTTTACCTTTCTGTATTATGCACAGTGCTCCCTCCTAATAGTACACGAACACCAGGATTATTACGATTTGTCTCAAATACTGTGATACTCTCTTCATAAGTGCATCCACCAACAATAAAAATGATAATATCTTGAGGTCTAAACCGAATATTAATTATAATTAACTTAATCTCAACTTTCATGACATTAAATTTACATTTAGTACATTTATTATTAACTTTGTCATTTAAAATGATTAAGTTTATAATATTTGTAAATTTAAAATATATTGCAATAAAAAAAAAATTCTATGATAATATTTTTTAAATTACAATATAGTATTTTTATAATATAAAATAAAATAAAATATTCTTTTATTACTTTTTATTATAAATATTTTTTTTAAATTGGAAAACAAAGACTCAACTCCAGATACAAAAAATAATAAACTCCATAAAATAAAAAATCATGTTTTAGCATTTTCCATTAGTATCGCCTGATTTTCCCCTGTTTTTGAGTACATTTTCCCTGAGTGAAAAGTATGTAATTTTCCCTGTTAATGTTGAAGGATATAGTACTTTCACAACTGAATTCATGTTTTCTAAATATTTTTTATAAGAAGTTTTTAAGAAATTAAATAGCTTTCTCTTTAATTGATAGCAACCCGTTAAAGAAATATTTTTTAGTAAAGAAAAAAGTTTAAAAAAGAAAAAAACCCATAAAAATCCAATAAATATAAGAAATATACTTTAAAATAACAGTTTCTATCTGTTTTGTACAAGGTAATGTATTTTGTTAGCAAAATGTAAAGTTTATATTTTGCTATTACTTTATCAACTTTCTCTTTTGCTTAATTTCTTTGTTTCTCTTATTTGCTTTAGAAATATATATTTTAGATCCTAGGCCTTGCTTCTCCTCAACTTCCTCAACAAATTTTACAATATGAAACTACAACCTTTCACTAGTTTTCTTCAGTTGATTTCATCTTGTTTCAGCATCTTTTACTTTAAAGCAACTTTCTTTGCTAACTCTTTTGCTTCTTTTTTATTATTGTATTTGACTGAACTTAGGCTTCTTTTGAAGTTAGCTTCTATATCTTTTATGGGGAGAATTTACACTGATGATCTTTTTGTTTGTAATTTCGAAATTATGTGGTTGAAGATTATTTGATAGCATATGATTTTTAACTAAACGTCTTGCAGTTATTGAATTTTCATTTAAATTTTGTTCCAGTTCTTCCTAACCAATCTACATAAATATGGTGTTGTAACCAATCTTTTTAAAAATAGGTCTTTTCTGAAGCCATGTCTCATATTATTATGTCTGTGGCTATTGGTCATATAATGATAAGTATGCAGTTTTGTTTTATTTTGTAATATTTATATATTACAAAATTATATATATTTAAATCAAATTTTCAAACTCTTCTTCTGCAAAACGTTATATTTGCACTTATCAAAAATTGACCATAATTTATATATTTAATTGATCATAAAATATATATATTTATATCAACCCTCGGAATTAGGGTTGGCATTCGGCAATGCCGACCTAACTGCCAACCTAAAAGTGTTTGAGGTTGGCAAATATTGCCGACCTCGTTTCTATATTTTATGGTAAGACCTTTGTATCAATTTTTTTTTGCTGACCTGATGCCGACCTCTAAAAGATTTACAATAAAAGATTTACGACCTCTAAAAGATTACAAAAAGAAGCAAAACCAATAGTTGACTCGATTCATCTAAATTCAACATAGTTACAGCAGGATTAAGCTACAAAATTTAATTGCATCTTTCATTTAAAGAATATTGAAAAAGAAAATCTAAAAGTTTAAAAAAAAAAAGTTGAGAATTTTGATGCAAAAAATGCAACAAAAAAAAAAAGGCAAAAAAAGACTAACATAAATTTGCTTAACTAGGGACTAAAGAGAATTTATGCATTTAAGATGATAAAACTTAATGTTAAAAAGATCATTTGATGCTTTCAGGTAATCAATACTACTATCAGTCAATTATAAAGAATCTGATAGACTCAAGTACATTCTAGTCAAAAAATTTGCTCGCAATTACTTGTATAGCAGGTTACTTGCAGTTGAGGCTTTAAAAGCCCTCTTTTCATAACAAATTAAACTTTGACATCAAGACCTACGTGACTGAATACTTGGAAAAATGATTTCACCCTCTAATTTAAAAACATAAATGACCAACTTTATTTTGGCCACAACTTAAAAAAAGTAACGGATTGGTAAAAGAAAAAATGAGTCAATTTTGTTCCAAAGTATGCTGTTCTATCTAACTGTCATGAGAAGTGAGTCATCAAGAATGATAACAATTTGTTTCACTATGTATATAAAGAAAAATTTTCTTCAGAAAAATGTTTCATAACTCTCTTATGATCCAAAGTGACATTAATAGTAATAGTAATAGTAGTAGTAGTAGTAGTAGTAGTAGTAGTAGTAGTAGTAGTAGTAGTAGTAGTAGTAGTAGTAGTAGTAGTAGTATATATTTGTTACAACAAAAGTAAAAATATTTGACAAAATACATATCATAGATTGTCAGATTACAGTTAGTTTTTGTGAAGCTCATATTGCAATTTTCACAAGGAAAGCTGCGAGCTGTAGTAACTTTGGAGCTTATTGAGGCTTGCTTTAAAGCTGTTGACAGTCGGAGAATCGATTACTTTATCTGGTAGCATGTTCCATGCATTGACAATGTGATTGTTAAAAAAGTGGAAGCGAGCTAAATGGTTGCTGTACTTTTCACAGTGAAGTTTTTTTCTGTGATTTGCTCTTGGTGGAATTGTGATGAAGGGAAAGTCCCAGTTGACTATGTCAATGTTATTAATAATTTTGTATTTTTGGATAAGGTCACCTCGTTTACGACATTCAACTGGAGTAGATAGGCCAAGTTTTAAATGCTGTTTCTCTAGATGCTAAATTAAAGATTAATTTTAATTTGACTAATGGTTGGAAAAATTGCACTGAGCAATAGTGAATGGAATACTGAGGAAGAGAGGCAAACAGTGTTAATATGTGCAAATAGTTTTAATAAAGGAGCATGTCTACTAGGTACCAGCAAATTTTTAACTCCAAAAAAAAAAAAAGATTTTAAGAAATTATTTTATTTATTTTTTCAGAAAAAATTTGAAAAAAATATTGCAAGTATGTTGATTTGACGTAGAGGCAATTTTAGGGGGTATGAGGTGTCTATAAATTAATAATCAAAAACTTAGGCTCTTTTAAATAATTAAATATTGTCTCCTTTTTATATTACTTAAAATGAAAAAATTAGATAATAATATAACAAAGTAGTATAAAAAAATCTAAGAAATAGATATTGTTGTGCTTAAAAGAGAGGTAATAGCTCAAAAAACATTGAAATTAAAAATGAAAATATAATAAATAAAGTTGTTGATAATTTTAAAATCGATAGATTAAATCTTATATATAAGAATAGATAATTAGTAAAACAAGAACTTAAAATCTTTGAATAAAGCTGTTTTTTGCTTGATTTGCTACTGCTTTGATTATAGAAAAATATTATTTTTAACAAAACGCTTGCTAAAGAAAATTCGAATGTGTCGATTCCTAATATTGTTGAAAATTACGCAAAGATTTGTTTAACTTAATAGACGAACAGCTAGCAATTATAGCTGATGATATTTATTCTATGAAAAAAGTTCAAACAACTTTACAACGAAACCTATTCAGTGCAAAAAAAAACAAAAAAAAAACTAGTTTAGTCCAAGGGTTTATTAGTTTTAGAGGTTTTAGAGATATCATTGATGGATGAAAACTTCATATAAAGTATTTACCAAGATGCCAACTTTGTTCTAAAAGTCAGTTTACTAGTTAACTAACTAGGTTTGTTACAAAATGTAGATGGGTTGTTGAGGCTGTTAATGGTACATTTAAATAATTTTTTGATTCTTTGGGAAAAATAAAGAACACAATGTTTCCTCATATAATGATTGATGTTAGAATAGCTGCTTCTTTGATTAACTGTTTTTATTTAAAATATATATCTGATAAAAAAAGATGGTGATATTGCAATTCTAATGAAAAATAAAATTAATTTTTGAATGAATTGGAATCATACATTTTGAATACAAAAAGCTAAAGTAAAAAGCAATTTGAACCAATTGACAATTGAAAAAAGTTTTCTATAGAGGATATGCGAAAATACATCAAATTTGATAGCTATCAGATAAAGCAAAGATACAATTATCTAGCAGAACATTTAAGTTAAAAAGAGGTTAAGGCCAACGCTCTTGACATTTTTTAAAGCGTTTGATAAAGTTTGGCATGGCGGTCTTCTCCATAAGCTTTATTCTTATGGTGTATCTGGAAACATCTTTAAGATTATTGAATCCTTCCTTTCCAATCGTAGTATAAAAGTTGTCCTTGATGAACAGCACTCTTCTTTTTATTCTGTAACCTCAGGGGTTCTCCAAGGTTCAATCCTTGCCCTATACTCTTTTTAATTTACATTAACAATCTTCCAGATATTCTCACATCTAAGGTGGCACTGTTCTCTGATGATACTACCATTTATTCTTGTCACAATAAGAAGCCAACTCCCTCTGATTGATTGCAGGGGCATCTGAGCTTGAAAAGGATTTCACTTCTGCTTCATCATGGGACTCACAGTGGCTGGTGAACTTTAATTCAGATAAAACTCATTTTTTTTCAGCCAATCATTATTGCAATAATTTAGACCTTTTTTTATATTTATGAACGGTAATGTACTCGATGAGTCTTCTACCCTTCATCTTCTAGGATTAACTCTTACTTCTGATCTTTCTTGGAAACCTTATATCAAATCCGTTGCAAAATTAGCATCTGCTAAAGTTTTATCGAGCTCGTCACTTTCTTACTCTGGATTCTATTCTCTATCTTTATAAATCTCAAATCCAGTCTTGTATAGAATACTGTTGCCATATCTGGGGCGGATCTTCTAATGATGCCATTTCTCTTTTAGACAAGGTGCAAAAACGCATTGTAAACATAGTTGGACCAGCTCTTGCAGCCAACCTTCAACCTCTGTCACATCGTTGTAATGTTGCTTCTCTTTCTCTTTTCTACAAATACTATAATGGGCACTGCTCTAAAGAGTTAGCATCTCTTGTGCCATCTACTAAAATTCATTCTCGTGTTACTAATCATTCAATTAAGTCTCATCGATTTTCTGTGACTGTTCCTAAGTGCTCCAAAAACTCTTATTCGTCTAGTTTTTTTCCTCGAACATCAGTTCTTTGGAATTTGCTTTCTTCATCTTGCTTTCCTGATTCATATAATTTGCAATCTTTTAAGTAGTCTGTCAATTGTTATCTTGCTCTACAATCTTCATCTTTTCTCTTCCAGTAACTTCCAACACTAATTAGTGGTTGCTTGCAGCCTTGTTGGAAGCGAAGATGTTTAAAAAAAAAAAAAAGTAAAATGGAAAATGTATTATCCTGATTAATAAAAATACTCAACAAATTCAAAATTTTAAATTAATTTTCGCTGAAATTCAGTAAAGACATTCAAACGCTATAAAGCATAGGCTATTTATTAAATATTTGCCAAACATCGATAGTCCAGAATCAATATTTTTTGGGCTTGTGGGTGTTTTTCTGGTTTAAGAACATGTTGTTGTTCACATTGCTAGCATAACATTTTATTGGTGTTGTAGAAAGTATTTAGAAAAACTGATTCTATTGCAAAAATAATTCTACTGCAAAGTTTTTATATCATCCATTTTGTTTATTTTTAGAAGTGTTTCAAGAAAATGAAGATGAACTAAATAAATATGATATCCTATTATCATTTATAATAGATAAACATTGTTTCAATTTTATGTTGCACAATATTTAATAATGATACAAACCACTATATATCAATATTTTTATTAAATAATCAATTTTATTTGGTAGATGATTTAAGCAATTCAATCATTATATATATATATATATATATATATATATATATATATATATATATATATATATATATATATATATATAAAAATATAAATATATAAATATAAATATATAAATATATATATATATATATAAATATATATATATATATATATATATATATAAATATATATATATATATATAATATATATATATATATATATATATATAAATATATATATATATATATAAACATATATATATAAATATATATATATATATATATAAATAAATATATACATATATAAATATATACATATATATATAAATATATATATATATATATATATATATATATAAATATATATATATAAATATATAAATATAAATATATAAATATATATATATATAAATATATATATATATATATATATATATATATATATATATATATATATATATATATATATATATATATATATATATATGTATATATATATATATATATATACATACATACATACACACAAACAAATTAATAAAAAATATACAAAATTATCATATAAGTGTGTATGCATTTAATTTTTTAAAAAATATTTTATTGTACATATATGTAAATGCACAACATAAAAGAGTATATAACAAACAAATCTTTATTACTCAATAATAAAATAAATCTCATTACTTTTCTCTTATATCATCTTTATTGAGGTAAGGATATTGTTTTTCTGATAGTTTTCCTTTAATTAAATCATCAAGAATATCGTGAATGTGAGGTTTATGTTGAGTGTAAATATTCTCTACTCCCTGAAATATCAAGCAACATCATTTACATAAATATATGTATTACATTTACATCAATATTAACAATACAAACTATATCAATATAGTCTAAACTAAGTTAAATCAATATAGTACAAACTATATCAATATAGTCTAAATTTTAAGAATCTTTGCTCAAATGTTGTTTGAAAACAATATTTTTAAGTTAACTTAGAGCACTCTCAGGAAATAAGACAGATCATAGACAATAACCATAGACAAGTTTTAAATCTTCCAAGTGATGAAACCACAATGAAAATACTCTAACCTGATTTGGAAAACCACTTAATGCTAGGAAGGTCATCTGGTTATAAAATACTGCTCCAACCTTTAATGAGACTTTGCTATCCGAAACATCTTATGCATGGTGTCCACTCAAAATTTTTTTAAAAAACCAACATTTATTACTCTATTAGGACATGTTTTTTTAGGATCTTGGCCCTGAAACCCATACCTTACTCCAGTAACAGTATTGAAAAAGCACTTAACTTTCAACATTAATGTTTTTAGCATTAATATTTTCAAAGATCATTAGTGCTACAACTTTTTGCATTAATGATCCTAAACTACAACATAATCCAAAAAACTAAAACAAATTAATAAAGCATCAACATTATTATACTCAACACCATTAAGATTTACATTTCCAGAAATAAAGACAGCAAAAGGACTTTCCAAACAAGTTTTTTTCATAGTAACTAATTTCACTAAAAACAAATGAAACTTAATGAAACTCTGAAGTCATAATAATGACAGAAGTGCAACTTCAAAGAGAGAAGTAACTTCAGGTAATAACAAAAATAAGATAGACTAAAGCAAAAGAACTAAAAAAAAGTTCCAAACCATTCCTTAATAAAAAATCAACTCAACAATTTTTTTTTCATTTTTTTTTTTTTTCTTTTTCAATTTCTCAATCTTTTATTTAGTTTTAGTACTTTTTCTTTTAATCCATTCTCTTTCATTACGTATCTCAGGACACTTATTGCTCTACAAGATCCATAAACTCAGTAGCTTTTATGCAAACTTGACTTTTTGATTTAACTTTTCAATGTCAACTGTGGCAAGCATGGATTTTGTTCATGCTGTTTTCTCATCCTCCTTTTTAGCATTATCCAACTTAATCATTACTTTTTATGAGCTGATTAAAAAAGCTTTGGCTTTAAATCATTGGCAATTAGATCCTAAAGGAGTAATATTTGTGTTAAGAGAAGAGTTTAGTTTATACTAAAAGCACCCTTTACAGCAATCTGGCCATGACTAAGTGTTGAAATTATTCTAAAATTAAAATTAATGACAAAAAACAATTCAATTTAATTGATGACACAAGCAATTAGAAAATAAAAAACAAGACAATCTTGAGAGGGAAGGAATCATCAAGACGATCCTTGAATAAAAAATTTAAAAGATTCTAGCTTTGACTTTATTATCCATAATATCTTTAAACTGAGATAACACAAAGTCACATTGTTGTGGTGTAAAAATTTTTAAATTCTTAGAGTATTTAAGTAAAGTTACAAATGACCAATTTTTATTTTATCAACTCAACCAAGGCAAAAGAGATTTCCTATGCTCTTATCGATGAATAAAACAATAAAGATATGTCACTGTTTTTCACTATGAAACAACAAACTTCTAGGCCATGTTAAAGAAATTTTTGCTCTAAGCCAATGTTATCAAATTTTTTTGTGATGTAAGATTATGATCAATATTTAAACAAAGATCTAGATTTTTCAACATTTACCAGCTTCCACATTTTTTAAGAACATCTGGTTTCACAATAACTTTAAGTAACTTTATTATTATTTCCTTTACATCAAAGTATAAACACAGAATCATTGGCTAATCTGTCTAGTATTTGGTTGGAAAAAATTCAACCATATTTGCAATGTTACAAAGAAATGTAACCAGGGAAGCATCATCGTTTTAAAGTTTCTAGCAAAAATAATTTAAAAAGAGGAGCGAAACCAAAATTTAACTTGTACAAAGTTACTGTACAATAATACTGTCTGGAAAGTTGTAAAAGCATGGCTTAAAGCATCATTTGAACGTAAAGTAAATCCAATATCCAAAGTCTTTAGCCCTAGTAACATCTAGATTTTTAACACATAAATCTAATGTCTACTTTTCTATAATTGAATCATTAGAGCTTTTAGTTTTACAAAAAAATTTCACTTTTCTTAATGCTTAATTGTATTACGTACCTTTCGCATGGTTTTTCAAGGCATAGCTCACATTTGAAAAAAGTTGACCTGCAGTAAACTACACACCTTGCTTTATAACACTGGCCAACAAAGATTTTGCGGCAAAACATTTGGGGGTCATTTTATAGGTAACTTGTTGCCCTGATTCCGAATATGACCTCCGTTTTCCTAGATTGGCTCTAGTTTTTGAGATACAGGGTGGTCACGAAAGTACATTAATAGCAACAATTTATGTTAGGTTGTAGCGTAATTCACAAAAAAAACACTAGATATATATATCAAATTGTTTATGGGGAAGTACATACAATGCTAATAGATCAAAACATTCAAATCAGTACAATGAAATCACAATTAATGCATTAAAAATCGGTGTCTGTATGATTGTCTTTTGTGTGGAGAATGTGGACAATTACGTTGAAGGCTCCAACAATAGTCAGCCATCATGTGTGTATCCAATCTTCCTTGGTATCTTTCTTCCATTACCTTGATATCTTGATGGAACCTCTCCCCTTGTTCCTCACTATAACTTCCTAGATTATCGGGAAACCGATCTAAGTGACTATGTAGAAAGTGAACTTTTATGCTCATATTAGCTTTCAATGTTTTGAAGTCTGAAAACATTTTCTGTACGATTTCTTCATAGTTAAGAGATTTATGGTTGCCCAAAAAGTTATGAACAACCAAGACAAAACTTTTCCAGGCAGATGCTTCAATATCTGTCATTGTATATAGGAACTGCTCATCCTTGATGATTTGGCAAATTTGAGGGCCGCTAAAGATTCCAGCTTTGATTTTCTCCATACTCAAGCCTGGAAAAAATCTGCAAATATATTTGAAACATTGACCATCTTTGTCTAGGGCTCTTACAAATTGCTTCATCAGTTCTAGTTTGATGTTGAGTGGTGGGAAAATAATTTTTCCCCTGTCTACCAGTGGTTCGTTAATGATATTTGATGCACCTACAGTCATATTTTCCCTTACAGGCCATACCACCTTTTTCCAGTGGTCTTCTTTAGCCCTACTATCCCACAAACATATGAAGCAAGGGTACTTAGTATATCCACTTTGCTGCCCTAGTAAGAAGTTTACCATCTTTAAATCAACACATATAGACCACTGGTGCTCATTGTATCTAAGCTTCTGCAACATCATTCTTATATTTTCATATTCCTCTTTCAGTTTTGTTGAGTGAAGTATTGGGATGGATGCATAACTATTGCTATTGTGCAATAAAACACACTTCAAACTTCTCATCGAACTATCTATAAACAATCGCCAATCTTCTGGTCGGTATTCAGGTAATCCCATTTGGAGGAGGAGTCCAGGGATGTTCCTACAGTATACTATTTTTTCTTCTTGAATGAAATATGGAAGAAGTGCTGCCTCTCTTGTCCGAAAAAAAGTTATTTTACATTCGGCCTTCAAACTGTTCTTTTCACTTAGTCTAGATGCTAAAAGCTCAGAATCTTGCTTGGATAGACTTAAGTCTCGTACTAAATCATTGATCTCTTCCTGGGAGAACTGTTGCTGTTTAGAAGTACTGTCTTCATATTCACTACCACTATCTGCATGTTCGCACACCAAATTCTGCACATCTTCTTCATCAGACACTGTTAGATCTGGGAGTGTAGTGAACACTGGAATGGGGACATCGTCTGAGTGTGGTACAGGTCGCCTTGCTGATTCCAAATCCGGATACTCAAATTTACGTTTCTTGAAACGATTGATACCTTTCACATTAACCAAACAAAAATAACAGTCACTGTCGTGATTCTTTTGCTCCCGCCATACCATAGGCACACCAAATTTTAAACCTTTTCTTTGTCCATTTTTCCACTGACGTAGATTTTCGACACACGTTTTACATACAATATGGGGAGCCCAAGACTTATCTTGGTCTCCGAGTTTCATTCCAAAGTATGCCAGATATGCTTGCTTCACAAAGTTAGTAATATTTCTTCTTTGGCTCTCCTGGCAATATTCACCACAGATGTGGCAGAATGCATTGGGGTTATTCAAACATCCTCTTCCTGAAGAACTCATTGTGTTCTAAAAACAGGAAAAAGTATATATATATATATATATATATATATATATATATATATATATATATATATATATATATATATATATATATATATATATATATATATATATATATATATATATATAAAGGTATGCCCTTTAAAAAGAAATAAAACTATTTTACTGTAAAATATGCATGACAAAGATATTTGTATAAGAATATATCTGGAACACCCTGTATCTCAAGAACTAGAGCCCATCGTGGAAAACTAATGTCATTTCTGAAATCAGCACACCCGATATACTATAAATTCGTAAAAATATCCTCGGCAGCAAAAAATATATTTTTTTTTGTTGGCCAGTGTAATCATTTTTAAGACCTTTTGTTAGCCATTCTTTAATGTTATCATCGCTCACCCAGCATTCTACCGTAAACTGTCTTTGATTCATCCCTTTTTAATTTTTTTTATATTAACTCCATATTTATATTAACTAAAATAATTCTACTAATTTTAATATAAAACTTTATAAAAAATAAATTTTGATAGTAAGATTTAAAATAACATTAAAATCCAATGTTTATAGAACAACTTATAGAACACAAATTAATCTGCTCAAAAGCAAATATTTTTAGCTAAAAAAAAAAAAAATTCCAGTTTTTCCATCATGTTTTTAAAAAACAGCCTTTTTTCCCGTTTTTTTTAAAGCAGGATAAACACCCTTGGTAAAATATTTGTTGGTAAAACCTGACATTTTTCCAACTAAGTTCAAGTTTTCATAGTTAGCTTTCTTGCAATCTTGATTAATATTTTTTAATGAAAGAAAAGAGAATCTAAATTTTTTGCACAACAAGAAACTTAAATTCTCTTTCATAAAAAAAAAACTCTTTTCTTCCAACTCATAAATTTACTAACTATTAACAATCAACAATAATCAACGTTAACAACTGTTATAACATAATAAGAAAATAATTACAAATTAAAAACTATTTAATTGCAAGCCGCATGAGTCATCTTTAAATTTTCCAGAGTATTTCACTATAGACTACATCAAAACTCATAAGCTGCCTTCAAAGAAAAACCAAAACACCAAGATTCAAGCAAAAACACAAAGATTAATAATACTTGCTTAAAAAGCACTGTATATATAAGAGAAATACATAAAAGACACAAATATATTAGTATTAGCTTCAGCAAGATAATGTTTAGTTAAACTTTGTTTATATCAGTTTCTAAATGATGTTTTTGGATAAAACAACATGAATTCTTTAAAGAGAAAACAGTTTAGTTCTATAATATT
Source organism: Hydra vulgaris (assembly GCF_022113875.1). Classification (NCBI taxonomy): domain Eukaryota; kingdom Metazoa; phylum Cnidaria; class Hydrozoa; order Anthoathecata; family Hydridae; genus Hydra; species Hydra vulgaris. The sequence continues at coordinate 42,481,913 of NC_061164.1, forward strand.
AAAAATATTATAACTGTTTAATTCTATTAAAAATTATGACAATTTATTGTCAACAAATTTTTATCTCTATGAGGGGATTAAAGAATATAGGTTTTTAATTGTGTTCATTCAATAAATGCTTTATGCATTTATTGAATGAAAGTTTTAAAAACTTTTTTTTTAAAATTAAAATTTAAAACCATTTATTTTAATATTAAAATTATTTGGGCCAAAAAAAAAGTATCCACCACAATAGAAAAAAAAAACACAACAATGTATTCATTAAATCAGAATGCATAATTGTTTTATAAGGTTTGTTTCCATGCTTTTGTGATAAAGACTATGTGTTCTTGTTCTAAAGATTCTCCTACATTGCTTGCAATTTGGTTTGTTATTGCGAACTGTTTTATACTTGCCACCAGCAAAAAATAAAAAACAAACCTTTTTTTACATCCTTTTTTAAACTGTAACTAGTTGTTATGCTTAGCACACAACAGAACTGGTAAACAACTATTTATGGTAAAGTAAGAAAATTTTTTCTCATTTAATCAACTTACAGCATACAGACCAAGGAAAAAGCCAAGACTCACAAACAAAATAATGCATGCCAGGCATAAAAGGGCTGTTGAGCATGAAAGTTGGACACAAGAAGATTAGTCTTAGGTAATCAATAATTTAGCTTTCTGTTAGATCTCTGATAGTATTGATTTCTTGATAATGTCCAGACAGTCAGAAGAAGGCCTGCAGAGGAGTTTTAGCCTGAGTGTTTTAAGAAAACAATGAAGTTCCCTACTAAGAGCATGGTATAGGGAGCGATATCTATCTATATACAACCCGCCTACATATTTTGTATAGAATAATGAACCAAACAAAGTATACAGAGGTGTTGGAGAAACATTTGGTTCCTCAAGTCAGAGACTGGTTCACTGTCAAGGACTTTATGTTTCAACAGGATTGTGCTCTTTGCCATATGGACAAGTTGTCAATGAGATGGTTTCAAGACAATAAACTCTCTGTACTCAAATGGCCTGGGAATTCATTAGATATGATCCCAATTGAGAATTTATGGGACATTTTGAAGGACGAAATACACAAAGTTCCAATTACTACAAAAGCACAGTTTTTAGAGAGGTTAATTAATAGTGAAGAACTCAGACGAGTTGAAGCGCCCAAAAATTTTTGTTTTTTTAACTTTTTTTTTGTTTTTTTTTTATGAAAAATGAAAAAAAAAATTTAGTTTTAAATGCAGTAGTATATAAATAATTCTCAGTTTAATTTATTTCGATATAATATATAAAGTAAAACATGGTAAAATGAAATAGCGTGTAGAACAAAATAGTTATGACAATGTTTATTGTAGAGAATATTTTTCTGAATAAGATTGTATTAAATTTTATTTTTAATAAAAAAAATTTTGCTATAAATTTATAAGTTTTGGAATGCTTAATAAGATTTTTTTTATTTGTTTGAAAAGGGAACTTAAAACTCTTGGAAATTAAATTTGGTATTATTGAACTTAAAATGTTTACTGATACAACCTTTTATGCTGATAAAGAATCTTTTTACAAGAATAACTTTGCTATTTAGGAAAAAAAGTTATGAGTTATAAACTGAGTGTTGCGGGGTTGAATGAAATACGCTAATAAATAAATACAAAGCAATAGTTTATTTCTTAAAAGCGGCTTTTTTTTATTAGGTCTCAAGTGACCAATAAATCTCCAACTATAAATTTTTTGTATAAATTTCAATGAACAAATTTTTCTAACTGAAATTAAATAACTTTTACTTACTGCTTTTATAAAATGGTTCTAATAAATGAATAAAATTTGCTAGTTACTCTTTTGTTAATTTGCTTACCAGCTCACTCGTCGCACATTCTACAGCCACTAGATGTTGGTGTTTATTGCCATGTCAAAAGAGTTGGGCCCAAATTACTTTAACAGTTTTATGCAGAGACAAAGTTTAGCAACTTATCAAAAGAATGTTTCAGTCATCTGCAAAAAAAACTTTTAAGCTTTGATGAAGTTTTTACACGTACCCAGATATGTTGAGTGGAAACAAGCCAGTATTCTGGGTTTCAGAATACTGGCTTGTTTCCACTCAACATCAATAAAATCGATCAGTCAAAGTTGCAAATTTCTAATACAATTGAAACAATGAGATCTGAACCTGACCCTTCATCATCTTAACAAACAGAATCTTTGATAGTATAAACAGAATCTATCTGTGCATAATTGAAGCATTCAAAAGATTCAATTTAGTTGTCAAGACTTGATTTGGATACATCCTTCAGTCGGATTTCGCTGAAAAAATTGAATATTTCAAAAAGTGTTACCTAATGATAACTGGTGCAAGCGTTACACCCAAAATTCACGCCGTCTTCTGCCACATCAAGGATTTCATCAGTCACAAAGGATCCCCTTGGGGCCCTATAGTGAACAAACTGTCGAAACTTCTCATCAAGATTTTTATCAACATTGGTCAAGGTATAAGCGAAATAATAATTATCTAGAGTACAAAGAAAGATTGTTGCGCTGCATAATTGATCTAAACAGTAAGAACATCATTTGAGTTATTAGAAATTAGGCTGCTGAAATTTATATTTTATGGTGTAAAATGAATATTTTCACCATCTTTAAAAGTAGTATTATAGAGTATTTGTATTAAAAGAGTACATGGAGCTATTTATTAATAATCTTTTAGTGGAGAAAATCAAAAAAACATTTCTTAAAATGTAATTAGATATTTGATGGTAATAAAATGTAAAAAATAGGGTTTAAATAGTTTTTACTTCATTTTAAAAGGAGGTCAATACAAAATATTTTAGGAGATCCACTTTTTTTTTTTTTTGTTTTACTAACTGGTAGTCCTTTGACCAGGTTTTGCACTTTTTTTAACTTTTTTTAGACAGCAGTTTATACCTTAAGAAATGTTGGTATATTCAAGCAAAGCATACATGGTCGTCAATGCCGGGGAGGCTAGGGGGTCATTGTCCTTCACTACTTTTTTTTTTTTGCGAGGATTTTTGTTTTACAAATATAGGCAATTATTTTAGAAATTATGGATTTTATTTTAGAAATTGAGGGGTTGACCCCTCCACTTTGAAGGCCGTGTCAACACTATTAGCATAAGACTATTTAAATCACGCTTTAAGTAGAAAATCACTATTTTGGTCTATAAAATAAAAACTGTACATGTAACGATAAAATAATTATAACAAAAATTGTTGGTATTGCATAGTAGAACACTTATGTAACAGTTATTTTAAAAATAGTGAGCGAATTTCAAAATAATCGGTAACGCTTTGAGGTATAAGTAGAAAAAAACTGACAAAAATTCAACTAAAACTGCAATAAACCCTAAACCAGTCATCCGATCAGGCTGAAATTTTGTCCAGAATTTGGTGTGACTATTGGCTACATATGTACCAATTTTTATCAAATATTGAGTGGTTCGAATTCTACAAGTGTTTTTATTGGCGTCATCAAACTAAGTCAAAATTTGACTTAGTTTGAACATTCAAATTAAATTATTTTCCATGGACAAAATTAAATGATTTCAAAATTTGCATCACAGAGTACTTTCATGTGTACGCTAACTTTCCGTATAAGTGGCAATCTTGGGACAGCTAGGTAGGCATTATAAGGATCCATGCTAACCTTGCAAAAAGAAATAAAATATTTGCTTTTTCAAAAGTTTTTTTTAAACAGCGTTTTTAAACATCCATTCAGAGTAAAAATAATTTTTGTTCTTTGGTAATTTTTTTTTTTTTTTATTTTAATTCACCTCCTTAAGGCCGAGACGGCCACTACAGACAAGGAGGCTACTTATTTGTGGCTATAACCCTTTTAATTTTATTTAAGAGTAAACTGCTTTTGAAAATAAACTAACTAAAGTAAGAAATTTTAGTCCTCGTAACAATCGCATGAGTTTAATTTTTGAATGAATGAACTTTTGATCTTTAGCTTGCTATTTTAGATTATGCGAGGAAAACGAAAAAACAAAGTGTAAACTTTTTCAGACAGTTTTGTTTCTTTTCAATAATCTTTTTAAAATAATAAAAAAAAGGTTACAATAACTTATTAAAAGTTTTATTTAAATCTGTTTAAAATAACCCATAGTAAATGTAATTTATTTATTAAAATGTATTTTTTTAAATTATTCTTAATAGTTAAAAAAATATATTTTTTTAAATATATGTTTTTTAAAATATAGTATGGTTTTTAATCAAAGTCATATTACAAATTATTAACCTTTAGTAAAAGTTAAACAGATTTACTAGTATTTAAATCAATATTTTAAGTTTAAAATAATAGAAAATAAGTTTATTAAATGCTTTTTTTTTTTATTCGAATAGTTTATTAAATACGTTTATTAAATGCTTATTGAATTTGTTTATTAAATGCTTATGTTTTTAACTCAAATTCAAGACGTAAAACTATTTTGTTGATTTTACAAATATTACGTGATATGTAAATATATTATGTAATGTAAATATTTATTAAAAATTGTTTAAAATATTTTTAATTATTAATTTTAAATTGAATTTACTAAAATATAGTTAATAACTGTTTAAAACACTTTAAACAATTTTCAATAATTATTTACTATATGCAACAAAAGCGTTAATTAAAATCTGAAGGTAAATAGTTTTCTTTTATCTAAAGTAACATCGTCCACCAGTAAATTCATGTATTCAAAAGATTTAATCATAGGCATGCCCAAGATAGTGAAAGCATTGAAAGCTGCTAAAGGTGGTCAAACTAAGTATTCAAAACTTTGATATAACTGAAATATATAATCTGTAACTTTATTTTTATGTTATGAATTTTTTTGAAGTAAAAAACTTGATTATTATATAAAAACTGGAAAACCAATAATAATTTTTCCAGTACTAAATACATACATACATACATACATACATACATACATACATACATACATACATACATACATACATACACACAATATGTGTGATATGTGTATATATAAATAAAATAATATATACTTAAAAAATAATAAGCTAAACCTAAAACATACCTTTAAACCTTTGATAAACTTTTTGGTCATTGCTAGTGCATTTTTATTTTGTCCAAAAATATCGCTACCACGAACTGTTGCCCCACAATATTCTATGATATTTAAAACAAGCTAAAAATAATTTTAAAATATTAAATGAAAAAAAAATTTTTAGCAAAAAGTTTAAGGAGGAAAAAATCAGCAATTATACCTTAAGAAGTTGATCATCGACACCCCTTTTTTGCAAATCATTTCGCAAAGCTTTTATTTCATTATTTGGAGTTCTTTCATATCGAAGAGCGTATAACAAAACCAAACGTGTTGCATCTATATGACGAACTTTTTGGTTTAAAATAAGTTTCCGTATGCTCTAAAAAAACACACAAAAACTGTTATTTTGTAAGCTATGTAATAAAAAATTAGGAAAAAACTTTTTTTTTATAATAAAAATATACCTCATTAAAAACTTATTTATAAGCGATATCTTATCCAAAATCTGACCTGTAAATGCAAAGCATGATCAGATCTGCACGCTATGTCTTGCTCCAGTTCTGAGACTTCTAGTAAACAATGATCACTGACTAATCTTGAAAGTTCACTAACAACAGTAACATGCTTGGAAACAGTTCCTGACATCTTGCGAAACTGTGGATAGTTTTCCACAAATGCCTTAAAATGATTGTATTTCTTATTTAGATGCCTTAGTACAACACTATATATTCATATATTATTAAAAAACCATACTTATAAATTTTTAGATTTTGTAAATCATATTAAATAAAAAATAAAAAACTTTATTGAATATAATATTTTTTTGGTTTTTTAAAATATATAATATTAAAAATAATAAGTATTTTACCTTTCATATTTTGTTATTTATTTTAAATATTTAGTTAAGTTTATGAGTTTAACCATTCTAAAATTATCCAATATATTTCACACACTTTTCAACTCGACAGCAAAAATTTTGATAGAGTTTCTACATACTTTATTCATTAGACACTAATGGTTTACTTTTAATTTTTGACAGTTTACATACATAAAACTATTTCTTTAAATGAAAACTACTGCATGTAATGTGCTATAAAAATTGTTAAACAATGTATATAGTAGACTCAGTGTTAAATACTTTCTATGTAAAGGGTAGGTTGTACTCAGCACAACCAATATTTTATTATATCACAATGCTTAATCAATTGACTTGTTGGATATTGTTTAATTGTTTAGCTTGTTAGTTGTTGTTTTATTGGTTGACTTATTTTGCTTGTAAAATTATAAAATGTTTTTAAAAAAAATACAGCTTGTAAGAATAGCTGTTTGAATAACTATAATTATTTTTTTGAAAATTATAAAAAAGTTTAAAAAAATTTAAATATGAACTTAATTTAATCACAATTTATAATTTATTTTTTCTAACTTTTTTTATAACAAATATATAAATATATTTATTAGCAAAAGTAAAAGAGAACAAAAGTTTTCAAAAGTTTCATTTTTCAAAATGTTTTAAAACTATGCCATCACTAATTTAAGCCTGTGAAAAAATAACAACATAATCCTGTGGTTGAATTTGTTAGCTAATAAAAAAATTTAATCTCGCAATAATATAAAACAGTAGCAAGTGGATTTTTAATGAAATTGAAAAGTTATAAGTCCTGAAAAAATAGGCTCAGAAATTGCGTCCATGATATACCTAAACTGATTAGATTAGCACATCAAAATCAAATACACCTCTGGAACTAATTTGTATCTTAAAACTATGTGCATTTGAAGCCATTTATTCTGACTAGGTAATTAATTTAAAAATCTGTTACAAACAGATAGTTATTTAGTTACAAACAGATAGTTTATTAAATAACTTATTTATTAACAACTAGTTGATTAAATAAAGTCTTTAAAACAAAAGATTTTTACTATATACTAAATACCTTAAATACCAATGTTTTTAATATATATACAAGGGTTATGACTTTTTATCAACCCCGTGCTCCTGTACTGTAGTTTGATGAACTTTTACCTAAAAAGCACAAAATGAACAATTAATTGCATATGTTTAAAAAAAAGTTCACCCCGCCATTGAAAAATCAATTTTGACATAAGTACTATTATGTATTTAAATGTATTTAGAATGTCATAGTCATGTAATACAATAAATTTTTAATCTAACAATGACTCAGACCGTTGACCTTGCTCTTGCTTGGCGCACAGAAGGAATCGAAGGTGCAATTTGTCTTTATTTTTGCATGATGAATAAATTTCCTCTATTACTTTGATTGCGCGCTCGGCACATTGATTACTTCTGGGTATCTGTAATATCGATGGCTCTTGCTCTCAGTGATTTTTCTAACTCTCAGTGAAGAGCTTAAATCCTTTTTGTACGAAATCAGTATTTCAGTCAAGTTATTAAAGTCATTTTAGTTGCTCTGTAAATCAATGGTCTGCCAAGCCATACAATATAAACCGACATCCTTGTTGAAGGAATTATAATAAAGGCCAGGATCACTAGTATAGCTCTGGAGTTTCACCTTGCATTGCTGATGTTGGGTATTTTCTGAAACCTGATCAATGGAAAATGTCCCTTTTCCTCAAAAAATCGGAACTCGAGTGAGATAAAACAAAAATTTCATGTCATCTTTCCAGCTTGATGTTTCAAGAATTACTTCTGTTCCGTTATCAAACTGTGTTTTCAGTTGTTCATACTCCTTCAACAGTTAAGATACAAATGGATATTCTATGTTTGGCAATTGTGTTTTACTTCCAAGTTCTTCATCCATCACCAAACGGAGTATTTTATCTAATACATGGTGTTGACGATTGATAAACTGAGTTTGTTGTTACGTTTCTCTGTGAACATTGGTTGCATTATCAAAATGACACCATTCCTTTTTCCATTGTTAACGCTGGTGGTATCTGCAACAATCATCTGTATTGAAATCCATAGGTGAAATTCATCGAGGACTTTAGAAATTCCTTGTTAAAGCCCTGTCATCTACCAAGCCAAGGACAGCTAATTTGATTTCTCTTCTTTCATTTTTAAGGATGACCAACTTTCCATATGCAACTTTTCATTCATTTCTTCCTTCAGCTTGATTGCCTCTTTGATTGTTGACTTGTAAATAGCTGATTGACATGGAGTTGGGATGTCAATGCCTTCACGAGCCAATTGCTTGCATATGTTAGCAGCTTTGTTGCTACTCTTGTGGAGGTCACCAAGTTGACTGCAATTTCGCTTTTATTATGTTTTCTGCTTGGTGTAGGAGTTATCTCATCTTCTTCATTTTTTTCATTTTCACTGTTGCCAGCATCAGAGTCAGAATCACTTAAACCAGGATAGTAGGATGATGAGCTAGATGACTCATTAGAAAGCTTTTGTCTTTTAGAGGAATGGATCGTTTCTTTACTGGCTGCTTGGCCTGTAGAGTATCCCACTGTTCCTTTGCTTTCCACTTGTAGATAGTTCAATCGCTTGTCCTTGGAAGATAACCATGTTCCATCCACTTTAGTAATATCAAAAAATTTCATCAAGGGGTTCGTAGCTTCCCCGTTTGACACATTTGTCATAACATTTCAGTATTTTATCAAGCTTTGCTCATATAACTTGATCAGATAGATGAGAAAAATTTAGTTTATTCTTCCACAATTTAGTGATTTTTTTGGAAATTTCAGATATTCGCTCCTTTCTTCCTATGATTTTTGGTCCAAGGAAATGATAGCGCCCAATAATTTGTTTTCGGAGAGACATTTTGCACTTTTCTTCCAGTGAATAATCTTCCAAAGGGA
>NC_061164.1:42498187-42608187 GCF_022113875.1 Hydra vulgaris
AAAGCTTTTAAAAAAAAATACAAAATATAATTGTTGTAGAAACTAATAATAAAGTAATTACAAAAATACAATAAAATAAATTAAAAAGTTTATCATGTCATACTAAAGAAATAAGAAATAACAAAAAAATAGGTCAAAAAGATACGCAGTACTTATTGAATGTAGTAGTTAAATAGATAGTGTCATTTCAACATGGTTAACCTGTTTATTTATATCAGGTTTTAATCAGTCTATGAATATACTTTCTTTAAGTTTTAACTCAAATGTATTAGATGCTGAATCTAAAACAGAAAAGCACTTATCACTTATGGAGTTACATCCTGGACATACGAATTTATAGACCAAGTACAATTTGAACTCTAATGGAATAGGATCTTTAGAAAAAAAGAATTTAGAAAGTTTTAGTGAAGTAAATACTAATTTAACATTTGCAGAATGACAATATCTTTTAGAAATTGAATTCACTCTTTTTTTAGTTGAATCAGATACTTTTCCCAAAAACGGTAGTTAAAAATAAGAGAAAGATTGTTTGATTTTTGGTTGTGCTGGAGTATTTGCGTTAATATTATTTAAATAGGAGTTATATATTTTTGAAATTAGCCAAGATAGACACATGTTTTTTTGAAATACTTCAAAAAGGTTGTTTATGTTGTGAAACCCAAGTTTAGAACTATTAATTGTTTAATTTATTAAGGATTTAATTTGACTAACTCTGTACAAAACTAGTAGAACTATAAAAATTTGTGTCAATAGGTTTTTTTTTTATAAAGAATTTTGTGTAGAATTACATCTAAAAAAGAGATTTTTGAATTGAATTCATGTAAAAAATGTTTAATTCATTTTCATAAAAGAAATAAAAATGTGGCTGCTATTCATATATCTAAGAAAAAGATGTGCATCATTTTCTAACCGGAAAACAGCAGTAGAAAACTGGCTTTACGCTATTGAAATTTTTAATCCATTTATTTTTATAATGACCCATGAACAAATTAGCAGAACAGGTGTTAGTGGAGAACCCATTGCTACACCATTGATTTGATCATAAATTTGTCATTTAAGAAAATGTGTTTGCAAAGTGGCAAATTGAAATATTTTTTAAAAATCATTTTTAGTAATTTTAATGTTTTTATTATTGAGAGAAATTAAATTAAATTAATTGTAATTTCAATGGTTTCTTGAAGGGGAATATTGGTATATAAGCTAACTACATCGTATGATACTAAAAAAATATTTGTGGAGATTGACTTGACTTATTTCCTTAACGAAGGAAAACGAATCTTTTGTACAAAATTCAGTGTTTATTAATGGAGAAAATAAATCTCTAAGAAGGTTTATTTAAATCTCTAAGGTTCTACTCGGTCTGATATCTGGTATCAGACCGAGTAGAAAATTAGAGTTCTACTCGGTCTGATACCAGACAATTACTTATAATTGTCTGGTATCAGACTGAGTAGAACTCTAAGGTTCTACTCGGTTTACTTTACTAAACTTTTTAGTAAAGTAATTTTATGTGTTATAAATTATAACACATAAAATTACTTTACTAAAAAATTAGTAAAGTAATTTTATGTGTTATAATATAAGACAAATTATCAACTTTGAAATTTTAATCAGCTGTATGAGCTGATGATATCAGAGTTGAGTACACTTCTGTTTCAGGAATTGTTTTCCATTCAACCCCATAAACAATAGTTTGTAAATGATGAATGCCTTTGAGTTTGACAAGCTGATAAAATGATTTTCTAATATATTGGTTGGATTGAACGCATGAGTTTTTTCTCTCTTAAGAAGTTCAATTGGATGACCTAAATTCCATTTGTAATTGATTTCTGATTGCACTGTAACCATAAATTTTACTTTGTTTGTGAACTTTTTACTTAATATAACTCAGTATTACAATGACTTGAGAAAATGGCATGAAAAACACTGGGCTCTAGAATTTCATTGTTTGCTTTGAGATTTTTTTCAATCCAGCCAAAAAATCACATGGTAAATGCGTATGTCCTCTTACTGAAAAAATTAACTCAACTTTCTTCATGTGATTTGGTGAATTAAACAGACAAAATTGTACCATTGCTAACACAATATTGCTTTTATTTTGACCTCCACATCCATCACTAACAAAATGAAGTATGTCAATTTCATTAGTGAAATGCAATAAATTTGGAACATGTGTTGTTAGAAAGTGATACACTGCACTGGCAACTTTATTTGATCCTCTATCTGATTAGGATTCTAACCAGGTGTATGAATGGTTTAATTTGCTATTTGAATCACACAGGCCAAAAGCTCGAAGCTTGTGAATTCTCAGCTTATCAAATAATCAGCATTTTCAATATCATTGCAATTTTTAATCATGTGGTGGAGATTGTCAATTGTAATGCAAGTATCAGAAGCAGGTCGTTTAAATGAAATAATAAATTCACCAACAAATATTCTGTAAAACATTTTGTAAGAAACAGAAAGATCAATCAAAAGTGACTTTTTGAAGATATTGTATCCCTTGTTAATATTTTTAAAAATGTTGAAAGATAAAGTCGTACAATTTTTTTGCAACCGCAATTACTTTCTGTAGCTTGAAATAAAACTTCTAATGGTTTCTTTAACATTATTATTTTTTGTTCCTTATCTGTTTCCACTTCAAGTTTCCTTAGGTAATTCACCTGATAAATAATGGCAAGATAACACATTTAATTGACTTCTCTTAATAGGAAATATTATTTGTGAGAAAAATTTCTGACTAACACAAACTTTTGAATAGTTTTGGTTGATGTAGTATTATGTAGCAATTTTTCTACATTTTTCATTTGTTTCTTTAGTTTTTTTGGTTTTTACGATCTTAGTGTAAACAAGAATTATATTATCTTGTTTTATTTTATTGTACAACTGAAATAATATTTCTCTAAATTTCCAAAAATCTTTGTCTTTAATTTTTTCACATTTGTAACTGCTGGCATTATTTTTTGATTTGAGAGAATGACAAGTTGGTAACCATAAAAGTTCTTTTTCAACCAAATATCTGCCAAAAAGCAAATATAAACTGAATAAATAAATTATATATATATATATATATATATATATATATATATATATATATATATATATATATATATATATATATATATATATATATATATATATATATATATATATATATATATATATATATATATATATATATATATATATATATATATATATATATATATATATATATATATATATATATACAAAACTTTATAATTATGTATTTATAGCGTGACATTTCTGAAAAAATAAATTATGAATAATGTACCTTTGATTTTTAAGGACATATGATAGGATCCTTTTGGTATATGTCAAATTCATTACTTGTTTTGTTTTCATTTAGACAGTTTATTTAGAAAGACATGGAAAAATAGTTTCAAACAAATTATTAAATTTAAATTTATCGTAAAAAAAACATGCCTACATAAAAAAAAATTAAATATAACATTATTTGTAAACTTACACAAAATACATTTTGGAACAATCACTATAAACTTTTTTAAATTTTATTTGAAGCCTTCACGTAAAATAAATCTTTACAAAAAATGAACGATTAAAAGTTATTTATAACGTAACAATTTTTTTATATTTAAATTGTTAAAATGTCAAAACCACCATGGTCAAATTGTAAAGAAAAAATATTGTAAGCGTGGTCAGTTACAGCATGCGATCGCACACCATTCCTTTCCAAGCCTGGTATGTATGTATGTATGTATGTATATGTATGTTAGGGTGTCCCACAACAATATTTTTGAAAAATATATGCTGCCACCCCCTTAATGTATTCTATATGATAAAAAAAAACACTGGTTTTAAAAAATTTTATACTGCGACTTATTTATTCTTTTATGTTCATGTATGTTATTTTTTGAATTAAATCATTTTCTCCTAATAAATACATAAACTATATAATACAAAAATGTTTTTTTTGCAATAAATATCGGGTGGTTGGATTTTTTTGGTCATAACTTTGTGTGTGATTTTTTTGGTTATAACATGCATACTTGAGCCTAATTTACCTTTGATGAACCAACAATGTTTAAAGAAAACAAATGTGGACTGACAGCATAATAGTCTGCATAAAACTCCTAAAAAAAAATTTTAAATACAGATCAAGAAAACATATCAATAAAATCCTTTCAAACACATGTTAAATTTAAACTGGACTACCATTTCTAGTCCAGTTTTAATTTTAGGTTTCAAATCAAATTTCAACTTCATACCTGCACTTCCTTAACAACCTCTTGATCATCGCATTCAGCTAACTGTTTTACATATGATTTTGCTAGAACATTGCTGAAATCTGAAACAAAATATTTATTTTTTCTTCAAAAATGTAAATACAATTTCTACTAAAAATGTTTGTTAAACAACTTACACAAATAATATGAACCATACTTAGGAAATTTCAACTCTTTCTTCAAACTTTCTGTATTCTCCTATAAAATTTTATAATTACTAAATAAAGAAAAGGGTTGTAAAAAATAATCTCATAAACTTATATTTAACTGCTTGCATTGACATCAACAAAATTTTTTACTCCAGCTCCAACTAATAATAATATAACAAATATCTAACATAAATATAGATCTTTTAATAAACATTTCAGAATCACAGAATAACCAAACCAAGTCAAAATTATAACAAAATGTTGACCTATTCTAGTTTATATTATTTAAATTAGATGCTTACTTAATAGTAGTGTAAATAAACTTAATGAATAAACTGCTTGAATTGAAAAAGAAACTTAATGAATTAATTGTAAATTAATTGAGTAAAAAACTAAAATTCTATAAGCGTTTATTTTACTTTAAATATTAAAAATAATAATATTAAAAATAAAAAAACAATTGAAATAAATAATAAAAAAGTCTTACTTTACTTGGTCTGACAAAAATAACAGCTTTTAAATGCTTCATCACCTCTCTACCTTGTGAGTCTATCCGTTCAAAAAGAAAGACTTCTTTTTGTAAAATTTCACTTTGTGCATACACCATACTCACAATGCCAGTCTAAATAAATTATTCACAGTCCAAATCCTTTCATAAGAAAATTCTAGTAAATAACATTAAGTAACATTCACTTCATTTAATAAATATAAAGAACTCGATGCTTCTATTAACATTCTGTTTACATTTGGCCTTCTATTAACCAATTAATCAAGACAATCAGGTTAAGGTTAGGAGCATGTCTTGGATGGTTTTTGCAATGTCAATATTTTTATTTAATTACAGCATAAGAGTTAAAGAATTTTTTACAACTTGTATTAAATTATTTAGCAAGTATTTATTTTAATAAAACCAAATATACAAATTTTTGTAGTAATTGCGCTAAAGTAACTTTATGACTACTAAAATTTTTTTAAGAAATTGTAAAAATTAATTTTAATTATATAATACTTTAATGAAAAATTTTTGATTAAAACAAATAATAATAAAGAAGATTTTATTATTAATCTAGAATTATAAAATTTATTATAAATATTTAAATGCATATATTTAAATATATATCTAATTAATATATATCTGATAATATTAATATGCTAATTTAATAGTAGTTGATAGTTGACTTACGTCATTTTCTAGGCTTTTCTATTTTAAAGTAGTCTCTAGTCTTTTCTGCATGCGGGTTTTTTTTTAATTTTATTTACTAACAACCCTTATAATGGGATGCTTACTGCTGGTTTAAATAAATAATATTATTTTGTAAAATTTATTTTGTAAATAAACAAGTATTTTTACTTTATCACTTATATATATACACATATATATAAATATATATATATATATTTATATATATATATATATATATATATATATATATATATATATATATATATATATATATATATATATACATATACATATACATGTACATATATATATATATACATATACATATATATATACATATATATACATATACATATACATTTATATATATATATATATATATATATATATATATATATATATATATATATATATATATATATATATATATATATATATATATATATATATATATATATATATATACACGCACACACACTGTCCTCCATATCTAAGGGAACTGTTAAAAAAAAAAAATTCTTAGAATAAAAAAAGTTTTAAATAATTATGAAAAGATTGTGATTTATAACCTTTTAGATATATTAATTACAGGTAAATTGAGAATATATTTTTGTTTTGTCCTCACTTGTTCGACTATTTTATCTGGTTTTTTTTTAAAGAATATGAAACATTAGTAAAATAGTAATGTTTCAAAACAGTTTTGGAGTTTAAAATAATAGCTTTTTGTTACTTTCTCCAGGTCTTTATTTGTATTAAGGTGTTTGAATATATTTAACTTCCATAAAATACTTACTTAGACTATATTTAGCTTAAATCAATACTTTTTTGTATTAAAACTAAAATAGTAATAGGCCTTATATTGTGTTTTTATAAATTTCAACATGTATATATATATACATACATACATACATACATACATACATACATACATACATACATACATACATACATACATACATACATACATACTATAAAAACCTATGGTAAAGGGCTTAGATACTCAGTTTGTGGTAAAAAAACAGCTCTTAGTTTGTTTGTGATATTAAAGTTGACAAAATTAGGGATACAGTATGTTAAAAATAGGGATACATTATGTTAAAAAATAAATTTTTGAAAATCAGAGAAAAAATGTGTTTATAATTTTTTTTAATATTTACAAAGTAATAAAAGTGCATTATTATTTTAGGTTTAAAACTATTTTATCTAATATTTTGAAAGAAAAACTTATAACAAAAGAAATCAAAATACATGTGGTCTAGATGATTATTTAAAAAAGGTTGCGCAAATAAAATACTATTTTGTTTTTAATTTTTTTAAAAACACATTTTAGAACTTTAAAATATAATAAAAATGAATATGATTTGGAAATGGTATGTAAAAAAAATTATCGGTGTTTTAAACAAACAAATAAAAAAAAATCTATGAAGTCATGTACTAAAACTCCTATGAATTAAATGCACTTGAATAAATTATCTCTGTCTGTGTAAAAGTCTGTGTAATGCGCCTGGAAAATCGCGTTTATTTTAAAGACTCCGAATATAATTGTGTAATAAATACAAACTAATTCTGAGAAACATTGTTAATTTAATTTTGTAAAAGCATTTGCTAAAAACTATATGTATAATAAATATTTTTTATTTAATTTCAAAAAAAAGTTATAAAAGTTCTAGCAACGAAAAAAACATTAAATAGTTTTAACGAAAAGAAATTGTTATCTTATTGTTTTAATGTTTTAATGATGCAAAAACGTTATTAATTTATATTTTAATTAAACAAATAATACAATAAAAAAATGAAAGCTTATAAGCTACTTTTAAATAAATTCAATGTAATAATAAAAAAAAATTGACTGTAGTATTAAGCTTAAGATGAAGACAATAACAAAGAAAATACATAAAAGATAAATTTATTCTTTAAAACAAGATCATTAAGAACTAGGTGGGGAAAAAAACACAATCAGATGCGATCAAATAATAAGTATTTAGAAAGCCAAAAGAATTTTAAACGTTTTGTCAGGCAGTGCGTTGCTAAATAATAATTTTAAAATATTTATCGTCTAAATAATGCTGTATAACAAATGTATTAAAACGCTGTATTAAAAATTAATAAAATTGTGTGGAACACCCATATCCAAAAATAAAAGATTGCTCCCGATAACTTAATGACGAGTGCGCATAATCGTACTCGTGAAAAAAATATTTGAGTTTTACGGGCATGAAACATTGAGCTGGACAATTTTCTTCATGCTAAGGCCTATATATATATATATATATGTATATATATATATATATAGCTATATATATATATAGCTATATATATATATATATATATATTATATATATATATATATATATATATATATATATATATATATATATATATATATATATATATATATATATATATATAGCTATATATATATATATATATATATATATATATATATATATATATATATATATATATATATATATATATATATATATATATATATATATATATATATATATATATATATATAGCTATATATATTATATATATATATATATATATATTATATATATATATATATATATATATGTATATATATATGTATATGTATATATATATATATATATATATATATATATTATGTATATATATATATATATATATATATATATTTACTATGCTGTCAGATTGCTAACTAAATCATTTATATTTGTATATATACAAACTTTATATAATGGACTTAGTAAAGTAAAATTTAAAATAAAAATACCGTGTCTTTGTCCATAAGTAAAACTTTCATCCCAGGTCCAGCATCATCAATCATCTTAGTAATATAATGTTTTGCAGCAACTATCACATTCATTCTGATTTAACTTAAAATTCTTCTGAAGGTTAATGTTGGTAAACAAAATAATTATAATTTAAAAAAAGAATTAAAACCTAAAACAAAACATTAAGTGAACAAACAAATTTATCATAATTCTTTACTTAAAGAAAATATATTATCGATAAACTCTTTTGATAAAATTTGAGACTACTATGAGTAAATTAGGTATATAATTCAAAAACTTTATGTAATTCCATTACTATTATCAAATTAAATAGTTTTTTATATGTATTAAAAGGAAATAAAAAAAAAAATTATTTCCATTTAATACATATTAAAAACATATATTATAATACAGATATAAAACAATATAATTTTAATAGCAAATATATAAAGATAAATAATAAATCAAAACAAGACTTTTGTTTTCACCAAATTACTCAAAATATTTATTAATTAACAAAATACATGTCTCGACAAAAATATAAACATATTTCTTAATAATGAACATTTTAATCTTTAAAATATTTGAGTATTAATCTTCTTCACTTGAAGAATAGTTTGAACCAAGAATCGAAACAGATTTGGATTTGATCGAATCAACATAATCTAATTCTAAAAATATACTCATATTTAAAAATAACCAAGTAAAAGCATAAATAAATCATTATGATTAATCAACTAATAACTCATTTGCATCATTGCAATTAAACTGCATTATACCAACACATAACAGCATTTATGCAACTAAGCAACAACATAGCAACTCATCAGCATTGTTGCCACGAAGGTGTAAGTTTTTAAATAAATTACATAATTACAAGTAATTTGCAATATAGCAACTTATTAGTTTAACTGTGACTAAAAAAATTCATTCATCAAAGAAATTATAATACAAAATAAATACCTTTTACAATATCAGTACTATTTTGCTCAATATTTTCAGCCTTTCCTTTAATATCATTACTTTTATCTTCAATATCTTTATCTTTCTCTTCAATATGGCATTTTTTCACAGCTAAGTTATCATCCACAGTTTTTCTTCAAACAATAAAAAATTTTGTATGTTACAAAATATAACTCTTTTTTAATATTCAAAAGAAAGTCAGTTTTTAAATAAATATAACCTTTTCCGAATAATAACAGACTCGACAAGTTCTCGCTGTGATTTTTGTTTTGTTTTGAAATCAACTGATATTTTACTTTTAGTAGGTTTTTGCAAATTCAACTTTAAATTTTCATCTTCTAAAGCAGCATGTAAATTGGTAAAGGAAAAAATATAAAAGTTTTGTAAAAATCTGAAGTTACAACACTTCAAAATAAAGTTATAAAAAAAAAAAAAAAAAAAAAAAAAAAAAAAAGACATCTTAGCAAAATTCAGTTATTAAATAAGATAATCAAAAAAAGTGAAAAAAAGTTTTTTATAGAAATATGACCAATATTTGTAAAGCAACTATTACAAGTACTTGGTCTATTTTACCATTTTATAGTAACCACTTTTTTACATATTCTTAAATAACTAATAACCAGACATGCAGAACCAGGCTGTGGGACCAGGTCATATTTTAACTAAATTTTTTTAACAAATACTTTTAAATTTTTGTTATAAAGTATAACGAAATTAGAACTTAAAAAAAAAACATTTTCACAAACTTTAAAATTAGGGTACATCACTAACCTAAAGTACTCTACATAAAATTTTTGGTGTTATGTTTTAAATTTATATAGAAAAAACTTAATCTTTTTACTTATAAATAATAATTAAAAAGTTAAATAAAGTTGAAAATAGTAAAGACCAGGGTTGATATTTGACCAGGGCTAGGTTTGATAAAATATAGCTGGGGCCAGGTTTGTGACCGTGGCTGCATAAACATTTATACATCCTAAAGTACATTTTTTTCTTCAAAACTTATGTTTGATTTTGTATATATGTGTTTATAAACATCATTATGATCAACATGATCATCATTATGATCATCATTATTGTCATCATAATCGTCATCATCATTGTCATCACCACCATCATAATTATCATTATCGTCATTAATGTCATCATCATCGTTATTGTCATCATCATCATTATCATCATCATCGTTGTCATCTGCTGCAGATGATGACATCATCAGGCTTTAGCCTTCCTCTTTTATGCTGTTTCTCTAATCATGATCAATGCTCAAATAAGCTATCATCTCTATTACAATAAACTAAAACTCATTCTTGCTTGGCTTCTTATTCAACAAGTTGCATCCTTTTACTGTATCTGTCCCTATTTATTAAATATTAGCATAAATATGCCAGAATTTAATAAATAGTAAATGTAAGTATAAAATTATAAGATATAAAGAATTTTAAGCTTATTTCTAGCCCCGGCTATCAAATCCTGCTAAATCTTGCTAAAACTAATTTTGCTGGGCAG
The DNA here is from genome assembly GCF_022113875.1 of Hydra vulgaris. Lineage (NCBI taxonomy): Eukaryota > Metazoa > Cnidaria > Hydrozoa > Anthoathecata > Hydridae > Hydra > Hydra vulgaris. The sequence continues at coordinate 42,509,022 of NC_061164.1, forward strand.
GATTTGAAAAAAGTCTCATTTTTAGCCAAGACCGAGACCGGGGCCCCGGTCACTTACTAGTTGCAAATAAATATTGTGTAAAGGCTTCACAAAACATTGATGAAACGAAGATGAAAAAAGTTATGATAGCTCATTTGAGCAGTTTAATGGTTGTTCAGCCCATTGTGTCAATGATGAATAACTGTCATTAATTATTTTTAAATGTTAACAAGAGAAGCTGTCATTAACTATTTTAAAATGTTAACAACCAATTTAAAAAAAAAAAAATTATTTTAATTAAATATTAGGATAATAAATCAATTAAAATACTAATATTTTAAAACACAATAGAGATAGACATAAGATATAAAATAAACTCAAAAAAAAAAATCAGAAAAAAAAAAAAAATTCATATTTAAATTATAAAACCTTAATAAATATTGAAATGATACTCTATATTCTTTGAGTTCATTTGACTCTTCATTAAATCGTATATTGTCCATCTCTAACTTTTTTTTTGCTACCATTTCCAGAAAACTTGCATCCTCTGTATTTAAGCCTTTATATATCATGTTCTCTAAAACAGAATCAAGCAATGTTTTACTATTAGACACTTATTTTTAATAAGTGACTATCTATTACCAAAAAGAGGTTATCTATTAACAAATAAATTACAATAAATATGGGAACCTTTAAAAACTATCCCCCCTCTCCCCTTTATTAAAAAAAATTGTTTTTCTTGTATTAGTAAACTAATTACTTTTATCACTTTTTGTTATTTAAACTTACTAAACTTCAATTGCTCTTCAAATTCTTCTTGTTTTTTGTCTTTTTGTTCTTTTAATCTTTCATACAAAGAACGAGTATCCCGAAAACTTTCTTCCTCAACCTGAGCTGTATGAATATACAATCAACCTTAAGATAAAAGTACATAAAAACAAACAAGCTCATTTAAAAAAATTCTTCATGCACAAAATAAAGAACAACATTAAAATCCTACGAAGTTCTCTCCCTTGACTGCGTGCTTTTTCCCATTCCTCGGCTCGCTTCTTTTTTGCTTCTTCAATATCTTTTTCAGAAACAAAGTTCATATTTAACTTAACAATGTTCTTTTTTATTTTTTTTAAATCTAAAGTTAATTTTTAATAAAGATTTCAATTTTTAGATCATCACATAATTACGTAAATAAGCAATTTATTTTTAATTCATTTTATTGACCTGAAGAAAAAATTAGCTAAAATTAACTGAAAACTATTTATATACTACAGCATTTAAAACTGAAATTTTTTTCTTTCTATTTTTACCAAAAAAGCAAAAGAAAAATTAAAAAATAAAAATAATTTTTGGGCGCCCATACTGCTCCAGCGTTACTAAAACAGGTCTGGGTTCATCCCTCTCTCTCTCTCTCTTTATATATATATATATATATATATATATATATATATATATATATATATACATATATATATATATATATATATATATATATATATATATATATATATATATATATATATATATATATATATATATAAAGAGAGAGAGAGAGAGAGAGAGAGAGGGATATATATGTATGTATGTATGTATGTATGTATGTATGTATGTATATATATATATATATATATATATATATATATATATATATATATATATATATATATATATATATATATATATATATATATATATATATATAGAGAGAGAGAGAGAGAGAGAGAGAGAGAGAGAGAGAGAGAGAGGGATATATATATATATATATACATATATATATATATATATATATATATATATATATATATATATATATATACAAATATATATATATATATATACATATATATATATATATATATATATATATATATATATATATATATACACATATACATATACATATATATAATATATATATATATATATATATATATATATATATATATATATATATATATATATATATATATATATATATATATATATATATATATATATATATATATATATATATATATATATATATATATATATATTAGGGTAGGTCGATTTTAGCTTTTTTTTTGAATTTTGAGTTGGGTAATGTTGCAGTTACTGTGTCTAGGTTAGAAATGAGGTTTTACCAAATCTCAAGTGTCCTGGTTTAAAAATGGCTTGCGGATTTGCATTTAAAGATCTTCTCGTACTTGTTAAGGATAGAAATCAAATTTTGTTTAATCGCATTGAAAACCCAACTGTAGATGGATATATTCCAGAAGAAATACTAGTAGACCTTAGTTGCGATCAAAGACTTTTATTTGAATATTGCAAAGGAATAGGCTTTGGTAAAGTTTCGGATAAATTGGCCGCCTATAAAATTGGACCGCTTAACCATGCAAGGTAGTCAACTCTAGCTATTTGCCTTCTCTGTTTGTATACTAGAAACAATCAACCAACTGTTTCTTCAAAAAAACTTGTATGTTTTATTGTTCAGGTTTACGCTCCAGCGTGGTTCGATATAAATAAATCTTCATGAATCCCCACGCCTTATTTTTTCTATTATCACTAGAATAAATAATCTCCCCTTTGATGATGTTAAACATATTGTTAAAAAAAACATTAAAAACAATGCCTAAAACCTGAAAATATTCTTTATGTCATGTTAAAAGATAATGACAGCAAGATACGAAACTTTGGTTTTCAAATCCTACTGGGTCTAAGGCAAAGGTATTTTTTTATAGTAAACTAAAATAAAGTTTTGAAAAAAAATGATACATTAAATGTGGTATTTGGATTTGATTTATATTTATAGAGTAAACAACGAAAGTTTGGAAGTAAATTTGAAAAAAATTCCAGAAATTAATTTTAATGCTAATCATTGGTATGAGTTGGTAGATATCAGCATTACTAAATTTACGGAGCCCCCAACAACACAACATTTTTCAATTGAGCAAATCCAGTATGCGATTGACAATAATGTTAAACCTGAAATCTCCGACTTTCCATCTCACTCCCAGAGTGTTGAGCGAGCGGTAAAACTTGTGTCGGACGCATCTCAATATGTTTATGGATTCGAGAATCGACACAGCTGCATTTTAACTAAACTACTTAGCACGAAGATGCGTAAACCGTATATTTCAAAAGGGCATTATTGCCATTCTTATGATGATATTTTTTATTTGAAAATTTTTTTCTAAAATATATATATCCATAGCCAAAATGTTTTAAATTGTGAAAATAATGTTTATTTTGATATTCTTATGTAAATATAAGAATAAAAGTTTCACTATTTAAATCTTCAAATAGTTAACAAGTTGTTATAAATTTAGCTTAATTGTTATAAACTATTATAAACTTAAATCATACAGCAAAGCAAATAGTATTGAAAAACATTTAAATATGAGCATAGTTAAAACGTCAAGTTTTGCATATAACGCTTTTTAAGGTGTTTTTTTACATAATCCAATAAATCTTAAAAATTAAATCCGCAAGCGATTCTTCATCCAAAATCTCTCAAATTTTGAGAGTAATCGTATTTATAACTGTCTACAACTACTGCAATATTATGCAATATACGGAATTAAAATCGACCTACCCTAATATATATATATATATATATATATATATATATATATATATATATATATATATATATATATATATATATATATATATATATATATATACTTACTAAAGCGTGTTTTGATAAGCATTTGCTCATTTTTTCTGCTTCCTTATGCTATACCGTTTTTTTCAAAAAAGAAGAAGAAAAAACCAAGAATGATGAAAAAAACGATTGCTTCCCTATCCTAAACCCTCAGTCGATGTAGCAGCACTCCACTGCTAGTCAGGCTATTTGTCAGTCGATGTATGTACTGAAGCCCCCAGCAGCAGGCTATTCAATACGATGTCAGATTGCTTACCCTAATACGCAATACTATTTGTGTGTATATATATATATATATATATATATATATATATATATATATATATATATATATATATATATATATATATATATATATATATATATATATATATATATATATATATATACCACAGTATTATACGCTATGTGCACACACCATTAAAATTTTGATATATAATAACATGTCCATTTTGCAAACATCTAAACTGCTAAAATTTTAAAGTTTAAACACATAGTGCCAAAAATGGTGCACAAGTTAACATTCTTAGAGTGTAGTGTGGTGTATAAATCTAGAGTCCAATCAAGTAACTGGCAGATAGTAAGTAATTTATTTACAGAATAATATATTTTTCATGGCCTTAAAAAGTATTAAAAAAGTATTATAAGGCCAAGATACAAAGAATTTTAGATTTTACCCAAAAATTACCTTAAAAAAATTCTGAATTTTATTTGAGTAACTAACGCACAAGGTTTTAGTCAAGATTATTTAAGTAAAATTTTTATTTGACTCTGTGATAAAAAAATGTGCAGTGAACAATGAAAGTGTAAATTTTTCAACAAACTGTGTAAACATAAAAAGTGTAATAAGAAAATAAATTATTTCTGTTCTTATTTTAAATTCTAAAAACATCGATATATATATATATATATATATATATATATATATATATATATATATATATATATATATATATATATATATATATATATAGATATGAATATTTATATATATATATATATATATATATATATATATATATATATATATATATATATATATATATATATATATATATATATATATATATATATATATATATATATATATATAGATATGAATATTTATATATATATATATATATATATATATATATATATATATATATATATATATATTCATTTATTTATACAGATATATATATATTTGAATGCCGACCCTAATTCCAAGTGATAAATATATATATATATATATATATATATATATATATATATATATATATATATATATATATATATATATATATATATATATATTTGATGAGTGAAAAAGTTAATAAAAGTTTAAGTTTAAACTTTTTAGGTTGATTTATTATTAGTAAACAAAAGCCCAAGAGGAGATTTAAATAAACAACTTAGTTCCCATAAATTTAAACAATTTATTATTATTGGATAAAAGTTGCAATACTAAAATAAAAACTTTATATATTCTTCGCTTAAATATTTGTATAAGAAGCCTTTTAAAATTTTTGATGTTTGATTGTAAGTGTATGACAACTAAGTGAAATTAGTGGTAAAGCCCTTGTATTTTAAACGAGAATTAATGAGTTTACCATTACCACACCCCTGATATTTTAAACGAGAATACCACACCCTTGTATTTTAAACGAGAATTTATGAGTTTACCATTACCACACCCCTGATAGTATCCATGCTATACTTATTTCTCTGTTCAGCAGTCTTGTTTTTTAAGTCAAGTATTAGAGAGTTTTGAGAGAGGATTGTAATAAATGTTTAAAAAAAAGTCCTCATTGACTGTAGTGGCACAAGCGACTTAGGGAAGGTGAATACAGTAACCATATTTTAAACTAAAAAAGTTTTGTAACCATTAAGTATTGTAATGCTTAAAACCTTTTTTTTTTCAAACTGTTAACCAAAATCTTCAGTTATTTTTAATGACCCATCATTGCTTACATAACTGAGATACAAACATATTTTATGACTTTGGAATGTTTCATAATAGATACCAACTAAGGGTTCAGGGCAATTTAAAGAACCAATTTTTTCTGAGTATAATGTAATACTTTTGCAACCAGAACTGTGACGAAGTCATTGTTTAACAAATTACAAGCCTCTGTCAAGTCTTTTCACTCATGTCGAAGTCAAGTCCCAAGTCAAGCGAAGCCAGTTCAATTTAATACTTGAGTCAAGTCTTTAGTCCCAAACCCCTGATTTAATAAGTAAACAACTCATAATGTATTTGCAATCAACTAACTCCCATTTTATATTTAAAATTTATTGAAAACTTAATTTTCAAATACTTTTTTTTAAGAAAATTTACATTTGCAAAAGACCAAATTTAAAAGGGATGTCAGACATCGACGTCTAATGAATACAGTAAAACATTAAAAAAAAAAAAAAAAAAAAACCAGACTGTGTGAAAAATGTTTTTACATCTTTTCGCTCCAAAACTTTTTGCTTTAATGTACTGCTAATGTCAAAATGCAATATGCTAAATGGATACTTTTATACTGTGATTAAATTTTATTTTCTAAACGATTTTAGAGCTTGAATACGAGATTGTACCTTAACTTAAGCTTTAAGTCAAGGTACAATCACAAGCCACTAAGTTTAAGTTAAAGTCAAGTTCTTAGTCATTGGCATCAGTCAAGTTACAAGTTACATTAGTCGAAGTCAAGTTACAAGTCTTATTTCATTGAAATGATATCAACTTTTAATAATAAAGATTCAAAATTTGGATTCAACCTAAATATAAAACTAATATTTAGCATACAATTATTTTGAAAATGCTCCCTGATTTTTCACTGATTTTAATGATTTTCAGACAAACTTCCCTGACATTTCCAAATTTTACTGATTTTCTAAATTTTCAATTTGGGTCTTACTGTCATATTCTCATGTCATGTCATCATCTTATGTGATGTCATTATCTCACTTTCTTATAGAGGTGACTGGCTAGATCCCTTATTATTAGAAGTGACTGCTCTAAATAATATAAAGGAGACCACACATTTTCAACACATTTTTTTTATTATAAAAACACTTTAAAAGTTTTCTTAATAAAATAATAAGTTAAAAAATAATAATTTTATATTAGAGTTTGCTTTCTAATGCATTTTAAAATTTTTTAAATTTGCTTATTACAGTTATATCAAAAATTAGGATTCTATATTCATAAGTTCTGCATTTTTTATCTTTATTTATAAACTTCTCTGTTTAGGATCAAATAGTATATAATTTTTTTAAATGTTAGGCTTGACATTAAATTAAATCAAAATAAATATTTAAACTTTTTTTTTTAGTTATCAATTGATTTTTTTATCCAAAATTCTACAGAACTTTTTGACTTTAAAAACAAGTTCAAGGTGATGAATTTTTGTATAATGCACTTACACATCTTGTGTATCTTTCCAGGATTTTGTGTTGAAAATCTTCCTAAAATTTAATTGTTTTTTTATGAATTTTTTTTTCAAAAAGATCATTGAATGTCAATCAGACTGATTAAATGACAGCTCTATTGAATAATTCAAAAAATTAGGTTGAAAGATGAAACCATGTACCTTTTTGTAAACATTTTTTTTTAATTAGATTAAAAAGAGAATTTTCATTGTGGGGTCAAACATTGAATGTCATACAGATTGATTAAATGGCAATGTTTACAGAATAATTCAAAATAAATTGTTTATAACGTACTTTTTTAAGCAAAGCAAAAATATTTTTTTAATTTAACAAGAGAAAAGGATACAGAGAAAAGGATATTTTTCTTGATTTTTGTAAAAACTTAATTGAAGCTGATAGTAAAACATTTTTCAAATAAAACTTCTCTTTTTAATAAATTATATCTTTAAACTTTATGAAGGATGTAATAATAAGTCATTTGTTTGAATGATAAAATATAATATAACTATTTACATGCTAAAAGACTTTAAAAAAGATACACCCCATTGTTAAAAGAGTGTGTGAACAATCATTTAGATATCAATAACACGTTTGACTTTCACTTTACTTGTAAGTAGATTTATTCGGCTTTGTTTTTATCAAATACTTCCTCCATTCACTACTGCTAGGAGGAGCTGCATTAATAAAACCTTCTGGAATACGACTACTTTTCAGAGAGTCTGATGGAGCCAAATAAAAATCCCATAAATTTCTAGAGGTTAAATAAAAAGTCAGATAAACACAAAAACATCAAAAAATTTCTTATAATAAATTTTTACATGTTATTATATATTCAGTTAATAAATAGCAATTAAACAATGTGTTTTTAATTTATAAATGAAATACGTCAAAAATTTAAAAACAACAAAACATAACTAAAACATTATAAAATTTATAATGGTATTTTCCCTTGCCATTTTACCATGTGAATGATATAAAATTAATATTTTTACAACAGAATGAATAAGTGCATATATCAACTGTCATAAATAGAAAGAACATGTAGGAAGTGTATATGCATAAAACAAGGGTTAGAGTTAAAAACAAAAAAAAAAAACAATAAAAGAAACAAAAAAAATAAAATGGAACTTTAAAATATAAAACAAACTGAAAAAAAATGAGTAAACAAACACTTTCTGCTTTGTAGAACTGCAGGCAAACAAATAAAAACAATTGAAATTAGTTTTGTGTTTAAAATAATTTAAAACCAGGAACTAGAAGTTCCTAAAATGACTCCAGTTTCAAATCACTATTGAATTTTCCAAACAAAGGAATGTGTTCTACAAGCAGGAGCAATGAGAAATGATCTTGAAAAACTTTATTTGATAATGATAAATTCATATTTTTTATACATTTTAAACAAATAAAAAAATCTTTTGAATAATATGTTGTATAAAACTTTCTATGTATCACGATCATTCAAGACATTTGGGATTTTCTCTGTTTTTAATAATTTCTTGCAGTGCTTGTGCTTTTAAAGATAAGTTTTTTTCTTCTCCTGTTATTAAAAACAACAAACCTTGTATATATACTAGTGAAATTAATATATATGCAGTGTTATGGCTTTTAGGGAGATTGGCAGAGGGAGAGATGCAATGTTAACTTTTATTTTCATAATGAATATCTATCACCTCTATCAAAAGCTAGTTTTAACTATATTAATAGCAAACTTTATGATGCTTATAAATTAGTCACTGAGCAAAGTATGAAAAATGCTGCAATGGAAGTTAGGAAAATACTGAAACCTGACTCTAATATGAATGATGTTATTGATTGTGGTGTTTCTATTGATGATACCTGTCACCAGAACGAATTTTCTTCTTTAAATGGTGTAGAGGTGGCTCACGGCAATAACAAGGTATTAGATACTGTTATATTATCTAAGTTAAAGTTACTGTTATATTATCAAAGGTTATCAAGTTTGGGAAGGAAAAAAAGGGACACTTAAATATGAGTGGTGGAAAAGTTAATCATTCCTGCTAAGTAAATCACACTGAATCAGCTGGTGCCATGGAGTCAGAAATATTTCACTCTTCAGTAAATAAATATAACTTTTTTTTTTTTTTTTTTTTTTTTTATTTTACTTCACCTCCTCAAGGCCGAGAAGGCCACTACAGACAAGGAGGCTACTTATTTTGTGGCTATAACCCTCTCTGAACTTTATAACTCCGAAACACGAACCTTGACGAACAAGGCCGCTGCGCGGAGAAACGAGTTGAGCGCGGTACTACCAGGGACGTGGTGGGGATCTATTTGGTATTCAAAATATCTTGGTGATAGAGACACTATCTCCTTTAGCACAGTTATTGCACATAAACCTTATGGTGATGACCTTGTTCCAATAAAACTAGAATGTATTGGGCATTACCAGAAGCGAACAGGGAATCGACTATGTCTTAAAAGAAAAGAATTACGATGGGTATAACTATCTGACGGAAAAGGTATATCTGGTAAAGGTTGGCTTAATGGTAAAGTAATCAACATCTTGCAAAATTATGTTGGAATGCTATTCAACAAAATTCAAATAGACTTTTGGAAATGAGAAACTATGTAATTGGTTCACTTCAATATTGCACTAATTTTACTTCTGAGGAATATTGTCATATATTTTGTGCCAAGGGTGAAAATGTCAATCTGATAAAGCAACTTGTCAAGTAATATACAAGAAAAAGATGATTTTACCAGTTGCCATTATGGAAAAGATAAAGCCAGTATTTCAAGATTTAGCAAATACTAATATGCTTTAAAAATGTTTGCATGGCATGACTCAAAATGGAAATAAAACTTTTAATCAATTAATTTGGAACCGTTCCCCTAAAACCATATTTACCAGTAAAGTTGTTATTGAAATAGCTGTTTACTATGCAACCATTATTTTTCTGTTATTTTCTGTATTTGATACTATATTAAATCTGTAACTTAGAGCAAGTAAAAAAATCTCCATACAGTTTAAAAATATGAACAAAAAAGTATCAGATAAAACAAAAAAAAACAAAAAAAAAAATTAAGATCTGTTAGAAAAAACTATTTTAAACAAAAACTAGATTAAGAAACTGCAAAGGTTATTGTGCTGGTAGTTTTTAATGATTTATCTAATAATTATTAATTTTAAAATTGACTTTTCTTAATTTCTTTTTTTCTTTTTTTTACTAGTAACAGTAGGAAAACAATGATATCTTAATAAAAAATCATTATTTTAGGTTCAAAATTTTAGGATATATAATTAATTTATTATTATTATTTTATAATTAATTTAATTATAAAATTTTGTTGTGCCTTAACCTACAGAAAACAAAAAAAAAAATAAACTTGACTTAAAATTACCCTATCAGCTGAGTGTTTTATTGCTAAAAATAGTTTTTTATACTATCAAGTCTGCCATTTTAGATCATTTAAATCTTTTTTTAGGTTTTTTGGTTCAGGTACAAGCTACACTAGTATACTAGCTTTGTGCATAATTTCAACCATTAATATTGATGTAATTTAAAATATATATTTTAAATATATATTTTAAATTACATCAATATTAATGGTTGAAATTATGCACAAAGCTAGTATACTAGTGTAGCTTGTGAAGAACATAAATAATTTATGTTCTTGGGACATTACCTTTTTTGCTTTTTTTTTGAGTCAGCAATTTTTTTTTTTTTTTCAAATTAAATTTTTTTTTTTAAAAAAACTCCATACAGTTTAAAAATATGAAGAGTTTTAACATTTTAAAAATCTTCGGACTTTTAAACATTTTAGATTTTTATCTATTATGCTAGTAAATTGCCAAATGTATTTATTATGAGTAAAATATAAGAAAATTAAAATAATGCCAGGATACCACCTTAATATAAAAAATAAACTTATTTCAAATATATAAAACTATATAAAATTTATTATTCCTTCTTGTTGCTTTCAAAAAAAAAAAAAAAATTTCAATACCTTATATGAATCAATGCAGCTAAACTTTCTTCTGCTTGCAACCAATACATACGAAAAGGTATCATTGGATCAAAGGTGTACAAATCCATACGCCCTATATAGAAGTTTTGTATGAATTTTATAAACAATTTTAACTATATATATGATATGTTGTAGGCATATAACACACTAATTAAATATTAGTTAATATAATAAACATTATTATTATCAAGATAAAATTATTACTAAAATTAAAAAATTAATAATTCTTAAAAACTGTAAATAGAGAATTTAAAAATATAAAATATAAAATAAGCAGCAGCTGTAGCTACAAAACTATGACAATAAACAACACTAAATCAACTTTCTAGTTCTTTTATTTACAAGTGCATTTGCTTCATTTGTGTTTTACCGTGTTTTGAAATATACTTATTAATAAAGATTATAATATACTTTTGTTTTTAGAAAAGTAATACTTATATATAATCATTTTCTTGATCGCTTACTGTAAATAGTTTTACAAGGTAAATACAAAAAAATATATAGAGATTAGACTACTTCATTTTAAGGTCATGAAAAAATTTAAAGTACTATGGAGTCTCCTGTGCAGACCCAAATTTTATTAGAAATATGTTTTTTACTTTGAATTTGGATTACTTTTAGGGGTTGCTCAAGTGCCTCAAAATTCAAATTATTGACTTTTAAACCCCTTTTTTAAAAGAGCTTAACAGTTCTTTCAGAGCAATCATTAACACCAGCAAGATAAAAATAACATCCTAAAATTTTAGGTCATTGCAAGTGCAATCTTTGAAGGGGAGGGGGTTCTTATCATTGCAAGTACAATATTTGAAGGGGAGGGGGTTCATCCATTGACAGTCACTTTTACTTTGACCAATCATAAGAAACACAAACCACAAATTTTCTGTGACCAATTGAACTAAGTTTGGCAGCTTTAATCCACTGAAATCTAAATAATTAAGGACTTTAATTTTGGTTCTCTTGATGGCTGATAGATATTCTTTCTTTGCATTTTTCATCAGCTAGGGTTATAGCACAATATTATGCTATAGCTCAATAAATTAAGGGTCCAGAAACTATGCGATCAGCATAGAATGACCTTGATGTTAAATCAGGCTGAAATCATCTTGATGAAGAAAACCATGTAGGTTTTTTTATGGTTACCATTTTTGTAAAATACTATTTTTCCCTTTTTATATATATATATATATATATATATATATATATATATATATATATATATATATATATATATATATATATATATATATATATATATATATATATATATATATATATATATATACATATATATATACATATATATATATATATATATATATATATATATATATATATATATATATATATATATATATATATATACATATATATATATATATATATATATATATATATATATATATATATATGTATATATATATATATATATATATATATATATATATATATATATATATATATATATATATATATATACATATATATATATATAGTGCTCGAGGCGGGATGGGGCGGGATGCCATCCCATTAGCTTTTTAAATTTTGAAAACCATCCCACTACCTTTTTTAATGCATATTTTGGGGTGGGATGCCATCCCGGTACATAATAAATTAATGGAAACTTTATTTTATTTTCCTTCTATAAAGAAACTTGTAAAAACAATTTTAAAGTTTGCAGCAATATGCGAATTTAAATGAACTAAAGTCTCAGTCAAAACTAAATCGATAATTATAAAACATTGCATCTTTTCTTTTGTATTTTAAATAAAAAGTTACCAAGCAACAAAAAGCAACATTGGCTTTTTTTTCATTAAAGTATCATTAGAGTTTTTTTTGGTGAAATAAAATATAGTACACAGTAGATTTACTCAACATTAAATGTTATGATTTAAAAAAAATTTTACTTATTATAAATATGGATAAATGGCTAGCAAGCGGAAGGAAAAGAAAGTTAAGCAGTGATAGTTCTAAAAGTAATTTGGAAAATGACACTGAAATAAATAAAGAAGTGACAGATTTTTCGAGTATTGAAACTTGCCAATCCTTTCCTCAATGTGATGGTATTTTTCCAGATTACTGGTCTGACTTACAGTGGAAGGAGAAATTAAAAACATTTGACTGGTTGACAGTTTCATTAACAGGTCTTGGTTGTTCTGTTTGTAAGTCAGCAAATAATTTAGGTGCCGAAAAATATCAAGGAATAAAATTGGCTAGTGGACACTTGGCAACGTTAAGGAGTATGCCGAAACAAAAGAAAAAAAAACAACAATCAATGAGGAAAAAGCTTTCAAGCCATAAACTATCAGTTGCACACAAAAAGGCTTGTAAAATTATTTCGCAGTCCAAAAAAAACACCATAAAGATGTTTAGTTCAAAATGCAGATCAATCAGCACGAAACTACCTACTGCATATTTCTCACTGTTTATCACATTGCAAAAATGAATCGTCCATTTTTTGATTTGAAAGAACTAATATTATTACAGGTAGAAAATGGTTTAGACATGGGACGTATTTTACAATCTGATCACGCATGCGCTGATATTGTTTATCACATTTCAAATGAAATGCGCACTAAGCTTGTAAAATATATTCTTCATAACAATAATAAAGTAGGGTTCTACCATGATGAGCAAAAAGTCTGCTCTGTCAATCAGCTTGAGAGTGAACATTCCAGAAATAAATATTGTCAATAGTATTTTTTTTTGATCTTATCGAATTAACAAATACAGAATTGTCTATTGCAAACTCTTGTATATGTGCTTTACACAATTTTGGTTTTGACAACAATTTTTTATCAAGTAATTGGGTGTCTTTTGCATGTGATGGTGCTTCTAATATGCTTGGCAAAAAGACAGTGGCCCAGTTACTTTTGAATCAGTTTCCTAATTTGATTTTATGGCATTGTAGCAATCACCGATTAGAGTTAGCAGTAAATGATGTTGTGCGCGATATCTTACCAATTTGTTACATGAAAAGCTTTTTTATAAATTATATTCCATTTACAGTGCATCTCCTAAAAAAAAAAAAGAACTGGAAACTGTTGCTATAGCTTTAAGTGTAAAACTAAATTCCAATTGTACGATTCTAGGCTTTAGATGGGTGTCGCCTAGCGCTCGATCTGTGATGACTGTTTGGAATAATTATGCAGCATTGTATCAACACTTTCATGAATCTTCATTGGATTTAAGGCGTAATGGAGGAGATAGAACCCAATATGCAGGTCTTAAAAATAAATTATGTGATATAAATTTCATACTCAACATGGGACTAATGCTAGATGCTTTAATAGAACTAGAACATCTTTCTAAAAAATTACAAGATAGGCAAACTTCTTTACCTGATGCACATCGGCTTATCACCTTAAAATACCATATATTTCAATCAATGAGAAATAATTCAGGTAAATATTATTCCCAAACGCAGCTTGCAGCAGAAAAGTTTGAATTAAAAGGCGTCAAACTACAGATCGGAAAAGTTTCTAAAATTAATCAAAATGAATTTATTAGTAAACTAAGTGAAAATCTTGATTCTAGAATGTTTACAACTAGAGCTGCGCATAAATCTTTACAAGACAAAGAAAATGATCCAAACAAAGAAAAATACGATAATTTAATAAAAAATTTACAAATTTTTGACTCAATATTTTACGCTAACAGTCTCTTAAGAATATAACGGACATTAAGTTGTTTTTTTAATATAGGTTTTTTACTATAGGGATACTCTAAGGATTTATAATTTCTTTATTTAATCTACACAAAATTTGAAATCTATAATTTTAGGATAGGTGGGATGGTGATTAGAAAATATTAAAAACCATCCCCCTACCTTTTTTTTTCCCACTTCGAGCACTGTATATATATATATACATACATATATATATATATATATATATATATATATATATATATATATATACATATATATATATATACATATACATATATATATATATATATATATATATATATATATATATATATATATATATACATATATATATATATACATATACATATATATATATATATATATATATATATATATATATATATATATATATATATATATATATATATATATATATATATATATATATATATATATATACACCAGTGGTGTACCCTTTGGTTAAAGCCTAGTGAAAAATAACATCCTAAAACACAGAAACAGTTTTTATTTCTTATTTGAGTTGTCCGCTATGATAATCAGTAGTCAGATGAAAAAAGTTTTTTTTGGTATTTTTTTGCGGGTGAAACTAATGATATTTTAAAAATTAGTTAATGCAAAGCCATGTACTTTGTTTTTAAGGAGCAAATTATTATAAGTTTAATAGGAAAAAAACTATAAAAAACAAAACAAAAAACTTACAATTGCAAAAGTAACAACACTCTTGTCACTAACTGCATTATAAAAGTAATAAAATCATAATAGTGTTATTACTTTTATAAAGCACTTATAACTTTTAAAGTTCATTCTTTGTTCAAACAACATAGTAATTCCAAACTTTAATAAAAGTTTTATTAAAATTTAATTTTCAAGTATTATTAAAAACTTTAGGAACTTTTACAAATACTAAGTATTTGTAAATTATTAATATTAGTTAAATATAATCATTAGTATTATACTTAAACAACTTTATAAAAAGTTTGGAAATAATAGTCCATAAAAACGGGTGTTAATTTTGAAATCAACCAATAAAAAGTTTTTATTAGTTGATTTAAAAAAAAATGCACATTTTTACAGATTATACATTTTTCATAATGCTAAACTTTTAATCCAGTATGGTTGTATAAAGTTGTTTAAGTTCCTTAATAAGCTTTAAATATTATTTTCTAGATGCTTTTCTACTTCAATTAAAATATAGTTTTATTTATAAACACACTCTTATTTATATATATATATATATATATATATATATATATATATATATATATATATATATATATATATATATATATATATATATATATATATTTTAAAAACAAAGAACTTATCAAGTTTTTTTTTCATTCAGGATATTCAGGATATCTGTTGGAGTTCTTTAGCAAATGAATAGGTACAAGAAGTTAAATCAGATTTGAGCAGAATCAAGCTTCAAATCATCAAGCAACACAATAGTTTCTGGACACATTGTTTTACCCCTAACTGATGAAAAATGATTTCAGTGGATCGAAGCCACCAATTAATAACATAAAAATTGTGGCTCTTGTTTCTTATGGTAGCCTAAAATAAAATTGGCTCTCAATGAATGAACCCCTTCCCGGCGCCTCCAAATACTGTAATTGCAAGGATTTCTAACTATAATTTTATGATGCTGTTTTTTCGTCTTGCTGTTGTTAATCATTGCTCTGAAAGAACTACAGCTGTAGTGCAGTAGTAGCGCTTGTGTCAGAAGCAAGAGTTCTGTACTTTAAAGCCAGGTTTAGTCAAGTTTTACTACATCAGTAAAGAAGGAAATGTGAATTTCCTGTTAAATGCTCTTCTGCTGTGCTCTGTGATAAGACCATTAGGACTTCCTGGAGTATTTAGGGGCCTAAAATAAAAAAGCGCATTAAAAAACTGTTAAGCTCATAAGGGACAACATTGATGTTACTTGTAATGAGAAGAGACAGCTTTTGCTTTTATTCCTGAACAATTACATAAGTATGAATGAAAAAACAAGACCACTAAGAAAAACAAAAAAAATATTGAATAAATATAACAAAATATATTTTTTTAAATAATAATTTAATATGTGTTTTTGTAACATGTGTGAGGCTTTTTTTCTAAAAAATTAAAAAGTTTGAAAAATTATTGTAATGCACAATAATTGGAAAAAATCTCATATAATTTGCGATTTTGTAGACAGATTTACATATATTTCCCGTAAATAAAATTACCATGCATTTTTATTTGTTTCTTCTAATTAAGAACGTCCCATGTGAAACCTAAGTGTTTAAGCTTTCTATGTAAACTTATTTGATTACTAGCAAAGGATATTGTATAATTTTCTGTCTTTTACCTGTAATGAGGAAATCTGTTTCATTAGGGTGAAACTTTATGCAATTTGAGTTGCAGTATATATTATAAGTTTTCAATAACTCTTTAAGTTATTAAAAACTTGTTTAAAAAAGTTATTAAAAACCAGAGAGTTGAGCTTAAAAGTCTGAAGCTTATATGGTAACTTTATTGATGTAGCAGCTTAGGCTGCTACATCAATAAAGTTACCATATACTAATCCTTAATTAAGAAAGAATTCGCTTGATTTGTAACCTTAGTATGAGACAGTTGCACAACTATAATATTATAATAAAAAGATCTAAGAATATGTAAAGGTAGCTTTTTATAATAAATGAAATACTTCAAAAAGAATTTCCCAGTTACAACTATTAAAGGTTTTTTCAGCATCTAAAGAATATAAATAAAGATGTAAGTTTTTACTTATATTTAATTAATATTTACTTATTACTACTTGTTAAATCATACTTTTAGTATGATTTATTAAATAGTATTATGACAGATGAAGACATCGATTTAGAAGGCTATACATAATTAATTGAGTAATTAAAGAAATTAATTAGCCATTGTGTTAGTGCATCACAATTTGCGTGTTTTAAATGTTCAGCTGAGATGCCAAACAAGTCTTGAGATTTACTTGATTTTAAGCTGGACTTTTAAACTGCTGCTCTAACATTTTCTTAAGTTATTATTTCACTACTTTATGCACATGCTTTGTGAGTTATTGAGTTATATTACTTTTTTTTTTTTTTTGAGTAGTGTTTAATAACTTTTCAAAAAAACTTGCAAATTCTCTGGTGATGGTTTTATTATCCTTTTTATTGTTTATTTTGAATAACCATGTACCTTTTTTTTTATATTTTTAAAAGCATTATAAAAGTTTTTTAATTTACTCTTTTTTAGCTTTTCAATTATAATGTATTGCTTGTAGAGTTTATTGATTTGAGCTAACTTAACAAAAATGTTCCTGGGCCATTTTGTATTGATTATAAGTAATGGAATTGTAATATTTTAAAACTCGGTATCTTTCTATTTTGAAAGTGATAAGAAAGAATGTTATGTAAAATATTTTTGTTTGCAAAAAAGTTTGATGTTCATGTTGGTGTTCTTTTTTTTTAAGTTTTAAAATTTTAGTTAATTGATAATATTGTAAACATAAATAACGTTTACATTATGTGTTTATTATCCAATAAAATGCATGATAAATTAGTTAAATTCAATAACAAAATCTTAAATCATTTTAAAGTTAAAAAAATTGACTTAAAGTTTTAAAGTCTTAACTCAGATTTTACTTAAATTTGATATTATAGTACAAATTCGTCTCAAATTTAAATTTGGGGTATACATATGGCTTAAATTCATCTTACAGTTAAATTTGGGTCTAAAAAGGTCACATTTGCTAGTCTTTACAACTTAAGCATAATTTTTTACACAAAAAATTTATATTTTAAATATATATTTTTTTAAATGTATATATTTTTTTAAATATATATTTTTTAGCTTTTAATAAGTTATATTAAATCAAACCGAAATAAATATTTGTCTCAAAAATTATAACTCAAAATCTATTTTGAGAAATTTCTAAATTTTCAACTTTATATTTTGAGGAATGAATTTCTAAATTTTCGACTTTATATTTTTATTTTATATAAATAATAGAATGCCTATGCTATTTAAAACATTCCCATGCTATTCGGCTCACTATGCAATGTAAAACTATGCTATTCATATCACTATGCCATACAAAGCATTAACAATTGAATAAGTAAAAGCTAGTGTTACTATTAAACTGACATCATCCAGTTCCTGGTTAAATATATAATATTCTTTTACATGAAAGTTTCCAAAAAATTTTCAACTAAATTTTTATGACAGCAAAAAGTTAATGGAATTTATGATATTGTAGCTGTGTTTCCTATTTTGTATATAGCAATTAACTTTTAATTATAACTAGTAATAACATTTGGTGACAAAAACAAAGAGACATGTGTTAATATATCTAGTTTTGATTTGAAAAATTACAATTTTATTTAAATATCAACATATTTTAAAATTATTTACTTGTCAATAACATAAAGGATGCAGAATCACACTAAACTGTTTTCTATTAACCTTTATAGGACCTGCTTACAAACTTACAAACTATTAAGCTTATGCCTATGTAAAAAAAAGTAAAAGGTTTTAATAAACATAATGTCAATTTGAAACCAACTGTTTACTCTTCCAAATCCACACAGTAAGAGCATATGAAGTACATAGAAATGCTGAGGTACTAAAGAAGATTCTTTAGAATAAGAAGGAATAACGAGACTAACTTAGAGCAAAAATGGAATGTTTTTGTTAATGGTTACATTGTTAATCATACAAATACAAAATCATACAAAGAATCAGAAACTTAGGAAGACCATTTATAATTGATATATAAATCAATGGTATAGAGATTTGTATAAAAGTTAATACAGAAGCAGTAGTTTCTGTAGTAAGTATTTTTGCTTATAGAAATGCAAAAGGAAATGATAAAAGATTGATAATGTCTGGGGTTGTGTTAAAGACCTACAATTGAGAACTTAATATACAAGTTAATGATAATAAAAATAGAGTTGGTTGAAGCTTGATGCAGAAGTTGAATTCAATTCACGTTAATTTAATTCACCTTTAAAAAGGCTCTTAAGGGGATCAAAAAAGCTACAATTTTTTTTTTGATATTAATTGCAACTCTCTCTTAACACTAAACCTCAAAACAAAAACTTTTTTAAACAAGACTGTGCAGAAAAACAGGTTGAGCATGGTACTACTAAAAGAGTAGGGCGGATGTGAACCATTAAACCATTCCACTGTGAGTCAAGTGTTCTACAACTAGCTGGAAATTATAATATTAAAGTAAAATACTATAATAAATTATAATATTGAAGTAAAATATTGTACTAAAATATAATATTAAAGTAAAATATTATAAATTATAGTATTAAAGTAAAATATTATAATAATTTATATATATTAAACACATTCTAACTGAAGTTTCTTCAATTAAACTTTTACTAGTTAAAAAATTAAGAAATCCACATAAAAAGCGAATCTCAGCAGGTAAAATGTCAACTACAAAGTGTTGAAATTAGAGAAATTATATAAAAAATCTGGAACATTTCTTTAAACGATTGTTGAAATAGCTAAAGATCACATTTAACATAGTAAAAACATATTTAAAGTATTATATATAATTTATGCAGAAGAATGTTGCAAATGTGTAATTAGGCTGCTAGTTAAACACTCAATATTAATTTATAAAATTAATCCAATTAAGTCAATGAGAAATTTTATAATATTGTATTTCTATTTCTTTTTTATTATAAAAATTAGTTGCATTTTTAGTATAAATGCAATTACCAAGTGTACCAGTATGAAGTGAGCATTAATATACAAATGTGTCAATGGGGAACATTTGTTGTAAACAAGCATTATTATTTTTATTTTTTTGGTTGGTACAACATCTGTCAAGCATTTAAACGTATTTAATATGCATTAATTCTTTGAACAAACATATTTTTTATTGTGTTAAGAATGTCTAATTTTTTACCAGAAAGTGATGATTTGCAGAAAGCATAAATATTTTGTTTTCATTTGAAGAAAAGTGCTACAGAGTCGCATTGAATGCTTGTTAAGGCATATGTCATACATGTACACCTGGTAAATTTAACAGTTAAAGATTTTTAGTTAAAATTAAATTACTGTTTTGCTTCCGTTTCTTCTGCTTTTCATTTTCTAAACGATTGAACTCCTCAGTTTCTTCTTCGCGCAAAACTCTTAATGCCTTTTCTTCATCCTCATATATTTTTCTTTGTTTCTTCAATAGTTCAATTGCCTTACTTACAGTTCCATCAAATGATATATTTTCATTTTCAGTAGGTAAGATCCCTGTAAGAAAACAGAATTCCAAAAATACAAAAAGATTTTTTTTTAATATCATGTATTTATATAATACATATTCTCACCTGACACAACATTTTAATTTTTTATAAATAATACTATCGATTTTTATATAAATGTATTTTAAAAATGTTTAATAAAACTTGTTTTCATATTTTCTCAACAAAGAAAAATATCTAAATACATTTTTGCTGGAAATAGAAAATATAAAAATACCCATATATATTGAAATTTACAAAGTTATTACCCTTGTAAATTGAGGTTTCTTTCCTTAAATCTCTGAGGTCTTTAAGTAGTTGAAATACTGCAATTCTTTCATCGGTTTCATATTGCTTTCTCTTAACTTCTACTAATGACTCTCCAGCTTCATTTTTCAGATTGTCGACCTAAAAAAAAAAAATTAAAAAGAAAAACTTCTTAAACATTAATTCTTTCAAATAAATTTCTTGAAAGAAAAACTTTATTTTTGCAATCAATTTAAACCATTTTTTGTCTCAGAATTTCCATTTGTTTCTTATGAATAGCATCATCAATTTGCTCATGCAACTTCATCCTTTTACTAATGTTAGCTAAGTATTCTTCTGATTCTTGTTTTTTTCTACGCCTTGCTCTTTCCTGGAAATCAAATCAAATTACTATATATTCTATGCCTTGCTTTTTCCTGGAAATCAAATCAAATTACTATATATTCTATGCCTTGCTTTTTCCTGGAAATAATCAAATTAAAAAATTTAGATAAAAATGATCACTAAAAAAATATTTCTAAAATTTTAATTTTAACAAACCCTTTTCTTTTTTCGAGCTTTTAGTTTTTCAGAAATAACTTTGATCTGAGCTTCATCAAACAATTGATCTTTCATTTGTAAGAGTTTTTCCTAAAAAAAATTTTGTATACAAAAATAATTTTTACAAAAAATGTCAAAAATATAATAATTTGAATAGAAGAAATATTTAAAATTAAAAAATTAAAATAAAATGCAACAATAATGAAAATCAATGAAAACAACCTTTCCACTATGGTAAAAAAAGAAAAATTAATTTTCAATGATCAGAAATTTAAAAACCTAAGTAAAAGTCACTTCATGGAGAATTAAGGCCATTATGAGTTTCAAACCTGTGAAACCAAGAGATTTACATTCACTTCATTTCACTATGAAACTGCTTAAATGTTTGGATTTATTTAAAAAGTTTGACCTTCACAAAATTAAAAAATTAAACTGTTTCTTTATTTAATAAGATCCAACCTCTTCAAGGCAAATAGTCAAAGAAAAGAAAAAAGTATAAATTAAAAACAAAAATGAATTTCTGTAGGAAAAAAGCAAGTCAGGCTATGTGTATTATATTATATTAGTCAAACAAAAATGCATCAATTAATAAAATGAATTTTATTTACAAATTAGAATCATAAATCTGATTTATCTTTTATAGATTATAATAATTATAATAACTTAAGTTAAATTTATAAGTTATTTATAATGTTAAGTTAAATTTATAGCTTGAGTTGTTGTTATAGTGTAATGTGCAAAATATTTATTTTGTTCGATTCCTGTAACATGATACTTAAAAAAGTAAAAGTAAAAACACAAATATTTAAACAAATATTACAATATTTAAACTGTTACAAAAAATTTAAAATTGAATTGATGATGAAAAGGATATTATCATAAAACATTAAACTTAATATTTTTGCAAAAAAATGTACAATCAATAGACAGAATAAGTTAATCAAATCAAAAAACAAACAAGTAAACTTATTAGATTTCATGTTCTGCTTAGATATATTGCTTTCTCGAAATCAGTTAAATTTTATCATTCAATGTGTTTTTAAGTAATGTTTTCATTAAATTTTTTTGGTTAAATTGTTTTGCTATAAAATAAAGCAAAAGAAAATAATTTGGTTTAATAGGACAAATTTTTTTTTCAAAAGTATAAGTTATATACTTAAGTATATCTGAATTTCAGATTTGAAAAATTTCATGATCAGAATTAAAGTAATTTATTTTTTTCAATTTAGATTATTTATAATTTTATTTTCAGTTCATTCATTTAATGTTTTCTATATTATGTTTCTACTTTAACTATTTTGAATGTTTGCAAGGCCTATTCTAGGACAAAAATTTGGGCGGTACCCCCTCTTTCCGGCAAACTTTAGCGGAGAATCTGTGCTTTTTTTGCAAAAAAGAAAAAACAATATTTGCCGCAAAAATGGTAAAATATAAATGTCTGTTGTAACCAATGATTGAATGTGTCATAAACACACTATACTCTTCAAGTAATTTTAATTGCTTTGTACTTGTGATCAATCCACCTAGTTCCACAAGCTTTTGTTGGTTTAGGAACACTATTACCCCAAGCTTTGGCTAACTTTCGATACAAATAATAGTTGTAATAATAATTCATCAACAGTTTTAAAGGAATTTAAACTTTCAAATGCATCTTTTAAAGCTAGGTCAGTGTACAAAAGCAGTGTACTAAAGCAGTGTACAACTTCCAGCCAAGGCAAACCTTCCTTTAGTAATGCACCTAAACCGGCATAAATTCACAGATTAACATTTGCTTAATCAAGGTGTACACCTGACAGATGTTTATAAACATTGGTAATGCCAACTCTCATAAAACCATCTGTTATACATTTTTTCAATTTAACTACATTAGAATTCTATGCTATTTCAAGAGATAAAAAATTCTACTTTTGGGCATCCATTTTCTAAATATAGAATATAAACTAATTCCTGTTCACATAATGCTAAATCTATGCTTCCATCACTGAGAAGGCAGTAAAATCTACAACTTTTTAAGCATTCAATTAATTTATTTTTAATTAACAATCCAGTCTATTAATGGTAATGTGCCTGATTCGATCCAAGTCATAGAAAACAACTTTGCTTGATTTATCCGCTTTTCGAATCATTTACATAAGCTGCATCATAATCATATTATTAAAATCAAATGTTTCTCCTATGTTTTTTACTATTAGTTTATTCCAATGATCCTTATTTGCATCCATTTATTGATCAAATTTAAAATAAGTAAATATATTAATGAATTATTTTTTTATCACTAAAAAGTACTTTGGATTGAATTGACACTATTTTTCATATAAACAAACTTGAAAAAATAGTCATAAAAAATGATCAATATTGAAATGAAGCCCTTGAGAATTTGGATTAAGAAATTCACTTTTCAATCAATAACTTTTTTGTCTTTCCTTCATTGCTGGAATAAAGTCCTTGAGAGTTTAGGTTGAGAAAATTTATTTTTCAATCAATTTTTTTTTTTTCCTTTGTTAAAAATTTTAGTTGCTATGATTTTAAAATCTATTATCTAATTCTATTTTTATTTTATTTTTTTTACAAGTTCATCTAAAGTATTTTCATTTTATTTTTTTCTGAATCTGAACATTTTTGCAAAATGATTTTGATACTTTTATTAAGTCTTTCATTTTTATTTTTAGTTTCTATAATTTTCCGTTTTTAGAAAACCTGGTATTCATCACAACAGATTCCATTATATTGAGTTGGTATTGCATTTTTTATATTCTATCCAAAATTTCTTGATTAAATTAAATTTTGGTTAAAAGCATTATATGTGACAATAACATAAAATAAAGAAACATTCAAAAATTTTGCAAGTTTAGTATTGTTTGAGCATCTTATGTATATTTATTAGTTAAGAACTTAATGGTTGTTTTGATTTACTTTAAATAAAAATAATTTTAAAAAATATAAAAAATATAAAAAAAGGTTAACTTAGTGTGAAGTACTTTATTGATGTAGAAAATCACACTAAATCTTAACTTTAAAATTGAATTAGGCAGTTACTAACTTCCACGCAGAGGTTTAAGTAATTAAAACTCACAAGCGCTTCATGATAAATAAAAGTCTTTGTGATCAAAAATATCTAATACTTTACTTAACAGTTAAATTTAGCGTGGCATTACTTTATGAATTTTGTTAACACAATAACATTTAAAATCTAAAAAAACTCACACTACTTATTTGAAACTTTTAGGAATCGCCAAATGGAAGAATGGCCAAAAAAAAAAAGCTAATTAAAAAAAAATACTTCCAGAAAAAAAAACAAATTGCATAAAGAAAATTTTAAAGAAAAAACAAATTGCAAAGGTGAGGAAAGCTACCACGATTCGCTTAATTCGAGCCCTGTACTAAATGCTTACTAGCTAATATTCCAAGTCTATCCTTTTTTTAACTGCAACTCTAACCCTAGGACAAATTAGAGCAATTTTTTATTAGATAATAAATAATTAAAAAGTGCTAAACTTCTAAGAATTCTCAGATTTGGGAGATATAAAAATTAGCGAAAAACCCTTTGGGAGATATAAAAATTAGTGAAAAAAAGGTTTTCATAATCTGACCGTTACCTTGTATATTTTTCCTTCTGCAACATGAACTTGCCATTGCGACTCATTCATAGTTATGTTTTCTGCTAATGAATTACTATGATCTCTTATTGTGTTCATCAAAGTTATATATTCTTTTAGCAAATCTTTATATTCAAAAATCTAATATTAAAAATAAAAACTTGAAGCAGTTGTAATGCCAAAACTATATTAAGTTAAAATATTATTTAAATTAAACAAAATAAAATTAAACAAACAAAAAGTAACTGTATTAATTAAAATTAGTATACCTTTAAAATCTTTTTCTGCTCCTTTTTTGTACCATTTTGTCTAGTTTTGAGCCAGCTTTCAACCATTGAAACAATATTTTCTTTAAAATCATTTTGATTATCTTTTGATACAATACTTTTGTGATTTGTAAAATTTTTATTAGGAGGGAGATTTTGAAAATTCAGATTTTGTTGATTTCCTGGAACAGACATAAAACTTGATGGAATGGGCATAGCGTCTAAATGTGTTGGAATCGGTGATGGAAATATGTCCACTTGATTCACAAAAAGATTAGGAACACAGTTATTGCTTTGTTTAAGATCAGTTGAAAATTGCAATGGCTGTATAGTATGCCATTGCTCAGGTGAAGAATGCACATTTCGTTGATTACCTTCCTCAAAACCAAATACTTTAAAATTTTGTTGTCGATTATTTGTATTGGTTTTTGGTAAACTGTTATTTTGAAAATCCTGTGCTCGAAACGATGGTTTTTGGGCCCTTGGAAAACTATTCATTTGCATATATCCCGCCCTTGGGTCACGTCTAAAAAATGGTTCTATTCCTGGATAATTTGGTGAGTGTTCTGGAACCATTGGAAAGTGGGCCTGCTGAAATGTAAAATTTGGTATGTTATTATAATTTGGAGATGAATATAATGGAAAATCGATTGGTTGATTAGAAAATCTTTGATTGTTTCCATTAGGTAGGTTGAAAGGTATTTGATTGATTCCAGGTGGTTGGTCAAAATGTAACCGATTTGTCCCATGAAGTTGGTTATAAGGTATTTGTAATGGATTGAAGGTATTTGATACATTTGGATGTTCAGTAAACAAATGCCTATCATTAGGAAAATTATTTAAGTTTTCCATTTTTAAAAACTGAAATAAAACAGAATTTTTTTAAAACCATTTTAGCATTTAAATAAATGCTTAACAGTTTATATTATGCTAGAAAATGTTAGGTATTATTCTAATTGTTTTATAACAATACCTTAAAAAAAGATTATTGAATTTACTTTTTTATTACATATAAAATAGAGATGTGAAGTCCCAAAAGGACTCTGGCTTTATATCTCTACTTTTTCCAAGTCTGTAGTGTCCAGAAGCTCTAAACATGTTTGTTGACTTAAAATCTGCTATAAGAAAAAAAATTAATGAGATTTAATGTTTATTTTTGTTTTTAAGCCCAGAGTCCTGGAGTTCTTGCCACCATTATACGTAAGGGCTGCGGGTTTAGTAGTAGTTAATAGTAGTCCATAAACTTGTTTATATTTTTAGAGCTCCTGGATACAAAAAACTAGAAAGAAGTAATTTTTTGGGAATTTCAAATCCGGAGTCCCTTTTTAGACTCCACATCCCTGATATAAATATTATAAAAAATATATAGATATTTTAAGATATTTTTGTATCTTAAACACATTTTGAAATTTATGATGTCTAAGTTGCTTTACTTATTCAACTGAAAATGTTAGTAATTCCTCTTTTCCAGAGATTCGCATATTTCTTTTATTACACTACCATACAATATACATATATTTTACTGTAAACTACCATACAAAATACATACATTTTACTGTCATCTTTATATGTTATTTTTACATTTATTTTATTAAGACTTTAGTTCTTTAAACCTTTTTATGTTATACTAAACCAATAGTTGTAAGAATGTGGTACAACTGCTGTGCAACAACTTTTATAAATGAACAATTTTCTAGTGTAAGTATAACAACTCAATGTCAGTTGTATAACAAAATTTGTTGTAAAACAACTGTTGCAAAGTTTGGAAACAAATGAATTTCTACAACAATTGTTGTACAACAAAATCACAAAACTGTTGTACATAATTTCTACAACTATTGAAAACTAAGCTAAACAAAAATAAAACTTATGAAACTATTTTTATCAAATAACAATATTTTTTATGGATTACGATAATTGATATTATAATAGTGGATAGTCCTAGGTTTATAACCTTTAAATAATTATTTAAAAAACTTTAAAATACTTGTTAACATAATTTTATTTATATATATATATATATATATATATATATATATATATATATATATATATATATATATATATATATATATATATATATATATATATATATATATATATATATATATATATATATATATATATATATATATATATATATATATATATATATATATATATATATATATATATATATATATATACTTGTTAACATATATTGACTTCATAAATTAGTTGAATGGAGGCTTTTTAATTACAGAAAAGTGTTCTACAACAAATCATTCAAAACCAAAACAAATAAAATAATCTTTTTAAATATAAGAGCACACTGTGGACCAGAGTGACCACCAGGTTAAGCTGTTCTCCAGGTCTGATTTTTCTTTTTCAATAGTTGGGTATACATTAGTAGACACCATTTATGACATTAAAAACTCCTGAGTGATTGGACAAAGTCAAAAAAAATTTGCTTAAAAATATTTATTTTTAGCCATAAAAATCTTAATAAATTAGGCAAAAACTCAGTTGAAAAAAGTCTGTTGAAAATCATCCGAAAGGTCCGTTAAAAATCATCAAATATCAATGACATTGTTGATGAAATCAATGCTTCTAATGATTCTGAACGTGCGAAGTCTTCCACAGACAATGTTTAACATGCTTGGGTTTTGTAGGTTATTATTATTGTTGTTTTATTTTTTTATATATTTAATCCTTCACATAGCAAAATTGATTGTACCTAATAAAATATTTAATTAAAAATTTTGTTTATTTTTTTCAAACAAAAATATTTAGTGTAAGAAGTAGCTCATATCTGTACAGAGAGCAGAGCTGTCAACAATGTCATTGAAGCAGCAGAACAGCTTAGACCTAAATATTCAGAGCTGAAGGCAAGTATATTAAGCTAAATACATTACATATACATATTAATATAAATATATACTTTAAAATTCCAAATAATAAACATATTTTATTAATGGATGTTTCCAGATATACTTAGGCACAAGACAGAAGCTGAAAATATTTGTAGAGGACAAAAGTTTCAGCTGGCTACTCAAGGGTCTTCTCTGAACATTGTGGTTGGGATTCCTGACAAAAAAAACTGACCGAATTGAGCTGAAACAGGTGTCCTTTAGTACTGTTATGGAGTTGGTTAAATCTCTTGAGCTTTCAAAAATTCAAACAAAGAATTTTTGTTCCAAATATAGATCTAGTATGGGAACACAAACCTGCATTGAAACAAACATCTTTGAAAAAATTGAGTTTCTCCATAACTGTATAGATAAATTTTACACTTCTAAAGAAGTAGATTTTATGGATGGAGAAGAAGTCATTACTAGAACATTGGTTCATGTAAAAGACACATCTACATTTATACTGCACGTCATTACAGAAAGAGGAATAGATCCACATGACTCCATATTGAGAATAGCTATGGATTCAGGTTAGGGATTCCTTAAAGTTACTGTAAATGTTTTTAATCCCATGGAAAAAACTCCTTCAGATTCAGAGCTAGATGGTCTGGAGGAAAGAGATCCTTTCTTATAGCAATTGTTTTGGTTTCTGAAGCTAACGATATTCTTTCAGAGCTTATTGAGCCTCTGAATTTAAACGATGTAAAGTTTTATGTGGCACTTGATCTTAAATGTGCAAATTCAGTGTTCGAAATTAGTAGTCATGATGGGAAATACAGTTGTTTATATTGTGAGGGATCCTGCACTCTTGAGCCTGGCATCAAGAGAACACTTATGTACTTGGATGAGCACTACAACAACTTTAACTTTGACGGAAAGAAGTTAAAAATGTCATACTTTAAAAA
Source organism: Hydra vulgaris (assembly GCF_022113875.1). NCBI lineage: Eukaryota > Metazoa > Cnidaria > Hydrozoa > Anthoathecata > Hydridae > Hydra > Hydra vulgaris. Next base: position 42,538,395 of record NC_061164.1, read on the forward strand.
TGTTAAAAATCCAAGACTTTTGTACAAAAAGGAAGATCCTAACACTTCTTGAGGACTTGATTCATGTTCTGAAGCTCCATGTTCTAATGGGAATAGCAAGTAAACTTGCAGTGCTTCTAGTTAGTGTATGGCCTTTGTTTGAGAAGTGGTTACAATCAAATTACATCATGTTTTAAGGATACCAAGGCGTAGGACGGAAACAATGCAAACAAGTTCCTGAAGTTGGTGGATATACTTGAAAAAGATATTATAAACAATGGAAAATATGACTTATTACCAATAGTAAACTGTCTTAGAAAATTTAAATGCCTTCAAGCAGAAGCGTTTGGTATGGTAGCAGGGGATAACATCAACATAACTGTTCTGGAGTTTAAAAAGTCCTAAGCAGATTTGATTGAATACGTGCATGCCACATTTGAGGGTATTGTGCTCAGTGTTACATGGAAAGTTCACATAGCAGTATATCATATACTTCTTTTTCTTCATTCTACTGACTGAGACCTAGGAGTTTACCGAGAGCAAACAGGAGAAGCTGTTCATCATGAATTCAAAAACATGGAATAGATACAAATAAAGAGTTAACCATATAGAATATGTAAAAAGGATAAAATCCAGTGTTGTTGAGTTAGCATCAAAAAACATTAAATAAATTGAATAATTATATAATTTAATGTTTATAATTTCAACTATATATTGTAAAGTATATTATTTATAGCAATTAGACTTATAATGTAACTAATTAACATAAGATTTTTTACTTTGTGCTTTTATTTGTATAGGATAAGTTATAGCTATTTTTTGATTTTTTTTTTTCTTAATTTTTTTTTTGAAATTTTTTCTCAGAAAACCTCATAAGTTTTAAATGTTATAAATAGTGTCTACTAATGTATACAAAACTTTTGAAAAAAAAAATCAGACCTGGAAAACATTTTAATCCGGTGGTCACTCAGGTCCACAGTGATAAGTTATAGCTATTTTTTAATTTTTTTGTTAATATTTTTTTGAAAATTCCAACACCCCAGAAGTTCTGAATAATATAAATGGTCTAATGTATACCTAACTATTGAAAAAATCAGACCTGGGAACAACTTAACTTGGCAGTCACTCTGGTCCACAGTGAGCAGTTCAAATTAAGAATTTTAACAAAGAAATAAAATAAACAAAAATTTAAAAAAATCTAGTCTGTTTTTTATATCTTTTTATCAATTTAACTTACCAATTAAATTTAACAAAACTTTAAAATACTAATTATATTATACAGAAAAATCATTAACCTTTTATTAACCCATCTGTATGAATATCAACCATTAATGGATTAACGATTAATCGATCAATTTAAATTTTAATTTGTGATTGTTGGATTAAAGTTAAGTTTAAGTTAAAACTTAAAAAAATATATTTACTTTAAGGGCTAATAAATGTAGAAAAAACAAAGCAATTGGTTTAATAAATGAATATATCAATATAAAAACATTTTTTCAAAAAGATATTTCTATATCTCAAAAATAAAAATGATCTTATATCTAGTTCTAAAAAGACTTTGATCAGTAACAAAGGAAATGTAATATTAAAAATAGTATATACACATTTTTTTTACAAAACATAAACATGCAGAATATATAATAAAAGTAGATTTTTTTTTGTTTTTATAAAGTGTATGTTTAAAAATAGACTGTTTTTCAATAAATTATGACAAGACTTCAATGGAAGTTGTTTATTATTGTTTTTAAAAAATTGGAAAAAAAAATTTAGATAAAAACAAAGAAGCCTTTAACAAAGCTACAAAATGAGGACTGGGATATAAATCTGTATAGTAATACTTGAAATAACAAATCATATACATATAAAATATGCTCAACTTGTCAAATTGACCATGATACTGAGACAACCGAAAACTGTTCAAAAGCCATATAATAATTAAATAAGTACTTTCTAAAAATTTTTGGTCATACCAAAACTTGCTTTGGTAGGATAATATCATAGAATGAACTCTTTATACAAGTAACAAATATTTTAATATATTCACATTGGCTTCTATAATAAATAAAAAATATCTTAAAAATTTAAACACAAATGTCTTTTTAACAAAATATATATATATAAAAATAAAACTATGAAAGAATGAGCTGTTTTAACAGCGTTATTGATTCATGATCTAACGACAGTAAATTAAAATCAAATGTTGTTGATGTAATGTCAAAATGTCCAGACTCCTCAACAATATCAACAATTCTCTGTAATTTATCATCATCTTGACAATTGTTAAGAGCTTTGTACAATTCATATAAATCATTTGAAACTGGCAAAGATTTGGGTAGTGTCTTCCCAACATCTGTTACTCTCATTCTAAGTTTATACAACAAAAGTATAAAAATTAAAAACTTAATTTAAAAAATGTAAAAAATATTTTTACACATTGAAATAACAAAACAAACATTGGATAAAGAAATTGAGAAATAATTTTATATTTTTAATGTAAAAAGCATAATACATTGTGAAAAGAATTCCACAGAGTATTTTTATAAAATCAAGAGTAAAATTTGAAAATTACTGTAAAAACTACGCTTATTTTTAAAATTTTCAAAAACTTCAATTTGTATATTTCCAGGTAAAGGAAGGGCTACATTTTAACTGATTAATTTCAACTAATTTTTGATTATAGTGTTGTTCTTTAGTTCTAAAATCAGATTTCTAAGCACTATACCTTATAAATACCACTATAAAAAATACCCTATACCCTATACCTAAGATTCTAGGATAACCAATCAACAAAGCTTTTGTTTATTTTTGTTAATTTTAAAATTAAACTTAATTTAATAAACTTACTTTGCAATTTCTTTTTTTGGAGTTATGTTTTCAGTATCATTAAGGATAGATTTATGAACTTTTGATTTCTTTGGTTTTGAAATATGTGTATGAGAACTTTCAGAAGAATGGGGCTGAGTTGTCGCTGAAACTGATATTTCATTTTTTATTATTTTTGTTAAGTCACTTGAAAGATCTGCATGAATACCATCATCAGAGCTATGGTCATCTAGATTATTGTCAGTCAAAAGAGCACTTTTGCATTCAATCTGCATTGCAGGTTCATGATTTAATGAATGATTAACAATTGTTGTGTTACCTCCATTACTAGAAACTCCAGTAGTTGTTGCTGATGGCTTTTTAATATAAACATCATCAGGTGTTCGTGTAAATAACAACTTTGGTAGTTTTGGCAAATCATCTTTTAAAGATTGTAGAGGCTCAGAAGTCTTTTCTTTTTTTGTTTTTAATTCTTTTCCTCTATATTTGTGTTCTTTAGGTTTACTGGTAGTTGAATTACTATTTGTTGATTGTACTTCTTTTTTAACTTCTTTTGGTTTTTTGTGAGTCTGTTGAAAATTTTTGCTTTTTTGAACATCACTTGTTTCAGAACAATTAGCATTCAACAAAATTGGTTTCGATAAAATTGGAACATCTTTTGGGGGCTTGACATTTTGCATTCCAACATCAGATTTTTCAAGTTTCTTTTTTTTTAACTTTGTTTCATCATCAGGGTGCAATTGTCGCTTTATGCTTAGAGATTGTTGTAAGTTTTGTTTTGGGGTTTTTGTTGCGTTCATAGATGATTTACTTTGACTATTAGCAACAAAGTCTAGAGATGGAGATGCAATACTTTTTGAAACTTGAGTTTCAGATTTCGTTACAGAACCTAAAGAACTATATAAAAAAATTTCAATATAAATTTAAATATAAAATGCCTATTTATAATGAGTAAAGGAACATAGTAAAATTGAAAATGTTAAAATGAACTAACTAGTATAAAACTGGTAATCAAAAAAAATTCAAAATAGTAAATAGCTGTCACAAAGAAATCTTTGTCATTTTACAGGAACAAAAAAATAAAATGTTATTATTATCATTATAAGTGTTAATATAAATTGGTTTGTAGCCATAACAACTGCAACATATAAACAATAATAATTGCTGTTTAATTTTTTATGGTTTTTAAATAGGTTCTTAAATATTTTTTTTAATATACTTTTAAGATTCATTATAATTGAATAATAAACTGTGGGTCTGATTTTAATTGCCTGTTTTAAACTTCAAAATTTTCGAAACTCAAAAACAAGGTATAAACACACAAATAGTATCAATAAAAATAACTATAAAGGAAAGATACCTTGTCACTGGTGGTAGGATACATGCACCTCCACGCAAAAGTTTAGCTTCAAAATCATCTGATGGGTTCAAAAACGTTAATGCTTCAACTTTAATATGGTTTACTGGCGGTTTACCTAATAATTGTAAGAATAAATCATAATCTAAGCGATATTTGCGTGGTTCTTCTTTATTATTACGAAAATGAATTTCAACTGGTAGAGTAAAACTTCCGTATCCTGACTCAGCAACTTTATAAGGTGGTTCTTTGCATACTAAAAAAAACGACTTAAGAAATTTATAATTTTAATGTCTAAAAATAATAATATAAATTTTACGATGAAATATATTATAAACTAAAAGAATATAAAATATATATATAAATAACGAACAAAAAATTGATCAATAAAATCAAGTTTAGAAAACCTCTTTTTGGTTTGGGAAAACTTTCATGTAATAAAAACACAACTTTTTCAACAAAATGAGAAATATCATTTCCTTCAGCACCACGTACAAAAATATTCCAATCATGTGTGAAGCCAGTTGGTGTTACTACATTCTTGCATACAGACTGATGACCAACTTCAATTTTGACTTGAACCCGTTTCTTAAAAAATGGAAAATAATTATAAATACATGACACAATTAACTCAAGTTTCTTAGAAAAAAGAGAATGGGTGACTAAATAACTTTATATTTAGTAAAATTAAAATCTAATCCCTATCAGATTTAAAGCGTAAATAAACTGGTCTGATTACTACAGTTTGCATTAATTAAAAAAAAAAAAAAAAAAAATTTCTTGTGCTATGAATTTCTTTTATTTCATTAACGCCAGCTAAGACAGAAAAATTTGGTTGAATATACACCAGTGATTTTCTACTTAAATAATACATTTTTTAATTATGAAATCTTTTTAAAAATGTTTGGGTCCTGTAAAAATGGGTAGTTTTAAATAAAATCTAAATAATTAAATGAACTAATTGTAAGAAAAAACATTTAAAAACATGGTTTTAAAAGTCGCAATTTGGGTTCTATTTGGGTTTTATTTGGGTTTAGACTGACGATTGGTAGAGGCAATTTTTCAAGACCTAAATTTAACTTTCCAAGACTAACAAATTTAGAACATATGGATTCACTAAATTTAACTGGAAGACAAATTTAGTCCATGTGTACACTGAATTAAACTGAAAGACAAATTTGAACCTTTACAACAAATTTAACTGAAAGCCAAATTTCGATTTTATAAACCAAAAATATATTTTTTAAACTTGTAATTAACCATACTTCAAAACATGACAAAACAGAAGTGAAATAAAGTAATTTTTTATTTATTGAAATAAAAAATACACACTTATAAAAAAACACAATTTGTGTCAAAAAATAAATCAAAAATCTAAAAATGCAGCTATAAAGAGAATTTAAAATTATGCAACTTGTTTCCAAAGCCGAGGGTGTTATTTTTTTAATAGTGGTTGCAACCCTCTCTTAACTCTGTTCAAGGCTGCTGCACGCAAAAACAGATTGATATGCATGAAACATGTAAAATATAAAATTAACTTAATATGTTTTTGTTTTTAAACAAGAAAAAAAAATATTCATCTTTTAAGCTTGAAAACTTTAACTTTAAGCATAAAAAATAAATAAACTGCTAGAAAGTTTTGTTTACGTTTACTTATTTTTATAAACGCATTTCTTTGTAATTCTATAAAAAATAGTATCTTTAAAGAGGTTTATTTAGGATAGGTACAATCAGCAGAATACCCTGGCTGAGCTGATCAGCAGATTATAAAATAAGCTGAATTCTTATATGTGATTTGCGAAATAGTTCAGCAGAAAAAATGTTAGAATTATTTTATTATGATCTGCCAAATATGCTATAATAATCTCTTCATATTGAAACTTAATAATAGAAAAAAACAATATAAATATACAACTTGTCACGCTTGATTGAAAGTTGATAGTAAAAAGGATATATTTTATTAGTTAATATAAAACTACTGATTATATTTTATATTTTACCATCAACCTTTAATCAATTGTGATACATTGTACCTAAACTTGCTGAAATCAGAACAACCTAAACCAACATATGATCTACCAAATTATTTGACAGAACACATATTAGAATACGGCATTTCAGTTTTTTTTTTTGGTAAAGCATTTACAACCTAAGACAAAAAATATTTGTACACAAGACTTATGCCTCTAAACATTTGATTCTTTTTAGGAATAACTTTTTATATTTAGATTGCTTTGTGTGCATGTGACCTACCAAAATTATCTGGCAGATTATTTTTAGGAATTTTATAATTCTGATTTTATAATTTGCAGTTTGTACCATATAAATGATTTACTCAGATATTAAAATCTGAGTAAATCATTTATATGGTTTCTTTCTCCTAGTGATAGTGTGTTAACAAGAGTTTTAAAAAATTTGCTATTGATATTGTAGATTAAATTTGAAAGTTCTGTTCTTTAAATGTTAATTATACAGCAACAAAAACATTTATATCTATATTTATCTTATGCATCTTATATTATAAGTTACTATCATCTTTTTAAAATTTGTCATTTTAAAGGGTGCTTTTTTACCCAAATTATTTTTTTTATAACAAATATGGGTTATGTAACATATTATTAGATATTATTATATATATATTATGTAACATATTATTACATTATTACATAACATATATGGGTTATGTACTCATTTTTTTAATTTTGCATATAAAAATAAGTATTTAAAATAAGTAAATAAGTATTTAAAATAAGTAAATAAGTATCCTGTATTTGTATTACCTGAATTAACATCTGTTTTATACAAATAATCTTTTTATATATATCAAACATTAAAAATATTTATATATTTGTTGATCAGCTGAATTAAATTGTAACAAAAAACTGTTGTTTTTTTCAACTATACTTCAGGTCAGGTTTAGAATCATATTTATCATCCTGCTACTGCTAGGATTTGCTTTTCTAGGCAAAGACTAACTGACTTAAAATAACCCAGCTTTAAGGCTCTGGGTTGAAAAAAGGCTAGAGACTGATAAAAATAATTTAGATATTAACTACATCCAGCTATTGTCTTGTAAAAGACAATTTGGAGGCAAGCAGAAAAATTCTGTTAACCAGTTTTGCATATCATTTTTTATCTATTAGGCTGAAGATGTAAACCTGTGTTATATTGTTTCCTGTCTAAATATATAAATGCTGGTTCTTCTTGATTCTACTCAAGAATATATTGCTGGTGCCTACATGATAGTGGCTATGTTACTTTTCATGCTATCTTCTAATAAGGAAGCAGTTCTAAAACTTATTGGTTCTGAGGCCAGCTGATAATAAGGTTTCCTGAACTCTGTGGTAACTCTCAGAGAGGATTTTCCATCAGTAGCTTAAAAATTGTTGAATATTAATAATATTATGCATTAATTATACCATGCAACTTTTGGTTAATTAGCAGGACTGATTTCAAATCGGGTTTGAATCCTCTGACCATTTTTTGATGTGCTTCCGCTTATGATTCCGATGTGATTACCTCTTCACTCAATAACCTCTATGTTCTTTATCAGTCTCCTTTTTCAAGAATGCACTCTTTTTTGATGTTATTTCTAATCAAATCAACTAAGCCTATTCTCTTTGTCTTTCTATTTTTATTCATAATTATTTTTTTTCATCTTTTTCACAAAAAAACTTTCTTAGGAACAGGTGTTATTTTACTATGGAAAAAAATTATTGTAAAAAGGTTCTGATACTAAGTTTTAATATTTTTCTTTCTCTCTTAAATCAAATGGTCACACTCTTTCTGTCATTGAAAAGAAACAGGTTAACCCAATGTAAGACGTTCACATCATTCCAGCGTTCTTTGTTTAAATTATTTCTCTTTTAAACTCGACTGCATGTGGTCCAGACAACATTCTTGACATAGTCTTACTAAAGTGTTTTCCAGAACTCTCTTTAATACATATAAACTATTTAATAACTGAATCTTGTTTTTTTGTCTGCTGGAAAATGAAATCTGTGGTTCCAATTTTTTAAAAAACTCTTTAAACACTTTGGCATGTTAACTGTTATAACAGTAAGGATCTTCCAGACATTAGATGATTTCTTCATGCTATAAAAACTTTTGTGCAGTTTCTTTTCTCATACATCAATTCTTTAAAACTCGTTTCCATCTTCATGCTTTTCTGACTCATAACTTACAGTATCTTAAGTCTTTTGTCAGCCTTTCTCTTTCTTTTTAGCAATATTCTTTGTTCTCTGGTAACTCCTAACTTAAATAGAGTAAATTAAATTAAAACCAAAATAAACGCCATTATATAGGGTTTCAGTTGATAAGTAGAAGATAAGATATATTGATAACCTGAAGTACAGAAATTGTCAATTGTTAAGCGATATCCTACCTAAAAGTGGTAAATTCATAATTTATTTATGTTCCTTTCAGTACAGTTTGATTCCAAATAATCTTCTAAATGGGATAGATTGCACCAAATTTAGATGACCTTTATAAAACATGAGATATTTATCAATGCTCCTTTCAGAAATATAAAATGAAAATTAATTATATATGGCCTTAAGGAAGGCTTTATATAATATGGTTTAGACTGTGGATGAATTTGTTTTAATATTGAAGTTCATCAAAGTCTAAATTATTTTGATTGTTGCAGTATCTTCTGTGAATAGCTTAGAGAAAGTAGGTGTTTCAAACACTTCTTGTTGCCCAGTATATTATTTCTTCTAACATATTCATAAATATTACCCAGTGCATTAATTCCTCTAATATTCTTATAACCCCTTGAAGTATTCTAAGAAAAACATGCATAACTGCAACAACTGACAGCCATAACCTTGATGCTGGTTCTAACTGCTGTATTTTAAATTCATCTGAAACAATATGTACAACTCAAAAAATAATTGAAAATATTCCAAACATCAAGCTGTTTCGGTAGTGTTGTCAGGTGCTTTAAAAAACTGATACTTTAACAAAGGGAAGTCAAGCTAATTCGAAGAACATATAGGGAGTATGCATTGAAAATGAGCATTTTATATTGAGACTCATAATTTGGCAGGTATATATTTGAATGCGCTGAAATAAATTTTACCAGAAAGCTAAAACCCTAGACTGTAAACATCAGTCTAATTTTAACTGCCTGAGTATAAAGAGGTTTTTACCCAAAATTCAAACATGGCTGAGTTTGTACCTATTATATAATTCCAGCTCGCAGTTATATATTATAAGCTGCTTAAACCGAACAAGACCATTACAGTAGACCGCTACCTACGACAACTAATCAAGATGAGCCAAGCATTGAAGAATAAAAGGCTGCAATAAACCAAAAGACATGACACAATTATTCTTCAACATGACAATTCAATATGTTGTAAAAAACTACCTAAAGAACCTAAAATGGCAATTCCACCCATCCGCCGCATTTGTCAGAGATTGCTCCCATCTGATTACCATTTATTCTGATCAATGACACATGACTGAGCAGAGATTTTCTTCTTATAATGATACCAAAAAATGGGTCAATGACTGGATTACTTCAAAAGACCACAAAATTTTCCAGCATAAAACCCACACTCTACCTGAAAGATGGGAGGTCGTAGCTGCCAAGTGACAGTATTTTGATTTATCTGAGTCTTCTCAAAATAAACTATTGCTTTTTTAAAAAAAATGTTCATTTACAATGCATAATCCCAATAAATAACATACCAAACCAAGTTAAGCCTAACTTTGACTTTCTTGGAAATCATATTTAATTTAGCTATTATCTTCCCAACTACTTATTCACTATCACTAATTTTCGTTGTATTTCACTGAAATAAACATAAACAATATAATAAAGAAATACATCTACAAACTGAGAAAATTCTTATAAATCATTTTTAGTAAAAAAAAAAACTTTTATAAAAAACTTATAAATAAAAAATTTATTTACAAAATAACTGCAATGAAAATACAACACAAATAAATAAAGTAAAAAAAATTAAAACCCAATATAGATACCAGGCTAATAGTATATATGTTATTTAAAATGCTGTACACTTATTTAAACTTAAGTAATAAAAGATAAGTTTTGTAGTTAGAAACATAATTATGTTCAGGGTTCTATACAAACATTGGAAATAAAGCAAATTGTTAAATAAAAGGTTACGATAATGCTGAATTAAAAGAAAATAATTCCTTTAAATCGAATTGTACTCGTGGCCATAACCTAAAATATTCTAAAGAATTTTCTATACATAATTATAGAGAAAATATTTTACTAAACCGAGATACAAATTATTCAAAATATTGTTAAATCTAATTCAGTGAATTCATTTAAAGCAAGACTTGATCGATGCAAGTCAAACTATAACAAGACTCAGCTGTCATAGTGTGCTTTAAAACCACACTCACTGGTATTGCTACCAGTGAGCCAGTCACAGCATAAACTAATACTAATAATAATTGCACAAAAATCAAATGAATTAAAGACATGAATAGTGCCTGACATGAATCTTACTTGTTTTAAAACTTTCATTATCTTAAATTTTTTAATTTTAGTAATATTTAATGAACTGTTTTCAAAAAATAAATTAACCATTACAGTTTACCCTATTCATTACTTTATTAAATGATTACTACTTAATACACAGGAGAATTTTGACAATAGTGTTGCAGCTCTAGTTCTTTAAAACATTGAAAGATAACTGTGTTTTGTTCTACTCTATTTTATATAGTCTCTTTAAATTTGCATGAGTTTGATGTAATATTGGAACACAATTTTCTACCTTTTATAGTTGTCGATAAATTATTGTATGTGTGGGATGATTTATTAAAAGGATGGCAAGTTGTATTGATAGTCGGTTTTTAAGACACATGCATTTGAAGGCATTTTGTTCATAGTTTTGCCTTTAACATAGTTAATTGAGGAAACCCAACAGAGATCAATCAAGTTCTATTTGTGAAAATTTTTGAGAATTGAAAAAAAGGGAATACAACTTATAGTAGAAAAGAAGCACTTTTGATTTGCAGCTAAAAAAAAAGCTAGACAAAAAAACTGACTCATTGAACTATCATTTTGATGAAGAACTACATATTGATGCCCACATTTAACATATAAAACATTTAACATTTAAAATTGTTATCATGAAGTTAACTTCATCAATTCAACAATTCAATTAAGCATTAAAAAAATGACAACCAACCTAGAATGAATAATTTGTAATACAGGATATCTTAAAATTGCATTACAAGATATTAAGATATCAGTTTTTAATGGAAAATAAAATCAGAAACATTTTTTTAACAAGTGTTGTTTAAAGCAAATTGTTATTAAATTATTTCTATTTTTATTTGACAGATTACAAAACTTTATATTTGGAATAATTGTTAACAAAAGCTTGTAACAAACACAGATAATGGTATAACCAAACTTTATACTTTAAGCAGTTGAAAACAAAAGCTTGTAACAAACACAGATAATGATATGACTAAACAGTCAAGCTAATACACTAAAGGTATATATATTTTAGCATAAAATAAGAACTATAGTGATACATTTTCCACTTTAGTGGTAAATGATTGTTAAATCTTTTTTTTTTAATTGATTATAATTTATTGAGGCAATTAAGTATAAAAAGTTCAATTAGGTAATAATTTTATTGAGTGTTTGTTTTGTTTTGTTTTTTGTAAATATAACTTATTTAAATGTAAATATTTAAGTGTTATCGTTCATTGAGCACACGGGTATTTTTAGCGTCTTACGGTAGCAACAACAAACAATATTATGATATATTCAATCTATTTTTAAAAAATTAACTGAATATATAATATTGCTACAAGGAAGAACTTTACTTCTGCTGCTTAAAATCATTAAAATATGCTTATAAGGATGAAATAATTTTTGGAATCTTACGTCACAAGAAGAAGACATCAGTTAACCACTAAATTATACTCTTTTCTCCTCGCTCTGGAAAAAAAGCGTTTGATCCATTTGCTTTTCGACCTGATTTTCAAAACTTCGCGCATGTACAAACAAGTTTTTTAAAATAAACTGAAGACTCGTCCGGCTGCAACAAAGTGTTTAACAATAAGCATTAAACTTTTGTTGAAGCGTTAAAAGCAATTGCTCAGCATTGAGGTATTCTGTTTTTAATATGTTATAACGCAGAGTAATGTGAAGATGCACGTAAAAATTTAATCAATTTTTTTTACAATTTTTGAGATAAGTAACACAAAGTTCAAAGTTAAACTAAAAGGTTTTGAAATTTTATGCAGATATTAAATAAAAGTGTTTTTCAAATAATGCATTGAAGCCTCTGTTAATTTAAACCCATCCCTCACACCGATATATTATAGGAAACGTAGGTTCACATATTTTTCAGATTCTTCCTAACATATTTCTATAGATTTTCGATCTTTGCGACGATATCATAAACAATTATAGCATTTTTTTTAACGGCTTGAAAGAACTTTATAGTTTTAAAAATGTAAAAAAAGAAAAGAGAATCTCTTCCGCGCGAAACACTGGATCCCTCATGGAAACAAACGAAAGAGAAGCATTGTATTATTATATAATGTATTTTTAAAATATACTTTTAATGAATCTATCCACTTAATTGCCACAAAAGATGTGGAATTTAAAGTTAATATTATTATTCCTAAACATGTTACAACACATTTTTTTTATTTACATTTAACATAATTTCTTAATTTGCAATATCAAATTGCCAAATACTTTTCAATCTTTTTCATTTTACTCTCATACTTCTTACTTCTCATTTTACTCCTGATGTTTCACAGATTGATTAACTCTGTTTTTTATTTCTAGAACTATTTGAGCGGTTCTTATCCATTCCCACGCATAGACATCTTGTCGTTACCATGCTTGAAACCGTTTTAGAAAAGTTAAGTATGCATATGATCAACATTTGAAATAGCTTGTAATATGTTTGGAAACTACTCTAGTTTACAAGCAAGAATCAAAGAGAACAAAGAGTCCTCTAGCCTATTATATTTCTATGAGCTATTTTTTTTCCTTCTATTTTCTTATTTTCTCCTCTATCTTGTTCTATTTTCTATATGCTACCACTTTTTAAATTATGTACGAGTTAGAGCTGCGGAATCTAATGGTGCTGCGGAAATGGAGCTGCAGTCAATTTCTTTGTTTGCGTTTGAACATAACCAAATGTTCAAAACATTTTTTTTTCTGCAACAACTCGTTGATTAAATGTATTAAAATCAAAATATTTTCTGGAAATCACGTTAAGGTTAAATATATACATACATACATACATACATACAAGGCCGGCGCGATACGGGGGTGTGACACCCCCCATCAATGATTTTTAGTCGGCAAACTGGACCCTTAGTCGGCAAATCGGACCTTTTTAGACTAGTTAGTCGGCAAATGTCGACCCTTTCGATATAGGTTAGACAGTCGGCAAATGTCGTAATGACAGTCGGCAAATTTTGGAAAACGAGGACCTTTTTTTTTTTTTAGTCGGCAAAAGTTGTAATGGCACCCTCCACGTGACACCTACTCGCGCCGGCCCTGCATACATACATACATACATACTTTTTGACATATTGTTGAGATTGTTTTGGTTTTTAGAGAATGTTAATGTATTAACATTACAAAGTTGAATAACATTTTTTGTACGCTTTCAAGTAAAGGTTTATTCTAAACTGGAAAAAGTCCATTTTAAAAATTTTTTAAGTTTTTTCTCAAGTAAAATATTTGTTGAATAATTTGTTGTCAATTTCCTTTCTTAAGAGAAAAGACATAGTACAAGGTACACAGTAACATAACTCATTTTGAACTTAATATATAGTTTAAAACTAGGATAATAAAACCTCAACTTTGATGTAATATAGAAGATAATGGTTTCTTAAAATGTGTCACAATAAAAATGCTCAATTTCGATATATTAAGCAAAATTGAAATAAATAAGTTTATGAGAAAAAATTTTGTACCCATACGAGTCTAGAGATATAACGCGACGTTAGAATTATCTTGTTCTGCCTTCAATTTTTGAAAAAATTAGGTTATTGATAGTGTTATTTACCTCAGAATAATGTTTTTCAACCGTATTGAAACCTATGTTAAAAGTAAAAAATGTTGGGGAAAAAAACAAGTTGAAAAATGTCTTTTCATGTCGTCTCCTAAAGTTTTTATTTTTTTAACCGTTTTATCTCAAAACTTTAAAACGTTTTATGTCAAAAATGTGGAGATAAAACAAGATAATTTTAACGTCGCGATAAACGAAAAAATAAAAAAAATGAAACTATGTATAATGTAAATACAAATTATAAGAGTTTTCCGTATTGCAGCGTAATTTAATTAGATTTAATAAATTGTTAAAAATTTCACAAGCTGCAATTTACCAATCAAACACTCATCGTCTGATAGCATCGCAATCACACACTCATCGTCTGATAGCATCGCAATCAAACACTCATCGTTTGATAGCATCGCAATCAAACACTCATCGTCTGATAGCATCGCAATCAAACACTCATCATCTGATAGCATCGCAACGTTTAGATACATGAAAAAAAACAGCATGAAAACTAGTTAACGGAGCTAGCTAACAGAGGGAATTTAACTGAAAAAATTAAAGAAGTGGTTAAAAACGGAGACTTAACGGCAGGATTAGAGAACCATTTATCTCCTTTTATTTTGAAACTGGCCGTTTACAAATTTGTTTTTTAACGGTCACATTAGTTTAACTGAGAGAAGTGAATACGGCTGCAGTTCAACAATAATTATTGAACTGCTTGTTAATTTAAAAACAAAACTAATTAATTATTAATTACGTGCAAGTATTGAAAACTCTATAACAATATTGTTTTTTTATGATTTATTAGCAAACTTTGACTGTTTTAAAAAAGTTTATGATTTGGTTAAATTTATATATTATTTAACTTGAAAACTGTTAATAAAATTCCGGCTGGAATTCCGGCCAGAACAAGAATTATACTTATGTTATTTTTTTACTAGCCTGCACCTCAGTATCGTATCTACATAACATATATTTATAACCTATAATATATATGGATGGCCCATTAGAATAGATATCTTGACCTGAGTGTTTATTTATTTCGACTCCATTTTAAAATGTTAAAAGAACTTTTCCGCGTTAATATCTAAAAATAAAAATAAAACTTTTCATATTTTTATTTTTTTAACTTTTTTTCTTATAAATAGTTAGTAATGCGCTTATAACAAGAGGAACTAAGAATTTATTACAAAACCTGGCAAGTATTAATTTTTTTTATTAAGAAAAAATTGCAATAATTCTGAATCAGATACATGAAAAAAGAAAAAAAAAATCAATAAAATGACCTTGCAGGTTTGCAATAATAATAGAATGATTTGACGAAGTTAGGTGATGAGTAGAGAGCAGGTTTTAAAGGTGAGGGCAAGCTTTTAAAGCAAAGTAGAATCAAAGTAAAGTAGAATCAAAAGTGAGGAAAAGCTTTTAAAGGGGTTGCCCAATAAATAAACTTTTTTTTGACCCTGTGAATTTAATTAACCAAACTTTGGTATAAATGGCTGGTCTCAACTTAAAAAAATATTTCAAACACACCAAACCGTTTTTTTGTCTCGATTACCCTATTTTATCGCTAAAATGAGACAAAAAAATGAAATATTTCAAAACACAATATCTGCAGATGTGAAGATAGTTACTACTTCAAATTTTCATCGTAGCTTAAGAACGATAGTAAAATCCATTTGACATTTTTTTTATTGACTCACTTAGTCAAAAGTTATGCCTCTATTAGTAAAAAGAGTGTTTAAAGCATAGTATTTTTTGTATAAATTTTACAAATTAAGAAGTTTTTTACCTCAATAAAGAAAAAGCCTATGATGTATGGATTATATATAATATATGAGTATTTCCTGAAAATTTCAACTTATTTTATCCATTCAATCTTGAGATATCATGTTTTAAAATTTTAAAAATTATGTAAAACCATAAACATGAGAAAATCAAGTTTTTGTCTAAAATAATAAGAAAAAGATGTTAAAAACCACCAGCAGTGTAAGATTCACACTTTTCACTTTCATTCTCTTTATCCATGTACCCTTTTTTGAATGCTCTTAATTTTTTTCTTTGTTTTTAAACGATTGGACTTGATCGCTTTTCCAACACGTTGACAATCTCGTGCAATAGATTTATCAGCAGTCGCCTTTCCATGTAAGCCAAAATGTCCTAAAACTGCATTAACCCCGCCACTCCCATCATTATAATGTAAAATAGCTGAGTTAATTAAACATTCAAATGTTCTTCGTTCAATAAAAACATTCTTGGGGCATCGAGTCCATACAACTGAGTTGAACAATTCATTAGTGTTTTGAGTTTGCCCGTGAACGAATTTGTTCAATAACTTGTCGTCTGATAAACTTACAAAGATCGGTTTTAAAAGGTAATGAATGGACATTGGTAAACTTATGGTGTTTTCGAATGTATTTGTCTTATTAGTCTATTCTAACTGCCATTTAGTCAATCTAACTGCCATTTGCACCAAGAAGTGTCATCACGTGGACACATTTCATGCCGCTGGTTCTCATCGGTAAACGCAGTACAGTGAAACAACACTGAGCCGATTGCTTTTTTCATGGCATAAACATTGTTTAAGTTGTTTCTTATAGCTTTTCCATAATAGGTTTGCATTGAGTTAATTGTTTTTTCAGTCAACTTCCCCTTTCCTGATATGGGATTCTTTGTACCTTTATGTGATTTCACGAGATTTCTAAGACGAGTACCTAAGCGCTTCTGAACATGCCCAATACATTCCAATTTGAGAGGTGTTATACCAAAATCTTTATAGGGATTTGCTGCTATGACTTCTTTATAAGACGAAGAATCTCCATCACCTAAATATTCTTTGTAAATAAGGCTGTTTTTTTCCACAGAACGTTCAAAGATTTTAACAGCATCAGCTCCCTCCATAGCACCAGACGATTTAACATGATTAATATTACATACATGTTTTGCTTTCCATCTATCATAACTTGATGAACCTTTTTGTTTCTCCCACATAAGGCAAACCTTACAGTGTTTAAAAAAAGCTTGTACATCAACTACTTTATCTTCATGAATGGCCTCTTTTCTGCCACGCTCCATCTATTTTTATACGTTGTTGTGTTGGACCATCAGAAGAATCTTGAAGATCCTCTGCAGCTTTTTTCATGCTTTTTAAAGCTGCATCATTGTATGCTTTATATATTTCATTTGAGTTTAGGTTATCAAAAGCGTTTTTGGCTAAACCATACATGTTCATACATTGAGTAAATGTGTTTATACTTGAATGACCTCGACCAATCTCTTGAAAAGCTATCACCGCTCTTGCATTTGCTCCAAATATACTTCTTCCAGTGGTATTACTGCTATTCTTTACAAATACTTTAGATGAATAAACAGTATGACTCCATTGGTCACAAGATGTACATTTTAACTCGAGATTATGTAAAAATCCCATTCTTTTTTGTGTGTTATCAAATAAATTAATGGTTAGCATATGACATTTTGGACAAGCTATCTCTAAAAATAGATTTTTGAGAACAGAGAAGTTAATAAGGATATTATAGTCATACAGATCTTGACACTCCAAATGATTCTGAATACCCATATTTAGTATTTTTGCACAAGAACACATGCTTATTGTATTTAAACTGTTTGTTTTGACCAATTTATCATTTTTTTGCTGTTTTCTAAAATGATTGAGAGGAGCCTTTCTTATAAGTTTTCTTGCATTATTTTGCTTATTTCCTTTTGCCATTATTATATATTTAAGTCTAAAAGAGTAAGAACCAATAAAAATACAAATAAGTCATTAAACCACGATAAACATTCATAAAAATCTAATAAATAGTATATTTTATGTTGCATCACGTTGGTCAAAACGAAAAATATACATTCAAATAATGACTTTTAGTTTATTAAAATCCATAAAACCTAAGATACACCAAACGACATTACTTTGATACGGAGTTGATAATTGTTTGAAGAGGTAAACCCAAGATATTTGACACTTCAATTGAAGTCACAAATGAAGAAAAATGTCAAAAACAAAAATGTGAAGAAAAACTTTATATACCACTATATAAAAATTAGAAATAAAAGACTTTATATAAATTATACATATGAGATTCATATACCATTTTAAAGAGGATAAAATTCTGCTCATAAAAAACATTAAAAAAAAAAAAAATTCAAAAAAAATCAAGATTTATTTCTTGGGCAACCACCTTAAAGTAAAGTAGAATCAAATAGCGCGTTTCTAGATATTGGGAGAATGGTGGTCAAGAACGTTATTTTAATTAATTTTATTGTGTGATATAATTTTTATCTTATTTTAAATTTTTTATGTACTCCCTCAGTTCCCGTTTGCGTTCAACGTAAAGAATTATTGAAAATAAATTATGTTTATAATTATTTATTTTTATTTTTTATATAAAACTTAAACGTTTTTCTATTATGTACAAACATTATAAACATGTAAAACATTTTTATGCCAATAATATAGTTTACTACTGCACAGCATTCTTTTTTAAAAAAGTTGTTTTTTTAATGAAAAATAATTTTCTATAATTCTTTACGTTGAATGCTAATCGGTTTTTCGGAGGGGGTATTATATCTGAAATACCAGATTTATTTGTTTCTTAGGTTCTAAATACTAACTTATATATTTTATACTAAAACAGTTCTAGTCTTATGATGAAAAACCAAACCAAAAATATCAGTGTTTTTTTTATTAGTATTAGAAGAACGAACATAATTTTAAAAAATTTTTAGAATGCAATTATCGAAGTGAGAAATATCGAAAAATATCGACGTGATATCAACGAAAAAAGTATCGGAAACACATTTTGATATCGGTAACAAATTTTTATATAAAGTGATATCAATCAAAAAAGTGTCGGTAACACATTTCGATAAAATACCAATTTAAAACACCAATACCAATTTTTTGCTTATATTTTGATCGCTTTTTGCAGATATAAATTATGTGTGCAAAAAAATAGCGAATAAAATATAAAAAAATAGTAATAAAAGCAATGTGTATTTTAGTTTTCTATTTAATTCCATATATAATTGTTATGTTTAGTCTTTTTATTTATTAATATTAATTTAATCCCACATGCATTTAATAAACATAATTTTTTTTATTTATTTTACACAAACACAATTTTAAAAAGTTGAAGCAAAAATACAGGAAATCATTATCTAATTTAATATCGTTTTGTACTGTTAAGTTTTCTATTTTAATGATAGATGAGTTCTAATTAAACACGAGTTTTAATTAAGCAATATATATAATACAGAAGCGTCGCCTACTACTTTGTTGTTTTCAAAGTTAATTATTTTATTTTCAAGAAATATTTTTCGTCCTTCCACTTTTACAACTTTGCACTCGAACAAAAAAGTTGATCCAACTGCCATAGGACTAAAAAAAAAAAGACATAAATTTATATATATATATATATATATATATATATATATATATATATATATATATATATATATATATATATATATATATATATATATATATATATATATATATATATATATATATATATATATATATATATATATATATATATATATATATATACTTAGTGATTTTGTATTAGATAGAACACATTTAGGGGGTGAGAGCAGATTATTTTTAAAAAAGTTGTTTTTTGGGACACCCTAATATATATATATATATATATATATATATATATATATATATATATATATATATATATATATATATATATATATATATATAAATATATATGCAATACTATTGAATTTGACAGTAGGTATTCCAACCATTAGTGATATACTGTATAGAAGCAAAAAGGTATATTCAAAGATTTGTTTTACTGTTTATATCAAACAACAATACACACAATGTAACCTTAGTATAAAAAACTCAACTAATTCTACCCACTAAGCTAAACTTAAAATAGATTAATTTACTTTTGTTTAGAGCAATACAAAAATTGTCAAAATCTTTACAACCTATGCTAAATAGAGAGCCGTTTTGGTTTTAATATGCTTTCATCAGTTTATAGATGTTGAGGAAAACAGAGCTGGGCCAAAGAGCTGTAGCATAGACACTAAATGCAGAAAAAATGCTTAAACTTAAAAAACAACAAGATGTATTTCAGCCTGATGCTATCACAGAGGTTATATAGTGGTTGTCTATAATAGTTACTGATTCGACATCATAATTGAAATTAACCAAAAAGGTGACACAGAACTTCCTCCACTCAAATAGTCCATCTGCATTGACAACTACTGTTTTATTATCAACACAAATATATTGAAACAATGTTATATTGAGACAACTACCTTTTATATGAAAACAATTAATTGTTCCACAAACTCTTATTATTTGTTCAACTCTCTCTAATTATAGTAGACACTTAATCTTAAGCTTAATTAGAAGAACCAAATTGGAAAGAGTATTGTGAATTACTATAACTGCGGTCAAAATAACTTTTATCTTCAATACCTTAAAAATTATTTATCAAGCAACATCCTGTAACTTTTTGCATTAAAATTAGTTATTTTTTATTGCATTTGTAAATATTTTTATTGCATTTTTAAATATTCACATAAAGGAATCTGTGCAGACCTTAACCCACAATAAAATATACAAATATATTTATATAAAAAAATAGTATTAGTGAATGAGAATTAATGAAAAAAAAATTTATAAAACACGAGAAAACCTTTTGTAATTGATATTAAGGCTAGCAGTTGCATATTTGAGACCAAAACATTTTTCAATCAAAACAGCAGCAATTGAATCATGATGTGTAGCAATTGCACCTCCGTGTACTATTCTGATAAAAAAGTTTATTGTTCTTGATCAGTTAAAATAATCTTTTTAAATAATTTTAAAACTAATGCTTGAATATAAACAACATAGAATAATGAAGACCATAATGACAATAATAATAATAATAATAATAATAATAATAATAATAATAATAATAATAATAATAATAATAATAATAATAGCAATAATAATAATAATAATAATAGCAATAATAATAATAGTAATAATAACAATAGTAATAATAGTAACAACAACTATGATAAAAAAAGATTCAGATATTTTAATAATTTAAAAATTTTTTAAACTTTTAACATACTTTTTTCCATTGTTTGACCAAGGTCCATATGTAACAGACCATTTGGCAGCTTGATCTTTGACAGAAAAGTACAAGGAACCATAAGAAACTTTTTCATTTTCAAAGTAATTTGGATTTCTTTTGTCTCCAGTTTCTTCCCTTAACAAATACTTTTCCCAATTATTTTTTTTGGCATACTTCTCTAATAAAGAATTACTATCTTTAGCTTTTTCTGACCAATCAGAAATTTTTAATTTCTCCATATTGTTGATAATGCAATTTTTACAAGAGAAACCATAAAAACAAGAATTCTATTATTTTATCAACAAAAAAAACAACAAAAAAAAACAATAAGATTAATAGTTGACTGTTGATGTACTGGTTGGTCCTAACTAAAAAAAAATATTGGTAAACAGGTAAACACTTCCTAGTAAAAAAATATACTTTTAACCAATGATTATAAAATTGAAAAATCAAAATTATAATATTAATAAAAAAAGACATTAAAAATGATAGTATAAATAAATAAAATTTAAAATTGACTTAATATGAGTTTAACTGTTACAACAAATAACCACACCTACCATCATCGCATGTTATCTAACCATACCTACCAGTACTGCATTTAATCTAATCACACTTACCATCATTGAGTGCAGTCTAATCAGACCTAATATCATTGCATGTAATCTAATAATCAAACTTTAAAATTAGAAATAATATACGGTAATCAACTGCCAAAGGGCTGGGAGGAGGCCTTGTTTACTTTAATAGAATAAAGAATATTTCCAAAAAGAAAAAGATTTTAAATTTAGCACTTTCATTTTTAAATTCATATTTATTGTTCTTATAAAACTTATTTTTCTTTACTCTTTTTAAAATTTCAATGTAATTTTTAAAATACTCTTGAGTCCTTAATACAAGGCGAGGGAAGGGGGTATTAATAAAAGAGGGGAGGGGGATGAATTTTAATAAGCAAGGAAAGGGGTGGGGGGGTAATAAAAGGGAGAGGGGGATCAGAAATTTTTCATGTTACAATATATGTATTTTTTATAAAAAATTTCAGTTTATAAATCCTAACTAAAGTTTTTTTACAAAACACGCATAAAACTATTTAATTCTAATGCGACTTGGAGTTAAATGTGCTCGTTTCTCTGCGCAGCGGCCTTGTTCGTCAAGGTTTGTGTTTCGGAGTTATAGAGTTGAGAGAGGGTTATAACCACAAATAAGTAGCCTCCTCGTCTGTAGTGGCCTCCTCGGCCTTGAGGAGGTGAATTAAAATAAAAAATAAAAAAAAATGTGCATTTTCTAACAGCTGTTTTATCATAATTTTAATAGGATGCTAGTTTAAATTTTATAATTAGGTGAGAAATAAACCAAAAGCTCATTTTTGACAAAATCGAGATTTACGATTTTTAAAGTCTGTTTACACTGAAAGTTTTTGTTTTTATTGGCGACTGAAATAATTATTATAATAAATATTAATTTTTTATTTTAGTTTTGAGATAAAGTTTTTGTTGATAAAAAGTAAAAATTAATAAATGGGGGGAGGGGGGAAGGGGTGGATACCTTAATCAGCTTAGGGTGGGTGGGAAAATTTTCCAAAAAATTTATAAATGCCTTACTCCCCTTCCCTTTTTTTTTATTAAGGACTCGTGAGAACTTGAAAATTGCTTAGTATTATTGGATTTTATGTAATAATTACAATAAATGGCAGCTTAGTAGTGGATTGAAATTTTTCATAAATGAGTGGTGTTCATGAAAATTGACTCCTTTTAACAATCATTTGATATTAAACAACAAGAAGCTTTTAACCATTATAAAAAATATATATATATTTTATTATTCATCCAGTATTAAACAAAAATTAAACGAGAAGCTTTTTTTTTTGATTGATTCTACATGCAACTTGAAAAACGTTTTAACAATTTTGAATGTCATGAGAGCTATTAGCTAATCAATTACAAGTTGTAATTTCATCTACTGATTTAAAATATACAAATGCAGATTTTAATGACATTTTACAAGTTTTTCAGTATGAAAAACTATTTAAAAGTTGTCCATCACTTACCCAAACTATGCTTTCAGCCTACAAATCTCCAAAGAACATCAGCAAAGTTATGCATGAAAAAAAATCATGAAAAAACTGCATGTACCCTAAAGTTTTAATACAAAAGTAAAAAAATTACAAAGTACTACATGGAATACAACTAATAGTTCAATAAAAAGACTTTTTGAAATTCAAATTTGAAAACTCTAGCTATTGATAAAAAATTGAATATTTTAAAAATTTTTGTCGACTTTCTTAATCAACTCAATTGCCTTAAAGATCCTAATAGAGGCTTATCTTATCTTACTAATTTAGCTTTTATACAAATGCGTAAGAAGTTTGTAGAAAGTGAGCCTATTTATCCATAAAGTATGTTATACATTGTATCCTTTTAGAAAAACTTCAAACCAATCCTATTGAATAACTGTTAGGTCATTATAGGCAACTGTTTGGTGGAATAATATAATGATCAAACAGATTGTTGTTGCCTTACTAAACATTAAAGTGAAAAAAGTTTTAAATGCAGAGAAAAAAATTAGAATTGAATATCTTTGCAAATATTCAGGAATTTTGAGATAAAATTTTATAAAATATAAAATTTTTTATAAGTTTACATGCTTATCATTTGAATGAAAATGAGATCCTGATGTTCCAAAATCTAAAATTCAACTTTAATATTAATCACTTTTAGAAGATGATACTGTAAATTTAATTTATACTTTTGTAAGTTATTCATAGTTGTCAAGTTATAAAAATGGGTTTGAGGGAGACTTTTTGATATTACCCGACCATGATGTATATGCCTACTATATATCTTTACCAAAAAAAATCTTCAAAATTTGAAGGACTAAAAATATATCTAAATATTATCATTTGTTTACATCTTCATAAATTAGCTTTTTTGAAGTTTGAAGTGCTCCTAGGGCGTCCGATGTATATAATAATTTCAATTTTTGTTTCAATTGATCTATTCTTCATAGCATAATATACAATGGCATAAAGGAATTCTTAATAGAACATAAATCAGATAAGCAAAAACAAAAACGGGGTGGGAGGGGACAGAGGAGGGGGAGATAATATATTCTTCAAAATTCGGGAGACTTCCACCAAGTGACTTGACAGGTATGGTTATTGTTTCTGCTGGTTGCTAATGTTGCAATGTTTTTGTTGCAATAATACATTTTTTGGTAATAAATTTTAAACATATTTAAACAAAAGATTTGTAATGATATGATTAGACTGATTTATGTTTTACACAGTGCTCACAAGCATATAGCTATTTTCAAAATTGATCATTTGAGAGATTAGATCTTTGAAAAGTAACTTTGGAATAACATCAAAACAAGCCCAATCCTCGTAGAAAGGTGTTGAAAAGGAAATGGATTGTGTGCCTAAAATTAAATGCATAAAATGGATTATGTTTGTGGATTAATGATCGAAGCATTTTTAAATACTGTTCATGCGATGAAAAAATGTTCAAAATGTTGCATCTATCTTCAGATAAAAAAATTCAAAAAGTTAATTTTTGAATTTTAATCTTCCTTCAGTAAGTTGTTTTGCATTTGAAACTTTTTTGCTTTTAATTTTAAAAAAAATGTGAGTAAAGAAGTTCTTGTAATTAACACAAAAAAATTATATAATAAAGATTTTTCGATTTGATTTTAATCTCTAGATAAAAGGTAAGCAGAAGATAGTATGCGTCAGGATGTGTTTTTTAATTATGCGAATTTTATTTGTTACGTCATGGTAATGTTAAATTACGTTGCGTATTTGTTTTCATTCGTTATTTCCACGTGCTTTATGTTTTATAAACTTTAAATGGATGAAAATAAAGATAATAGTAAGTTTACATGTTATAATAATTATATCATTCGAAAATAATATTTTTATTAAATAGATTTAAAAATATAAAAGATTATAAATTTTTTGATTCGGGATAACATTGGTTAAGGTAATAAAATTATTATAATGAATCAATTTTTACTACATTTGTGCCAGTGACTAAAAAATATAGCTATCGTAGTTTTTTTTGTAAATTACATTCTTTTATACTATTTTCTTTTTCATATGAAAACGAAATTAATATAAGAGAATGTAATTTACAAAAAAAACTACGATGATCATCTGAGAATTTCAGAAAAAAATGGAGCACTCTATTCAAAATGATGTGCAATAGTTGTGTAAAAAAATTTTTTTTTCCCCCCCAGTCAGTTATTATATAATACAAGTTATAAAATAAACTTTCATCTTAGCTATTTTAGCTGCAGGACAAATAATGGGTATAGTAAAGTTCAAATTATTTTCAATTTTAATACCAGGTATCTTGTTCAGGTACTTGCAAGTACCTGACCAAGATACTTGGACAAAAAAAAATTTATATATTAACTTATATATTAAAAAATTTATATATTAAAATTTATATATTATTATATATTATTATATAATATATATTATATATTAAAAGACAAAAAAAAAATTATATACTAACATATTTTTTGGAAAATGTTGGAAAAGGAAAAAGTATAACTTTGTGAATTTACCAAGCTTGGTAAATTCACAAAGTTATACTTTTTCCTTTTCCAACATTTTCCAAAAAATATGTTAGTATATAAATTTTTCAGTGATACTCAAGTAATTTTAATAAAAGTTTGTAAAATGTATGCCCATTTATTTACTAGCATTTAGTTTTAGACCATATTTACTCAATGCTTTTAAATTGTAAAGCCTCAATGCTTTTAAATTGTAAAGTTATTTATATTGTTGTTTATAGCTAACAGAAAAAGCCATACATTTATTTATAATGATGAAAATGAGGCCTTTTGTTTCATAAAACAACATGAATTAGAGTACACAGTTCGCTATGCAACATGGTTCACACCCAAAGGGTTTGGTAATACAGGTTAGAAACTTTTTTTAATTTACTTTATATCAATTATAAATGCCTAAGTTAAAGAACTTTGAATTTATTTACTAAATTTATGTTATAGATAGAGTAAATACATTAACCAATTAATTTACCAGGACATTCTTTAACTCCAAATTTCCTTAAAAGTGAAAATAATTTGATTTATCAAAAGTTTTCTTTTCAATACAGGTTTTCTTTTCAAAAGTTTTCTTTTCAATACAGGAAAGATTAATATAAAGCATTATTAAGCAAAAAATGTACTGATAAAGAAACTTTGTATGCAACAAATGAATGTGACATTAGTTTACCAATTTCTAAAAATCTAGACTTGTCTGAAGAAATAAATGCCAAAAAAATGTGTAATATTGATTTAAAAAAAGAAAGTGTTTCTGCTGGGGACTGTAGGGAGCTCATTAGTTTAATTAAAAATCAATTGTATGAGGTCAACAAAAGTACCAGTCTTTTTACAGAAGTATATAGCCTGTTACTGAAAGCGTCAAAGCTTCTACAAGAAAATACTACCCACGAGAGTGGCATACCTATTATTCAGCAACAACATGTTAAAAACTTTAAACTTTTAGACTTGCCAAAAAAGCGTAAAAAAAAAACATATTCTAATCGCTGTGGATTGGCTAAGGATAAAAAAATAGCTGATGGCAAAATAAATGTTACAACATTTACATGCCATGACGTCAATGTGGAGGAGGAAGTAGTTATTGAAGACATGGAGCTAGATGGCCTTACTTCATTTACTTCTAAAGGCGAGTTTCCACTCATCCGTTTTTTTAAGGGAACGGGAAAGGGACGGGAAAAATAATCAAGTGGGCATGCGTAGTATAAGCTTTAATATGTCCGAAGGAAAACTACGCATGCTCACGTGATTATTTTTCCCTTTCCTATCCCGTTCCCGTGAAAAAACGGATGAGTGGAAACTCACCTTAATGTACCCGATGTGTATGTACAGTCAGAAGGAGAATTTGAGAAAATGTTAGTAATAAAAGACAACATTGAAGATTCCTCCTATATTTTAAATTCTTGTTTTGATATTCCCAGACATGACTTTGAAGCGATTGGTAGCAATGAAATGCTAACTGACAACATCATTAATGCTGCACAAAAAATGTTGCTACGTCAGTACCCTAATGCTAAAGGTTTACAAGACCCCATTCTTGGCCAAAACCTCAGTTTTAGCATTCTAAAAGATGAAGAGTTTGTTCAAGTGTTGCATGATGGGTGTGCTCATTGGTTTGCAATTAGCACAGTAAACTGTTTATCAGGGCATGTTTTTGTAATGGATAGTTATTTTAGAGGTAAACTTAGCCATGCCACAATGAGACAAATATGTTCAATAATTCGTTGCCCATTAAGTAAAATTAAAGTTACAGTTTTACCAGTTCAACAACAGACAAATGGTATTGACTGTGGCATCTATGCAATTGCTTTTGTACAATACCTGTTACATTTTAAGGACTATCCCACAAATGTGAATTTTGATCAAACAAAACTGAGAACCGAGCTGCTTAACTCTTTTAAAAACAACTATTTAAGTTTGTTTTCAACCACAACAAACAATGTCAGACGAAATGTTGAAAAGGAGATATATTTAGATTTATACTGCACTTGCAGAATGATTTGGGTCCCATCAGATAAAAATATATTTGGAAGGTCAATATTTTATTATCTTTTATAATAATAGTTATAAATAATTCTATTACATAATAGTGAATAAAATTTAAATGTATAGAATGTAAATGTAAAAAAGTATAAATTAGATCAAATGAAATCTAATTTTGTACTATAACAAATCTTTAAATGATGTGTTTTATTTATAGGCACATGGTAGAATGTTCAGGATGTTTGCAGTGGTTTCACAGAATGTGCGAAAGAATTTCAGATAATGTTCTTAATGATGACAATATCAACTGGCATTGTTCAACTTGTGATAAAATAAAATAATGATACTTCAGTGTTACTTTTTTTTATATATAATTTTCATAGTTTGGTTCTGTTATCATATATATATATATATATATATATATATATATATATATATATATATATATATATATATATATATATATATATATATATATATATATATATATATATACATATATATATATAAATATATATATATATATATATGTATATATATATATATATATATATATATATATATATATATATATATATATATCCTTATAGTGTAGTCGAAAGAGTCGTTTAATGTAAAAAAAGTCTCTTTCGACTACAATTTTAATTACCTCGTCTCTTAAGCTGTATTTGATTGTCGTCGAAATGTCAAAGCAATTAAATTAATGTGGAAGTACATTAAATTTTATTGTTTTTTAAAAATTTTTAAAAAACCGCAATAATAACGACTAGAAAGTTTTTTTTAATTTGTAGTGTTTTTGTTTTTGTTTTATTAAAAAACATTTTTAACATGCGTAAATGTTGCTACATCGACTATCTTATAGCCTGACTCGCAACGGAGTGCTGCTACATCGACTGACAAATAGCTTGACTCGCAACGGAGTGCTGCAACATCGACTGACAAATAGCCTGACTCGCAAGGGAGTGCTGCTACATCGACTGAGGGTTTGGTTTGGGCAGGCAGTCTATCATTTTAAAAAAAAAAAAAAATTAAGTTTTTTAACTTTTTCTGGTCTGGTTTATTAACGCGCTCTTTAAAACTACAGTTTATGGGAAACTCTTTTCAACTACCATGCAAGAGTATATATATATATATATATATATATATATATATATATATATATATATATATATATATATATATATATATATATATATATATATATATATATACAAAAAAAAACTCAAAAACAAGGTGGAACAGTTGCAAAGAAATATTGAGTGAAGCTAAACAACTTTTCGATTTGTTGGCTAAAAATATATATATATATATATATATATATATATATATATATATATATATATATATATATATATATATATATATATATATATATATATATATATATATATATATATATATATATAAATTACCAAATTATCTGTTAAGCACAATTGAATAATTATTTGCATAAAGTTAACCTTAAAAATGTTTGTTATACATGTTTTGAACTACCTAGTTCATCATTAGCAGGGTTAAAGTAAGGGGGAACGCAGGGGAACGTCATTCTTCTTTAGCCAACAAATCGAAAAGTTGTTTAGCTTCACTCAATATTTCTTTGCAACTGTTCCACCTTGTTTTTGAGTTTTTTTTTGTTTTTTTACAATAAGATTGTCTATGAATTATGCAACGCCTTAATTATCTCTTTAAAGCTTTGCGCTTTTTAAGTTCAATTTTTATTGAACTTAAAGAGCCATTTTAGTTATTACTAAAATTTATGACTAATATTGAGTAATATTAGTCATTACACGAGATCTAGAAATACAGCAAATGTGCACCTAACAAAAATACACCTACAGCAAAAATTTGATAGAATGATTTCACACCCGAACAAGCAATTTTGCATCCCTTTGAACAATTTTAGAAACTGCTAATTCAATGGTCTCTTCCAATGGAATATTAGTGAATAAACTTTCAACATCAAAAGAAATTAAAAAATTATTACTGAAATTGTGTAATTTTAATTCTTCAAGAAAAGTAAAGGAATCTTTTGATGATCAATACACAGTTTGACTAAAGTACTTAAGAATGTAGGTAGTTTATAATAATAGGCATAATGAATAAATAATAGGTCTGAAATTAGAAGTTTGTTCAAACTTTTTACGTGCTGGTTGTGATAGTCTTGGATAGATTTGCTTATATTGCTTTTTAGTAAAAAAAGTTGTTTATGTAATTTCTGTAGCAAACATTATAATTGCCCTTGTCTTAGTAGATTAGGATCTTTGTCTTGTAACTATTTTTTTTTTAAGTATTCTTAAACAAAATAAAAATATAGTTATTTTAACACATGATAAAGGTAACTGAGATAAAGGTAAATGTTTATAAATTAGTTTAAATAAAATATACTTATATAAACTTTTATTACATTTTTAGGATATAATGTTAGCTAATTCCTTTTGATGCTGAGTTTCAGTCATGATTTTGATAGCTAAACATCAAAACCTGATGTTTAACTTTTGAATCATAAACTGAGAGTCAATACAATATAAAATTGCAAATCATGAAAATGTCAACTGAGAAAAAGAAAGACCTAATAAAAAATCGGAAATTAGAAGGTATATTTTGTTATTTTTTATTTGTTTGTTAACTAATATGTTGTAGAGAATGTTTGCGATACTTTTTTTTCCATTGGGTATTAATTTAATATTTGTAGATAAATACAAATAAGTTGCTAATGCTCTTATTATTGTTAATAAGTTATTGGTAATTAAATTAATAAATTAATACAACAGTAATACAACATTTTCAAAATCAGAAATTAATAAATTAACATTCTGAATATAATGCTCATCACCATCTTCAAAAGAAAAGTTTAGGTTATTAGTTATGAAATATATATACAAGATATTGTTGCTAAATTGATGTCATTCTGTTTTAACGTTCTAAATAATATAGTTGTAACAGTTTTTATATATATTTTACATGGCTACTAGAATTCATTTCTACCTTACGTTATACTAGGTTAAATGACTTTCAACTACTTTTGTATTAATCACTCATACTAATAATACATGGCACTACAGTATGCATACACACATACTCTCCATTGATACATCACTTGCAAAGCCATAAAAAAATAAAAACAGTTCACAACTCTAACCAACCCTTGTTAAACTGTAACAAATCACCACACTTACTATCACTCATGTCCAAAAACCACTTACAATTGAATGCAAGTTGTACTGAAGTCCATTAAGTGTCCTCTGATCTCAGGGTCAATGCAAAGGTCTGTGGCAATTGTCTTGATGGGATACCCTGAGAAAAGTCCATTTGGAATAACACAAAGGGATACTCTAACAAAAAGATACCCTGGTAAACACCTAGAGTGGAACCACTTGTGGGATGATAAAAGCTGGTCTTCTTGTGTTCATAATGCACCATAAGACGGTAACACATACCATATCCATGAAAAACATATTTATAATGTTTATAACGCTCATAATATAGACCACATGGTTACATACTTATGAAAATAATATGGACATTTTCAAATAACTCTCACACTTTCTACACATCACATCTACGTTCAACACTAACAACTGTTCATTAGCATAAAAATTAATGACTCTTACTTTCCTCAACTATTGTTTATTGTTTATATTTACTACTTTTTACTAAGATTAGTTTATAGTATTTTTCTCAGGAAAAATACTAAAAATCACTCAGGAAGAATATTTATCTAATAAAAAATTAAACTGATTATTTTTGAATTTGAAAAGTGTAAGGAGAAGCTTTGAGATTAAAGTTGTAATAATAAAGGTTTTATTATAGTGCCAATTTTTATTTGATGTTAAAATAACTTATACAATGAAAATTAAAAAGTAACTTAACTATGAATATAAAAATAACAAAATAAAAACTTACTTCTAATGTACATTGCTTTCTTTTATTGAATTTGTGAAATCTTTAACTTGGTTTTTAAATCAACTACCATTTTTAGTTTATGATGTGAAAGTTAAACATTTGTTTTCAATGTTTAACTATCAAAATCATTTCTAACAGTATGAAGTTGAAGCATATAAGATCAACCCAAAAGAAGTAAAACAATATTAAACATTTTACAGTATTTTCTAAAATAGTTTAATTTAAAGTAATAAAAACTATTTCACTAAAAAAGTGAATAACTTTATTAAGTTATACTTTTAAAATGTACTCTTAGGTGCTTAATAAATAGAAGGGAATATTTATTAATATTTGGCAACTTTTTCCACATAACCCATGTTTATAAAGACCCCCTTACCCTTCATTTATTAATTTTTACTTGTTATCAACAAAAAACAACATCTTAAAACTTTATAAAATTGTTATTTATATTTATTAAAGTTAGATTTTTATTACTAAAAATAATTAAATTTTAAAATCAAATAAACATATACTGCTATGTAGTTGCTATGTGCTATAAGAATTGAATTATTTTTATTTAGGGATGACCCTTTGATTGGTAATGAAGTGTTGTGAAATGGAGTTCAAACAAATGGAAAAATTAGATTTGGCAACAAAAAAATGGCATCATTTGTTTTTACCATTTGTTTCTAATTTAGGTTATGTCATAATTTTGTAATAATTTATTTAATAAAGTATTTTTAAAAACTCAGTTTTAACAAATGTAAATACTGGCTACCATTATAAATTACCCTTAAATAACAAAATTTTCTAAACTACATACAAAAGTAATTTAAAAAGTTAACGCTTAGCAAAGTCAAGTTATGATAAAAATAGATAACATTAGGCATGTTTAATCAATGTCAATAAATTGTTTTTCTAGAAGCAAACTTAGCTCATAGTTTGTAAATCTTGATTATGTTTTGAAATATTATTTTCTAAGCCAAGTTGGAACATTATAATTGACTTTCAATTAAATAGTGCAATTTTTTAATCAATCTTAATGAAATATATTTTATTAGGTTTAAATAATTCTGTCTTTCGTGTTGTTGATTGCCTCTTTTTGACAAAAAAATAAATTTTTTGTTACTCACCAGTATACATAGTTTAGTACATAGTGATAGTGGGTTGTAACCACAACTAATGTAGTGACTTTCATAGTTTTGGGGAAGTAAATTCAAATTTAATAAAAAAAAAAAAATTAACAAAAAATAGTTGAGCAAATATATATTGAAAGCTTTCTTTGCATTTATAATTTGCAATTAGAGAATTTTTAGGCATTTAGTTTAGGACACCACAGATGGTAGCCAAAATTTTTCATTATGATTAATAATTCTGTTCTAAATATATACCACGCAACCTTTGAATCATTTCTTAGATATCAATCAATATACTTCTGAAATAGTTGATAGATGGTTACATTTCAAAGTTGTTTACAAATTGTAATACTACTAATATTAAGTAAACACCTAAGGAAAATGATTAAAATAATTATGTTTGTAAAAAAAAGTAATATTTATAATAATAAACATAAAAATCACAACATGAAAAAATAATAATAAACATTACTACTAATAATAATGATTATATTAATAATAATAAAAATAATAATGATAAAAACAATGATAAGTTGCTTTTATAAACAAAATAGAAAATAAAGATATTGTTTTTATAAATACAATAGAAAAATTCTAACACATTATTTTTTGAGACTTAATAAGCCTGCAAGCCAAGGCTTTTCCACAATAGATTTTTTAAGATATATTTGACTCTATAATTTCTATACAAAACAATCAAATTATGTTTATAACATACAATATATGTTGTAAACATAATTTGATTGTATATGATATATACTATAACTTGTTATATATGATATATACCATGCAGATACCATGACATGGCCAACTTATAAGTTAGCAACTTATTTTTTTGTTTAATTTTTTTTTTGTAAATTAATTTTTTTACAACAAATAATAAATGTAATAATAATATAAGAAATAATAACTTATAAATAAAGGGGGAATCCACAAAGTTCTCTAAGCAGTATCTTTCTAACAAAAAAAATAACGAGGGAATGAATAAGACTTATTCATTCCCTCTTAGACTTATTCATTCCCTCTGAATTGCTAAAATAATTATTGCTTATATTAATATTACTATAACTATTTGTTGTAAAAAAAATAAATCCATTGAAATAATAAATACATTTAGTATAACAATGTATATAACACCTTTAGTTTAATAATAAGTTACTGATTAATAAAAATGGTGACACTTATAAATAAATTTAATCAGTGATTAATATTTTTTAAATTTTATAATGTTTTGTTAAGCTTTAACTTTATATAAGTATATGCACTGTTAGTTATTTCCTTGAATATAGTGCTTTTCATAATTTATTTGGTTTGATTTAATTCGGCTGTTTGTTTATTATTTGCGCCTTGACTATCCAAAAATTCACGCAACGTTAACCGACGTAATTAATAAAGTTCGCATAATTAAAAAACACATCCTGAGGCATACTATCTTCTGCTTACCTAGATAAAAAGGTTAGTTTCATTTTGTTTGCTAATGTGAATTTTTTAAAGCTGATACTAATCCGCGGAAAAAAATTACGCGGAAAGTTTTGTCATTTTTGTTGTTAAATTCGGTGTTAAACCCGCTGGTCAGAGTTGTTAGTGCTTGGCCTTGGCCTTGTCCTCGACCTTGCCTTAAGGCCATAAATTTTGGCCTTGGTCTTGGTCTTGGCCTTGAAACTGTTGGTATTGGCTTTGAAACTTTTGGTCTTGCCCTTGAAAATTTTGGCTTTGGCCTTCAAAAACAAATACATAAAATTAAAGAATTGAAAATTTTCATTCATTATTTTTATGTATTTTGATTTTTGGTTTTCATGTATATCTACAGGTATATTTTCTTATTAGCTTTGTTGAATTCTGCGCAAAACCGCAAAATTCAAAAAAAACAATGTCACAGCACTTGCTTCCTACAGTTTTGGTAGTAATTAGCTTTAACGTAAGGCAAAAGTCTTTAGTCTTGAAAATGTTTGCGTAGCCCTTTGCCTTAAAACCTTTATTCTTGCCCTTGACCTTATAACTCTTGGCCTTGGCCTTGTTCTTAACCTTACAACTTATGACCATGGCCTTGTAATTTGTGGCCTTGACCTTGCTACTTTTGGCCTTGTTAACAACTGTGCCAAAATAGTCCTAAAAATATGATGACCCAACCCGACCAATACATTTTTACGTTTTTCATGTTTGTTTTATTGTAAAATGCGTAGACGACTTATTACAAGAATAATATAGGTCGCGCTGGATTGCCATACTTTTCAAGGCTTTTTTTATTCTATAAAATTAAAAAGGGCATCGTATTGAGTTAAGAAAGCTGTTAAAAATAGTTATTTTAGCTGTAATGAGTCGTTTGAGCATTTTTTTAAAACATGAAAAATGTAAAAACATAAAGGCTACGTCGGCTCATACTTTTCTTTGATTTTGGCTTTGAATGTTGCATAGAATATGGTCAAAATTTTTCTCACCTTACAGTTGACTTTAGACATGGAACGAGGCTATACTTAATACCAGATAAAGATATTATTTTTTTTGAATAGAGTTCAATTTTAGTTCGAGATAACACAATAAATATTGGAAAATTGAGAAAGGATGCTCAATATTATGCTCTCCCATCAAATTTTGACCCCCAATTTGAACGGTTCCCAAAATATCGCATTCCAGATAGTGATCAAAATAAACGTCTGAGTTTATTTTGTTTACTATCTGAGTTGATTAACAAACCAAGTATATGTAAGGATATAACCACGTATGTAAGGATTTGGTTATAACCTCTTAAAAATGCACTAAATTATATCCTCCAGGCTGGAGATGTAAAATTGAGTTATGTAATTTATTACACTATGACATTGAAAACTCTGTTATTGTTATCAATAAAGATTTTAGCTTTAAATTAAAGTAAAAGAGCACATTTTCTACTCACTTATTTAAGCAGCCTCGCGTTCCTAAGGATTGATACCAATGCAAACCATGACCATATAACAAGACATAAGCCCAGAGGGGATTGGCAAATTATAACAGTTAATCAGGTAATACTTTACTTGATCGTTCCCTACAAATAATGATATCAGCTGTATTAATTTACTGTATTTTTCTGTAAATTAATAATTTATCTGTTGTGCTAGTTCTTGCTGTGGTTTAAATACATTGATGTTATACTGCTACAATTATTTAGCTCAGGCTTTAATTCGTTTTCATATTTATTATAGGGGAGAGTTGGGTAGCCCCGGACACTTAAGGAAATTATAGATTGTACACATGTGCTAACAGAAAACAAAGTGTCAAAAGACTTTTTTTAAAAGTTCAAATATTTATCTACTGGTTTAGAAAAAAAAAATCTTAACAATATACAAAACATAAAAGAAAAAATGTTAGAAAAAAGGTATGTTTCAAAATTGAAGGGTAGCCCCGGACTTTTAGTTTAACCTTGATTTTACCTCTTTTTTACAAGTGTGAAACAAATGTAATATATAATAATTTAGCATTGGACTGTTCTCGACACAGTTTTAAAAAAATTGCCTTTAAAAATTGCCTCTGATATGTAAGGAATGAGAATGAAAATTTCATCATTTAAAAATATAAGCATAAGCTTTTTTATAATGAAAATAAACACTTTAAAAACACTTTTTTCAAATGTAATGTTTTTTTATTGGAATTAAATGAATTACTATTATAGGTTTGTGTATTATATTAAAAGTATAAAAATTTATATAAAAAAAAGTTGTTTATTATTAATATGTAAACGTAATAAGTTGTCCCTCCAAACATGTGTCTGATACCACCCGATCATACCTCATTTACAAATACTAATTTAAAAACCAATGAATTAGATTTTAAACGAATTTTTTATTTTAATAACTATTGTAAATAAAAATGCATTTTTAGTCAAAAAAAACCTCTTCTGGTGTTGGGAAACAAAATCTTGCCCTCCCAGTCATTCGCTTCGACATAATACGATAGATATTTTGCATATGCAATATTTTCACTCAAATAATATTATTAAAGTATTAAAAGCCACATAGCTTCTTTAGTTTAAGCTGTACATCAAGTGTCCAGAGTTACTCGCCATCCGAAGCTACCTGACTTTCCTGCTGCACGCCGTACCTTATGGAGGCTTATTGTTACAAACCCGAATCTTACCTTTTTTAGTATGTTTTTAATAAAGAGGTTTTTGAAAAAATTAGAAATGATTTTAATAATGATTCAGAAAAAAATATGAAAAAATGGGATTTTTATGATCCTCGACGACTTGTTCAAGATAAAAACAGATTATCACATTATTAATTTATGCATAGACCAAGTTCTAAAGGAAACGGATGATATAACCAAAGCCAGCCTAAAATTTATTTCAGAATCTCTGCGTGAATGCGCCTTTTTTTTCCGTTTATTGGCATTAGTTTTTTTCCGAAGCTCAATAATTGGTTAAAGGATCGCATGCGCGAATTCATCACCCGGAAAATATAATACAATAATTTTAGAGCTTCAATGTATTGTTAGAAGAAAAAAAAACAATACAATAGTTATTGTAACTGTTTTTATTCACAGCAATACAATAACCATAAATAATGTTTTAATTGCATCTCTGGTATTGCAATACAATATTATTGTAATGTAATTGTTATTGTATTTAATTGTTACTATAACAATAACAATAGTTCCAACCCTAATCCCAACATCCCAACCCTAAATCCCAACAGTAAAGTATTTATTAAACTCGTTAAATATTTTAGAAGAACAAAATATATCTGATTTAATAATATTAATTCTTTGAGGTAATAATGAACTTTTTATTTGACTTTGGCCCATTATGTCATTAATTAATGACCATGTTTACTTTGATACATTTTTTTTGTTTTTTTAAGAAGATGTTCATAAAAACACTTATAATTTTTGTATATTTTCTCATTCTCTGTACTTTATTTTTTAAGAATTTGTTGTATAGCAAATTTTGGAAAACGAGGACCTTTTTTTTTTTTTTTTAAGTCGGCGAAAGTTGTAATGGCACCCCACGTGACACCTACTCGCGCCGGCCCTGGCTATAATTAGAATTTGATTCACTATCTTTTTCATGCCAAGTCTCTGACACGGCTATGACGTCGAACGTGTAGTTTATAATATTTAAATTTTTCAAAGTTTTGACGCATGCTTCTTATGTTTAAATGTAATATAGAAAAAAAATTTCTTTAGAAAATATCTTTTTTAATTTTAAAATTATAAGGATCAAAATATGATGTTTTCATTAAATTCATTTCAGTTTCTTTAATAGTATTTAAATTATCTTCAGAAAAGTTAAGAAAATCCTCAAAAGGATCAAAATTTAAATTTATAAAATCTTCATTAGCAAAAAAATTTTCAGCCATTTTTAAAAATTAAAAATAAAATAAAAAGCAAGAGCTTATTTAAGAACTCATATAATAATATTGCTTATTTTTAAATAGGCGGCAAAATTTCAACTACATCTATATATATTTTTGCTTAAATTCGTGAACTATCAATTTATTATATAGAACTTTTGCATAATAGCCATTTTGCCTATGAGTTTTTGCTTGTGCAAATAGTTCTTGACGAATTCTCCTTGTTGTTTCACTAAAATCCTCCTTAATATATATATATTAGTACCTTTAAGTTTGTTCGTTTTATCCATAATTATCGATTTATCTTCAAAATCATGCAACTTTAGCACATTCGTTCGCACTCGTTCAGAACCACCATTACCAACTCGATGAGCACGTTTAATCCTAATATCATTTGCAATTTCAAGATTTTCAACAAAGAGTTTTTTGACTTTATTTTTAGTGTCTTCCCAATCTTTTTCATCTGCACCTTCAATGAGCCCATCAATCCGTAAGTTATTTCGTCTGTTTCTATCCTCAATGTCTACGTTTTTTGATTTGAGTTCAGTGTTATCTGAAATGATTTTTCCTTTTATTTTTTTTACATTAGCTATTTCTTCGGCTACCTTTGCGATTTTATTATCAACACCCTTTACTTTGACTTCCCATTCATCACCAATAAAGTTCATGCTTCCTTTAATTTCACAAAGTTCCTTTTTTACATCATAAACATCTTTTTGAAAAAAAGCCATAATTGTTTCTTTTTGTACGTGCATTATTTCTCTCATCATTGTTATAGATACATATTCTTCGTGTTTAGTCATTTTTATTTTAATTAATTTTTTAGAAATAGATTAAAATAAGTAACTGTTTTGTAAATATATAAAACGTTTAAACGCAAGAAAAGCACGTCCGATCGCTGTATCGACCGAAACCTACCCAGACAGCAAGCTTACATTGGCCCAAAGTAAGTTTTAACATTGGCAATTTATTCCGTTTCTTTCAATTCTGCAAATCTGTTTTTTGCAAATATCGTACTATATTGGGCCAACATTTAGCCAATGTTTTTTTTTCGGCGTAATATTGCAGTTCTACAAATCGGTTTTTTGCAATTATCGTACTACGTTGGGCCAATATTTGGCCAATGTAGTTTAGACTTAATATTTTGCCATAAAAATCTGTTTTTACATTTATACTAGGGTTCATTATCGAAATGGCAATTTTCGAAAATTTTCGATTAAAACGTTATCGAAATACTTCTTTTTTTTCGAAATCTAAAAAAACTTTCGAAAATAATCGAACTAGCCATACTAATTTCGAAAAAAAAAAGTAATTTAGAAATGTGAAATTAATTTCAAAAGAAAAAGGTGGATTTCGAAATAGGAAATTTATTTCGAAAGGAAAAAAAGAATTTCGAAATATGAAATTAATTTCAAGAAAAAAAGTGTATTTCGAAAAGTGAAATTAATTTCGAAAGAAAAAAATGAATTTTGAAAAGTGAAATTAATTTCGAAAGAAAAAAAAGAATTTCGAAGTGTGCAATTAATTTCGAAAAAAACCAAAAGATATTTGATAAGCTAAATTAATTTCGAAAATGAAATTATATTTCGAAAAGTTTAATTTATTTCGGAAAAAAATTTTTTTTTAGAAAGTCAAATTTATTCCAAAAAAAATAACGTTCAATTAACGCTATAAATTTTAAAAGCATAACTTATAAATGCAATTTTAATACCTTAAGTTTTATTTGCGTAATAATACTAAATAACCGGGGGCCTAATTAATTTACCATGGGTATCGGCAGGTAAACCTTTTATTATATATATATATATATATATATATATATATATATATATATATATATATATATATATATATATATATATATATATATATATATATATATATATATATATATATATATATATATACTATATATATATATATATATATATATATATATATATATATATATATATATATATATATATATATATATATATATATATATATATATATATATATATATATATGTTTCGCAAAAGAATACTATTTTGGTAAATTTATTTCGGCGCCAGCATGTTTAGTATGTAATGAATCTGTTTTAGAGAGCAAAGAATATAATTTAATGAGGCACCATGATTCATAACATTTAAAAAACTTAACCAGTTTTTTATTTTTTTTTTTTTAATTGTTATCTTTTTCTTTGCCGTATAATAAAATTTACAATGAGGAAGGCCCCTATTTATACAACAAAATAATACCTCAAAATATAGAACTTACTAAACTGGATAATCTTATTGCTCTGAAGAAAAAACTAAAAGATCTCATAATTAACAAAACCAATTTTATCGATATGTATTAAATATAAAAGAACAATTTAAAATAAATAAAGAAATAAAAAAGAAATAAAAACTAAATTAAAATAAATATATAATACATATAGTTAGCAACTATACATAGTAAAATATTACTGAACAGATGACTTCATGTTTAGAAGAATTTTATCTTTAATAATGTTTTTTAAAAAACTTTTCCATATAAATGGTCCACTGTATTGAATTTGAAATGAATTGAGTTTTAAATAAGATCTTGGAATAACAAAATAATCAGTTAGGTATTAATGAGATATTTCTGCAAAGTAAGAGTGAAATATATAAGGAGATAACGCATGTTTTGATTTAAACGTAAAAAGCATAACTTGGTATATATTATGTTTATAAACATTAAGCACATTAAGTTTCTTTAAAAGAGATTTATCATTAACAGTTCTGTTAACGCTAAGTATAATCCTGCATGCATGTTTTTGTTTGTTATAAATATTTTTAAGCTTCCCATAATTGGTACTTTCCCATGCAAGATTACAATAGGAAAGATAACTATGAATAGGGGAAGTTGGGGTACAGTGGATCGAGGGGTATTGTGAATAAGAAGCATTTTCTCAAAGATTATGATTTTGTTCATCACGGTGATGTAATCAGTTTATGTGCGCATATATAACCCACCTTTATTTATAGGTGTTATCACATAATTTTTGACTCGGTTTTTGGTAGGTAATCTATGTTTTTAGCTAATTAAAGTAAATGTTCTTACCATCTTTATGTTTGTTGTGGAGATCATGGTTAAAATCATTTTGCTTTTCCTTTAATAACACTCATGTCTCAAGAAATTAAACTTGAACCTTATTTTTTAAGGTTTAAGTTTAATTTCTGTTTTAAGATTTAATGAATCGGGGTACCATGAATCGGTTGATTTACTGTGATAAAAATGTTTATAAAAATTAAAATGTTTATAAAAATTAAAAAATCACTTTTAAAAATTTCTTTTGTTGTTGGTTAAATAAGTTTTATTAGGTAAACTTTTTTTTTGTGATTTTAGATAGTTGCATAAGTTTTGTTATCAATAAAATTTATTCTTTATTATTTCAATCGGAAAAATTTTAAATTATTTAATTTTAATTACCAAAAGTGCGCCAAAAGTATAGTGTACAATGTATTTACACCCTCATCCTCAAAATTATTCGGCTACGCCCCCATTAACTACCACTAAATTGCAGGTGTGTTAATTGATTCACTGTACCCCAGTACTAGGGTACAGTGAATCACTTAACACAACTCACTTTAAACCTTTCTGTGAGCTGTTAGATAATGAATATTTAGGTTTTAGTGATTTCTTATCATGAAGGACATATTTCTCAATCCTTTAGCCTTGACAAAGATAAAATACATATTTTAACTTTCACTCAAATTAAAAGTAGCAGAAGGCTAAATTTCTGCTCTAGAGACAAAAAAGGAAGACAGCGAAAACGACCAGTCAAAATAAAGATTAAAGAGACAAAAAATTGTGTATATCTTGGTGTAGATGATTTATCCTCATTTTCGTATAAAACAAAAAATATTATTAAACTTTGTTTATTTAATTTATAACACATACAATACAGCTAATAAGAAAAAATAAATAAAAAAATTATTAAGATAATAAATAAATAAATTATCAAGTACTACAAGAAATGTCATTAAAACTATTAAACTTTGGGATTTACCTGTAACTCCAAACTCTTTACAGAAGTTTAATGTTTGCTCTGAGAAGTTGAATGAACAAATTTATTAAATGGTAAGTGTCTAATGATTGAAAATCTTTATTCATAGCTTTAACTTTTACAATTTTAAAAACTTTTTCATATATTACGGTCAAAAAGTCAGAGTGTTAATTAACATTTTAGCATGTAATAATCAAAATATCAAAGCTTACACCACAGGCTTGGTCAGGAAGCAGGAGCGATCGCTTTCGACAGAAAATATATTTAGTTGCGAAAAACTAGCCAGGTTTTTTTAGTTGTTTTGAGAACATTTAAGTTTATGAACGTAACAAAAAATTTTGTTGGATTTCAAAGTTGGTGTCACCAACTTTGAAAACCATTTGAAATCAAATGTTGAAAAAAACAACAGTATTTGTATTTATATCAGTTTACAGTTTTAACAGTTGCTGGTGATTCATTATTATTCATTATATAAACGTTTATTTAAA
This sequence comes from Hydra vulgaris, assembly GCF_022113875.1. Classification (NCBI taxonomy): domain Eukaryota; kingdom Metazoa; phylum Cnidaria; class Hydrozoa; order Anthoathecata; family Hydridae; genus Hydra; species Hydra vulgaris. The sequence goes on from NC_061164.1 coordinate 42,581,088, forward strand.
TTAATCTAATAGACGAAGGTAATACAATATTTTTATAGATGATATTATTTTTAAAAATAGTGTTATTAAAATTCAGAACTAAAATATGTAAAAAAAATTATTTACAAACATTGGACAAGGTCCGTACTGTACCTTGAAAATCTGGAAAATTTGTTAATATTGGCTAAAGTCGTGAAAAACCTGGAAAAGTCAGTAAATTATTTTTTTCTTTAGATAGTCATGAAAAAATCAGTAATTCTAGTTAAGAAGTTACTCGTTTCACAAATGAACGCTGTATTTTGAAAACGTGATTCACACTTTTTTTAAAAGTGAGGTTATTTGAAAAGAATATTTTCAAAAAAATATTATTTTTAAATAACCTCACTTAAAATAAAAGAATATTAAGATAAAATAAAGATTTTTTTAGATAAAATAAAGATTATTTTAGATAAAATAAAGATTTTTTTAGAGAAAAGAAACAATTTTTAGATAAAATAAAAGTAAAATTTTTTACAGGAGAAATATTTTTCACTCTCTTGTAAAATTTTAATTTTTGTGACTTGTCACATTTTCAAAATACAACGCTCAATTAAGCTATTATGTTTTTTTTGGTGCTACCCATTTATTTTTTCTGAAACTTATGTTTTTCTTAGTGTTCATTCTTAGTCGTCATTACAGTACAACTTGGTAAACTACAAAACACATCAAATTCAGTTATAAAAATTTGAGTAACAAAGGTATGCTAATTATTGTATTGTCTGAAAGAGTGTCATTGCTATTAAAAGCAGTGAAGAATTCAAGAACTCTAGAATAAAAGAAAATACGTAAGTAAATGGTAAATATTTTTTTATAATTTTTTTATGCATTTTGTATGATATCTTAGTACAATTTATATACTTTAAATAAAATACTCTTTGAAGATTTTTTCTAAATTACATTTTATATCAATTTAAGTCTAAACAAAAGTTACTTTAATTATTGCTAGGTTGTGTATTTTTGCATGTCAATTATTTGGCACAAATCGGAGTTAAAGACAAAGGAGATTGTATATTTTATTTGCTAAGAATAGTTTTTTAAAATGGCCTAGTTGTAAAATTAAACTATGCAGGGAGAGGACAAAAAATTGGAATAGAAAAAATGTTGATTGCATATGCTGCTATTGGTAAGTGGTTTAGAAAAGTTTATTTTTTCGGTTTCAATTTTGCATTACAGAATTACTTTCAATTTGTTATGTTTCTTTGGTGCATAATTAAACAAACAACTATTTTTTTTTTTTGCAGAAACTGTGAAGTCAAATAAGCATGGCTTATGCAGACATGTAATAGAGATAGAGGAAGAAAAAATAATAATCGTGTGTACCAAATATCATAAGCTAAACACTATTCAATAACAAGTACCGTAGAACGGGGTGACTTTGTTAGGATTTTGAGCATTTTTGCAAAATAAATCTGGTTCATTACAATTTTTTCTGATTTTTTTTTTCCCGTTATAACATTATACCTTTCCTTTATATAATTCCATTAAATATTTTTAATTTTTTTTGTCTTAATATATATATTTTTAATCCAAAATGTTATCAATCTCACCCCGTCGTTTGGGGTGACTTTGATAGTCTATTATTTCTTAATGGCTTATTGATTTAACCCTCTTTACAGTGTCGCTAATACTTTCTTTTTGACTTTTACTAAATTAGAACACAACATATTAATAAACTTATAAGATTTACTGGTAAAATTATAAATTTAGACAACAAGTTTGGTTATCGAATATATCTACAGAATGGACAAAGAAAAAACAAAAATAAATTTGATGTTAATATGCTAAACACAGAAAAATAATATATCAATAACATTGTTATAGTAATTAGCAGTTATAAAATAACACTAACAAAAAAATAATACTAATTGCGTATAAATATTAAGTACTGATTTACCCTGATTTACACTGATTTTTCTGCAAATGTGATTGAGAGTAACCAAAAACGAGTGGTATATTCCAGTGGTATTATAACTGGAAAATACCACTTGAACATCTAAGTATAGATTTTTAGAAAAAAAAATTTCAAAAAAATTAAAATCACAAGATTTTTTGGCATTTTTTGGTACGTGTAAAAATCGCTATTTTTTTGTTATTTTGTTATATTATGTTTTTGTTATGTTATTCCTAACACATTTGCACAATTTAGAATCACTTCACAATCATTAAAATTTCAAAAATATTAGCAGAATATAATTATGTACAAGAATAAAAAAAAAAAAATAGTCTCTAATTGTGCAATTTCACATTCAAATCATTATTTTTGTAACTAACAGACGAAATTATCAAAGTCACCCCGCGTATCAAAGTCACCCCGTTCTACGGTAGCTCAGCCAATATCGAAACTACTCTATAAATTTTATAGTGAATTTTTTTATTTAAAACTCAATGTGTCAGTTTTTGGTTTAAGTTTGGTGTTAGCAATATGTATAATTAACCGAGAAATTATGTTAAATAAATAAATTTTTATACTTGTATCATACATTCTTTTTTTTCTATATAAATTTTTATTGAAAATTTCACAGTTTCTGCAAAAAAAAATAGCGATGCAAATCATCTTATTTGTAACAACGATCTAATGCTGCATAAAACGTTAGGCCGATATATAACATACAATATTGGGCCAATGTTGTATACAACGTTAGGCCAATTTTGTATACAACGTTGGGTCAATGTTGTATACAACGTTGGGCCAATGTTGCGTAAACGTTGTGTACAACATTGGGCCAATACCTAACTAATGATCAAACCTGCATTGGGCCAACATCGACTTTCAACGTTGGGCCAATGTAAGCTTGCTGTCTGGGTAACGATCTATATATATATATATATATATATATATATATATATATATATATATATATATATATATATATATATATATATATATATATATATATATATATATATATATATATATATATATATATTAAGGTGTCCCAAAAAACAACGTTGTTGAAAATAATCTGCTCTCACCCCCTAAATGTGTTCTATCTAATACAAAAACACTAGGTTTAAATTTTTTTTGAATAAAAAATATTTTAAGGGGTCCCTTAAGACCCTCGAATATTTAATGGGTCCCTAATATTTTCAAAAAAAAATAACAATTTTGTTTCGAAATGAATATTATTTTTAAAATTTTTATATAATTTCGCTTCATTTGAGTACCAGGTTGACATATTTTTGAAAAACTTTTTTTTCGAAAATATTCGGGAGCCATTAAATATTCGAGGGTCTTGAGGGACTCCTTAAAATATTTTTTATTCAAAAAAAATTTAAACCTAGTGTTTTTGCATTAGATAGAACACATTTAGGGGGTGAGAGCAGATTATTTTCAAAAATGTTGTTTTTTGGGACACCCTAATATATATATATATATATATATATTTATATATATATATATATATATATATATATATATATATATATATATATATATATATATATATATATATATATATATATATATATATATATATATATATATATATATATATATATATATATTTATATCCAAAAATATCTAAAAAAAGTCCAAAAACATCATTTTGAGATAGATAAATAAAATAAATTTGAGATAAATAAAAAATCTTGATAACTCATTATTATTTGATTTATTAAAACTATGTGGTATACAAATGAATGAGAATTTAAAATACTTAATAAAAGTATATATATATATATATATATATATATATATATATATATATATATATATATATATATATATATATATATATATGCATATATATATGCATATATACATATATATATATATATATATATATATATATATATATATATATATATATATATATATATATAAATATGTATACGTATTAGTGCTTGCATATATCCTCGCTCGATGAATTAAACTAAATTAAAACGATTTAAATTAAAACAGAGCTGTATTTATATATATTATTTATAAATAAAGCTGCATTTTTTTCACAACTATTAGTTTCATGCTAAATGTAATCATCAGCTGGTGATGATTGCATTTGGTGATGATTGCATTTAGCATGAAACTAATAGTTGTGAAAAATATGCAGTTTTATTTATAAATATTATATATATATATATATATATATATATATATATATATATATATATATATATATATATATATATATATATATATATATATATATATATATATATATATATATATATATGTATATATATATATAAACACACACACGCACACAATTACTATGTTTCATAAAAACACTTTTAAGTTTGACATTTTTGTTGGTGTTGTATATGCCTTTATGTATTTTTTTATTATTTATAGTGTACCACAAAGAGCACCTAAATCAGAATAAATAAGTTGTTTCAAGACTTATTCATTACTATGAACAACTCAACTACAAGATCAGAAATAGATATAGAATCATTCCTAATGACATTTAATTAGGTATTACTTTTATTAGGTATTTTAAGTATCCTCCAATAGGTTTTTTGACTGAGAGTGCTATTAAAGCCAGAAACAAAGAAAGAAAAATTGCACGAGTTGGTTATGCACACTTTACTTTTTTGGCAGAAAACACTAGGGATACAGTTAATTATTTGTTTTTGACATTTGATATGTACCTCTATTGAGTGTTTTTTGAACGTTATGCTATTGTTAGTAGTTTAGACTTTTTTTGTTATTTTTTTTTGGTAAAGAAATCTTAATATAGTTTATAATAACATTTCAAAGTTTTTTGTTGTTTTTTGTTTTTAAAAAATATTTAAGAAATAATTTAATAAATTTTAACTAGTAATTAACTAATCTAGTAAGATCTATATCATTAACTAAAATGTTATACTGATAAGCTGTTCTGCGTTGAATTTTTAAAAATACGGCTATTTTCAAACTTATTAAAAACATATATTAGAACGTTGAGAAACTTTGTAAGAAACTAAAAAACAAAAAATCAGATGATCGCAGATTTGTTAATTAGTTTATGCTTAATGATATTGTTTATAACTTCTAAAAGAAATTAGTAAAATTCTATAAAATATCGGCGCCTACTGTTTTTTGAATTAAAACATCCGGACATATGTAATTTTCCGGATAAGTCATAAATTAGTCCGGGTAATTTTTTGGAAATAATACGGCTGGGTAGAAACGGCGAGGAAGCAACTTTAATATATAAGCATAATATATAAGCAGCCGTGGCGCAGTAGTAGCGCACTTGCCTCAGAAACGTAAGATCCGTGGTTCAAACCCCACCTCTGGGCAAGTTTTGCGACATCGGTTGGGAAGGAGGCGTAAACTTCCTATTAAACGCTCTTCCGCGGTGTTCTGTGATAAGACCGTAAAGACTTCTCGTGGCACCTTATCAATCTTTACCCTACAACAATAAGAAAGGTGTTACAAGATCTGCGAAAATATTAACATGATTTGATTTTGGAGGTAACAAAAGAGGAGCAAATTCACATTTGCGAAATCTTCTGGAAACTTGAAAGTTATAAACGAAAAAAAGACTTCATCATTGATAGTATTTTAAATAATCGTAAGGTGCAAATAAAGAATGGAAAAATTCTAAATATTAATTACAGTCAAACATATTTATTCTTATTTACATTTGTCGTATTTTACAAAAACAAATAAACAAGGCTTTTGAAAGAAGGTTATAATGATTTTATCATCAGAACTAGGGATGGCAAAAATCTTAGATATTTTCAATCCCGGGTTTTCGGGATTGAGAATTTTGTCCCCAGGAAATCCCGGGATTGAATAGAAAAAAACGCAAACGCAATTGAATACTTTTTAAGCACTCATCAAACACTTAAAAATGATTAATTTAATGATATAACTAAAATATTTTTTTATTTTTTTTAACATTGATGAAGCTCTAAAATCTAAAGTTGAATCATGTTTTAACTAAATTTTGTATTAAAACTTATTTAAGACTTTTAAAAATTAATAAACTTAAGTATTATGAATTATAAAACAATGCCTTAAAATGGCAACACAATATAAATAATAAAAATTAAAAAATAATATAAATATAAATATGCATGACGTTAAAAAAATATTTTAAATTAAAATGAATGGATATAAAACTGGAATTAAAATTGCGCAAACTTTTGGAAGCAGAAAATTCAAAATTAAATTAATGTATACTCTTGCTCTTTTTACCAGCAAGCGCTTTTTTCAAATTCTATTTGTTTTTATAATATACTAGTTTCAATGTTATAATATAAAATATATATAGTATAATATCAAAACTAGTATATTATAAATAATAACAAAAATATAAGCGCTTGGTGGTGGAAAGAGTAAAAGTTTTTAATAAAAGTTATACATTAATTTTATTTTCTTATATATTTTTAATTTTAATTATATATACATATATATATATATATATAATATATATATATATATATATATATATATATATATATATACACATATATATATATACATATATATATATATATATATATATATATATATATATATATATATATATATATATATATATACACACGTATATATATATATATACATGTATATATATATACATATATATAAACATATATACATCTTGCAGACAAGCAATAATGTTTTGAATTATTTTTTTTTAGTAAAATACAGAAAAAAAGAGTTTCAAAAGAAAAACATTGCAAAGAGAATAAATAATTACACAACCAAATAGCTACTATACCAAAGACGATATAAAAATTACTAAACTACAATTATAAGCTAAAACTTTATTAACTTTTCCTTTTTTTTTATTTCTTAAAATAAAAACGTTTCTTCAAATATAAACATGCTGTTGCAAAGGCAACTCGCAGAAGACTATTAAGTCTTATCATCGAGTACCTATTTAAATAGAATCTTAAATAAAATCTTTTATCTTTAAATCTTTAACAAAAACTTTAAATAAAACCTAGTTAATTTTTATATATAGTCAAAAGTGGTTAAACAATATACAGTCAGTGATACACATAAATATTTTAGTATAAACTTTGTTGTTAAGTTTAATACATGTCGATGTAATTGTTGATATTAAGTATGTAAATATGTTGGATTAAGTATTGATATTAAGGTGTTTTAATTTTTTTTCAAGGTCGCAGGATTATTTAAAGCTTTGAGTCCAATATTTTCGGACTTTGTTATACAGGTACGAACCTCGATAGGAAATTGAGGATTGCGAAAATTTTGTTTTTTTAAAGACAATGTGAAGTTGCCTGTTGCTCTTGTAAGTAATCTTGATGCATGTTATTGACTTATATAAGATGTTCAATTGGAAATTCTGTGTACTTGCCCACAAAATATTAGCGTACGTAAGATAACATTGGATGTAAGAAAAATCAAATACTACAGAAATGGTTTGCCAACAGTTTTTTTGTTCCACATTATGTACTTCTGACATTGGAATGTTAGAAGTACATAATGTGGCAAAAATTCTTCAAATAGAAAAAAAAAATGACATAAATTTTGTAAAAAACCACATGAAGCAGTAACCAACAATGGAAGCGGTAACACAGGATTCCATCTATGCCCTAATATATAAATAGTTGCCTATTTATTAAAATAATTTACATGCAGCATTAAAAGTATCATCAAAAACGTCAAAGGAGAACTGTAAACCAAATGCATTTTATTTCCTTTCTAGCATTATCCGAAGGGATAATGCTGGAAAGGAAGTAAAACAACACAAAAACAATTTTTTTTTAAATGTTATTTATCATGTTTAAGATAAAAAAAAAATAGAATGTCACATTTAAATTTTTTTTTTTGAAACTCCTGTCTAGACAAAAAGTTTTCTCTTTCCGATCCCTTAGAACAGGCAGCCAATTTTGAATTTGATCTCACATCTGTCACAGATTGGGGCTTGCAGTGGCTTGTGAATTTTAACTTCAGCAACTCGGTTGTTTACTACAAACAACTATCGCAATACTGTCCTGCATTGATGAATGGCAACCCTCTCACTGAATCCTCTTCTTTACGCCTTCTTGGAATATTGTTCATTATAATGAACGATAATCCAAGAAGGCATAAAGAAGAAGATTCAGTGAGAGGTCAGTATACTGACCTTTCATGGAAACTATATATACAATCGATTGCTAAGTTAGCATTTCCTAAGATTGCTTCTCATTATCGTGCTCGCCATTAACTTACTCATGATTCCATTTTCTTCAATCTCATTCGTTACTGCATGGAATACTATTGTCATATTTAGGCTGGTTCTGTTTTTTATCTAGTTAATCTACGAAAAAAACACACAAACTCCTATTACTAGTGAATTAGTTTGATTCACTTGAGTTTAATTTTTGAGTTTAATAGATAGCCTAATTATAATATAAATAACACAACATATGATACTTAGCGTTTACATTTTTAAAATACAAAAGTATATACAAAGCAACTAAAACTTTAAAACAATAAATAAATAAAAACATTTTTTGCAGCATAGACGCAGCAGATAGTAGCACACTTTAAAAAAAAACTTAATAAATTCAATATTGCCTAAATATGTGTAGCTTTTTTTAAACTTTCATCCTACAAGGACGATTCCTTATCTACCAATACATACAAAGCAGAGGCGTCACCTACCACTTTGTTAGTTTCAAAACTAATTATTTTATTCTCAAGAAATATTTTTCGCCCTTCCACTTTTACAACTTTGCACTCAAACAAAAACGTTGATCCAACCGGCATAGGACTAAAAAAAAAAAACTACAACTCAGTTACAAAACAACTAAACAAATATTTGTTTAGCTATTAAATTTAATAATAAAAAAGCAACAGAAAAATACTAACAAAAATATACAGCCTTCCCACTCCATAAATTTCAAAAACGATAATTTTTTAAAAAAGAGAAATGCTTAATGCTTAAAACAGTTTTCAGTTTCTTCTTATGTTAGTTATCATATACAAGAGCTTTTTGACTACAAAAATCATTAAAGAATGATTAAATAATATTTACAGTCTAAAATATTATAGTATTATAGTAGTTATAAATATTAGTTAAAATTTTAAAGGTCTGTACTAAGATATATTATAATTTTTGTTGAAATCTTTTTTTACTAAAAATAAATAAGATAACATTTTTTAATGAAAAAAAAAATTTGGAATTCAAGACTTAATTTTTAGGATTATATTTTAAGATTTATTTGAAATGAATATTATAAACCATGAATACAACCCAACAGTATTGGGCCAAATATTGGTATTTGGTATTTTCACTTTGGTATTGGGCCAATACCAAAGTGAAAAACATTTTAAGAATTTGAAAGGTAACTTAAGTTCTTTTTTAAATTTACTCGAACTTTTCGTGCATGTTTTTAATGACCTAAACACCAATGCTCCCAAACACAAAGACTCCCAATAAATGCATGTAATTTTAGCCGCAAAGCATTAGGAATTCTTGCGGGACCAAGTAATCATAAAAGTATACAACTCTTAGTTAAATAAATTTTTTTTGCATTATTTTTACCAGAGGGCTTCCCATAAAAAAAACTTTTCTTTTATAAACTAAAATAATTTTAAAACTATTTCATAACATTGCTGTATCTCGGTGTAGTTAAGGCGATATACAAATTATTCAAATTCTTTTATTTGAAATTAGAATGATTAAATCAGCATATTATGTCCAAACAAGAGCTTTAAATGTTATTATTTTTTTTTTGCTTCAGTTTTTTCTTATATTTAAAGAAACTGTCTTTTTTTTTATACAATTTTCAAAACATTTTTACTACCCCTAATAGCGAATCTAAAAAACCCCATTTTAGAGTCTTTAGATCACTTTCGCTCATCGGCGTTAACATGAATTTAGTTGAAATCTTTTTAAAAAGTGCCTCAACCCACTAAAGATCCTAGAAAGAGAGAAAAAAAAAACAATTATAAATCAAGCATGGATACCAGCTACATGTCTTGTTTCGTTGTACCAAATCTCGATTATAAAACTTTATTTAATATGTTTGCATACAGAGCCGTAACCACAATTTTCATATTAAGGGGGGCTCATATTAAATTTTTTTTTCTTTTAGGTACCCATTTTAGGGGCCCAGAGAGCCCCTAAAATGGGTACCTAAAATATATATGTTTTCCCTAATAACTATAGTTTAACAATTTTTTTTTGGGAAGGTCTAGGCCCCTGCCCCCCCCCCTCCCCGGTGGTTATGGCTCTGGCATATAAACAAAGTTTCTGATTAAACTTTCTTCCACATGAAAGGCATGATCAACATGTTCATCATAAAGAAATGTAAAATTGCAATCGTTTTTTATAACTTTAATAATCTGTTGTATAATATTTTTTTAGTTAATAAAAGTTTTAATTGCGTTATAAAAGCAGTTTTCATTTCATGAAGTAAATTTTGTAAAAATAAATCAGTATTAAATTAGTTATTTTCACAAGGTGTCACAATTGAAAAAACTTGTACACATTTGAGAAACTTAAATTTTCTTTATCAAATCATCTGCAATTAATTTCAAAACCTGTGTAATTTACTGTGACACTGAATCAGTTAAAAGATTTTCTAATGCATAAGATTTTAATTTCTTTTTAAATAAATGTTTGGAGTTCGCTTGATGTCTGGAAGTTAGCAATCTCAAAAACCAAAAAATGCTGGATCCGCCCCTGTAGCAACTTGACAATAAAAATTAGTGTCGCCAATTTTACTTGCATGGCTAATATTGATCCTGGATCTTAATGTCTGTCAGTTTTAGCACAAGTCGGACAGCATTAACCTTGGCCAAATTATAAAGGACTTGCAGATTAAGGTGACACAAAATAGGGTCGAAAAATGGAATTTTTCGAAAATCAATAACCGCTTATCCTGTACTACAACATTTAGTTAGCCTAAATACAAAATTTCACTTGTTTTTGTTCGTTGGAAGTGCTACATGTAGTTTTTTAAATATTAAGTTTTAAATATTGAGGCTGAACTTTATGTCATTTTTACGGATTAAAATATGTTTATTAACAAACTTTTGTTTGATTTTAGAAGAAAAAAAATACTATTTATAGTTTCATACAGTTAGCTATTTTTTTACATAATTTTTTCAACTCTAGGCTTCAGCTTTACAAGTTCCTTAAGCGATATAACTTTTCTTATTAGCTTTCTATGTTCACTGACTACCAAAAGAATGTAGTCTCTGATCCTCATTGTGGGAACTGTGAACAAAGTTTTCAATTAAATTAAATATTTTTTTCTGCGAAGTCGTTGGTCACACTAAGATTGCGAACTAACTGAGTGAAATGTGTGTATGAATCTAGCGCTAAGAAATCACTTGAAGTATGCCACTCTCGAACAGACTCGGTGTGACCTGTAAGTATAAAAAAAGCCAACTCTCCTTTGTAATTAAATCCTCTAATTGACTATCACTGGTAACAATAACAGCAGAAGGAGCTTCTATAGAAATTTCTGATAACCCAGGAACTGGAAATATTAAAAGTTTCTTAATGATTAAACGCTTTGCATCTACTTTCATATGAGGATCACCTAACAACTTTAGGAGACAAATATAATAGTGTGGTATTTGTCTCCTAAAGCTATTTTACTACTTTGATATTACCTAATAATGATTCAGCTCTTGTTTTTTTAGGTTCTGTAGGTTTCTCATCTGCGAAATCGAGATCTATATCATTGTTAGGAAAAACGTTATGGTTCCATCGCCTTTTTTCACCAATTTTCTCTTTATTATCATGAATTATTTAATCGCTGCTCCTCTGTGCTCGATTTTTGTATTCTTCTTTCCCCTTGCATCTATCAATCTTCTTCTGAAACTTTGCTTCAAGCTCTGTATCCATTTTAGAAGATATGATCGTATTTCTGTTAGTTTTGTGCAAAAAGTTGTTAAAACACTTATCGTAAGATAAATTTAAATAAAAAAACAAAATTTCTTTAAAAAATGATTTTTTATATTTGGGAAAAATTAGTAGATATAACATTTCAATAGGTTAAATCTTCACAAAAAAATTTAAGCAAAAAATATCTTTGATCATCTAAGAAGGCCAAATCCTCTTGTAAAGCAGAAGTATTACGATGCATTAATTCGTCTTGTACAAACAATTGCTCTACCATATTGTAAAAGTCATTTTTGTGGCAATTGGAAATTTGCTTTTTGATATAAAAGATTTTACTGTTGTACAAAATTTTGTGTTTGCTGTATAGAGATTTAAACTTTTCCACTATACTTCTCAGAAATCAAGTAATTACTGAAACCAGCAGACTTCCAAATATTTACAATTTGTCGGAGTAAACAGTATTTCTCAGTATTTAAAAAACCCGTTTTTCCTTTGCATATAGTATCCTCTCGTGCTCGAGAACATAAAAAGTTTGTTTTAATAGGTTTGAATCGCTTATCTCAAGCTGAAGTTAGGAACAAGTAATATCGAAGAACACTTCTATTCGATGGAAGTTGGTTTGCAGGTAGATAGCTTAAAGACGAGTTAAGCAGGTAATCAGACCTACAAGCCTTATAGCTGATTTCTGTCGTTATCCTCTCTGATTTTCAACATTTTGTACGGATATGTAAATAGTAAAAAAAAAATCAAAGTTTAAAGCAAGATAATTAATTAATTAATAAATCAAAAGTTGCCAAGTGATTAAACGCAAACCATAAAATTTATGCTGCAATTAAACTTATTAAAAAATAACTGAACCTGTCATTTCGAAAAGGGCACAAATCCATTTATCAAAACTTTTCAAAATCAACGAAAACATGATTTTTATTAAAATAATGTCTACACGGCTAAAGAAATTAAACATAAAAGTACATAAATAAAGAATCTATATAACTTATGTAACATTCATTTTTATAATAAAAAAATAAATCATACAGAAAATTTTATTTTAAATTTATTATCTAACTGTTAAAATTTTTGGACTTTTAACAGTTGTCCTTTTCGAAACGACAGGTTAACAGTTGTCCTTTTCGAAACGTGTCCTTTTCGAAATGACAGGTTCAATTGTGAATGACCACAGATGTTTTAGAAACATCTTGAGTTTTTGACACGTTTTAAAAACTTGCTGAATGATGTGAAGATAATAAAATAATCCGAAGAAATAAAAAATGCTTGGAGCCAGGGTTGCCAGGTTTTTTTTCGGGCACAAGCCAAAAATGAAACAAAAATAAACCAGAAATAAACCATACCATAAAAAAAAGAAAAAAATCATAATTTTTTGTTTCAAAGCCTTGTTTATAATTTATATTTTGAAAAAAATGCTTTTTTATCCAAAAATTCATCCTTGAATACTAAAATTTAATTTGTAAGAGAGTGAGGGAGGAGGAGTAGAACGACTTAGTGAATGTTTAATTGGGTTCCAGTCCAGCCTTCAAAGTGGCGTGGGTAAACTAGTTCACTCCCAAACACCTATACTAAATCCAACACTATCAACCTGTAAAGTATATATATACTATTTTGCTTGCATATGGATATAGATTTCTTTTCCAACATCTGCGATAGTTAACTCAATTATTTCAAAGTCCTGGTAAAAAATCTTTCGCCTTATTAAATATGATTTGACTCAAATGACTGCATGCAATACTTAATTTGATATTTTCTTAGTCTAATTTTTATGCAGATGACCTGTGAGAAGACTCAACAAAATAGTTAGAAACGGAACACATAAACAGCCAAGGCAGTAAACATCTATAATGCAGAGGTCTAGGTCTCCGGAAACATCTAAATGGGTTTACAAAGCAGTTTAGAGTTCAGCGGTGTTTTTAGAAACTCATTTTTCTTAAAAGTTTTTAGACTCGCTCTAATGATGCAATGTTAATTAATTTATGATTAATGACAATTTCTGTAATGATTTTCAATTTCTCCACCTTTTGCATCCTTAAGATATAATTGCAGACTTGAAATGGCCTTTTCAACTTGGGAAACAACATTCAATACAGGCAGATTTATCTCAAAAAATGTCATTTTGAATGTAAGAGTTTTCTAACATTTTTGGCAATTAAAGGATAAAAACAACATTTGAATGACATTTACAAGTAAAAGTTTTTAACGTTTTAAGATTTTAATGTAAGCATTTCTTTCATTTATCTTAAACTTGATTGTTCTTCTATAAAACGAAAAAATAGAAAATCTTTCTTTCCCTCAAATTAACTTTTTTTATGAAAAAAAAACTTGATTAAATTGATTTATTATTAAATAAACCAGAGTTAAACCAGATTTTGATAAACATACTAGAACAAACAAAAAAAGACCAAAGACGTTAAAATAAACCAGATTTAAGCCAGATTTTCTAAAATAAACCAAAACAAAAATTTCAGGCCAAACGATAAAAAAACAAACCAGATTTGAGAAATCTGGTATAAAAAAACGCCAGGTGGCAACCCTGCTTGGAGCGTAAAATTTTTAAATTTACATGTAACTCTTCCTGTTCACTAAGAAATCTAAACACTTTTTTGTAGACTCCTTAAGTTTGGTAGAACCGGAAAAGGTAGTGTGGCTTTTTTTTTTTTTTTTTTTCCTGAAATTTTGTGTCACCCTATTGCAGATGCTTCCACAATATTATTTTACCATCAGATAAGATGTCATGTTTTATTAAAATTGTTTCTAACATTTTTATAAGATGTGGTGCATCAAATATTATATAAACTTTTGCACCTTTAGTTGGATGTAAAATTTGTTGATTTAATAATAAATATCCTAAAAATGAGAAAGCTCTAACAATACAGCTCTAATATTCTAGAAAATCTGTTATAATTTTTTCATGGTATTTACTCGCATTTTTAGTTAGACATTATTGGAAGTCCCAGATCCTACTCACTAAAAAAAAAGGTAGAAATTTCTACCTTAGGGTAGGATATGTGGATATACCCTTAGTAAGGTTTAATTTTCTATCTTTTAAGGTAGAAAATTATATTAAAAACAATGATTTGTCATACAATTTTCTACCTATAAGATAAAACTTTCTACCTTAAGGTAGGATATGTACACCTTAATAAGGGTATATCATATATCCTACCTTGAATAGAAATTTCTACCTTTTTTTTTAGTGTGTAGGGTCCCAAAAGATTTTTTAAGAAACATTAAAATAGTGCTTCTAACAGGTAATGAAAAAACTCTTTATAAACATTTTGAAAGCTTGTGTATCGCAATGCGTGATCCTTAAAGCTAAAACTTTATCTTTAACAGTCTAACGTTTTCTTTTTTTAACACAATTATATATACGTAATTGACATTCAAAAAATTGAAAAAAGTTTATAATTGTTGGTACAGCAGTGCTCTTTTACCACCATTATTGGCAAGAGAGTATTGGGAAGAATAAAAATGTTCACTACAAATAGTATAGTTAAAATTAAGTTCTTTACATGATTTCGTATCGAGATCTTGACGACGACAATTACAAACCCAAAGTTTGCATTAATGTCGTCTTGACGACGACAATTACAAACCCAAAGTTTGCATCTAAATAATAGGTTAAACCTAATTAATTTAGTTAATTATTTGCATCAAATTATGTATAAATATTTTATACTTCATAACATTTAAATTAAATCAGTATTTTCAAGGCGTCTTTAAATTTTTAATGTACGAGTTATTTAATAAACTCGATTTGATTAATAATTACGTACCTATCTTTATCATTTGGAAATCTAAAAAAAGATATTATTTCCAACATTCTTTCCACGCTTGTTTACACAACTGATGGCTGAACAAATGGTTGGAATATTTAATATTATGAGTGTTAAGAAAAAAAGTAACTTAGTTCTTAAAAAGCAAAATCCAAAAATATTATGATATATAACATATTTAGTAGACAACAGCAAATTTATGTTGTTTATAATATGGTCCCGCAAGACCCAATGTACGGCCAATTAAACCATAACCCAATGTACGGCCATTTAAACATAAATAAATGGATTTTTAGCCGAGTTGACAGGTATTGCTTAATACTAAAGTATTTTAAATTGCAACACTTTAAGTAAGAATTGAAAAAATCGCAATTTTAAATGAAAATGAAAAAATGGCAATAAAATTAATGAATTTTTTGATTTATCACAAAACAATTTAAAAAATTTCAAAACAATTTTTGTTGTTGTTAACTTTAAAAAATAAAATTGCTTTAACCCTATGCAACCTTACACCATTATTCAACACCATTTTATGTGTTGTTTCTTTTTGTGTTCTAAGTCATTGAGTTTTTATATATCATTGGTACAATAACATCTGGCCATAAATATTAATGCCCTGAAAAAGCACTCCAAATGATGAAAGTATTCTAATAAACCAAACAGTATAAAAAAATCAGTCAAAATTTTATCTTATTATTATCTCAACAAAGGTCTTTATTTAAGTATGAACTTAATAAAAAAACACATTAAAATGCATTCAGAGCATATCAAAAACAGTGTAAAGCAACTGCTGAAAAGACTTTATATTTGTCCTACCATTTTAAACTTATTGAAATCTTAGTGAAATATAAATACATAAAGATGATGAAATTGATCTATCTAACATAGAAACTTTAAAAACAAACAAACAAAAACAAACAAAAACAAAAAAATAAGATACCTTTTGTAATTGATATTAAGACTAGCAGTTACACATGGTCCAAAACACCTTACAGCTACAACACCAGTTATTTCATCATGATGAGTTGCAATAAGACCTCCATGAACTATTCTTATAAAAAAGAAAAAGAATTTTTTTTTCTTCAACTTAAAAAAGGTTTATAATGAATAATATATAAACATTAAATGCATAATACTAAATTTTATTATTCAAAACACTTTAAACAAATTAAATAAAAAAACTTTGAAAATATTCAATAAATATAATAAAAACACGAATAAGTATAATATATTCAATAAATACCCTGATCCATTGTTTGACCATGGTCCATAAGTTACAGACCATTTAGCAGCCTGTTCTTTGAAAGAAAAATACATGGATCCGTAAAAGATTTTCTCATTACCAAAGTTAAAGTAAGTTTTTATTTCACCAGTTTGTTTTTTTAATATTAATCTCTCCCAATTGTTACTTTGGGCATACTTCTCTAATAATAAATTACTCTCTTTTGCTTTTTCTGACCAAGTATAATCAGGAATGTCTAACCTTTCCATAATGAAGGATATTATATTTTTTTGACAGAATTCTTTATGTTTAATTCAAAACAAATGCAATACAATATTAAATACTTGTACTATAAAATAAACTACAAGTCATTAAAAAATAGTAAACAATAATTTATATTTTATTTGACACATTTATTAATAAACTTGGACAACTAAATTTTACTAAATTTTCATGTTTTTTATGAAATTGTTGTATATTTTTTTGTGATATTGTTGTGATATTGCATATCATCTTATTGTTGATTTATAAGTTTTCTAAATTAAAAAAAAAATAATAGGCTTGAATAGATTAAGAATCTATTAGGTTTAGCGTTTTTCTGAGAAAAACGTTTTCAAACTAAAGGTGTAAGGGTCATTGGGTTAACTTAAAAACTTACTTTAAAATAATTTATTGAAAATAATTAATTTTCATGCCTAAATATGCAGTAGATATAAACGGATATAGACACTAAATATATTAATTTATATCATTTATATCATATATCCCTACGCAATTACATATTGATTTATATCATAAGTCAAATAGATGCACTTAGAGTTTATTGGACTGTAACAATGAATGAACTATATTTTAAAATTACATAAGTTACTTGGATACTTAGCATTTATACTTATAATATAAAATTTTTTTTTACAAAATACCCACACATACACACATAAACATATACACACACACTTGTACACACATATATAAACAACTATTTTAAAACCATTTAATAAATAGAATATTTGAAAATAAAACAATACTTTCTTTTACAGAAGCACAGGCATAGCAGATACAAGCTTTTTTTGAAGAACTTTTTATCAATTTCAATTTTGTAGCAGGTATTAGCTTTTGAAAAATTTGTTATCAATTTCAATTTCTAAACTCGTGTAGTTTTGTTTTTAACTTTGTTACAAGGATGATTCCTTATCAACCAATACATATAAAGCAGAGGCATCACCTACCAGTTTGTTAGTTTCGAAGTTATTTATTTTACTTTCAAGAAAAATTTTTCGTCCTTCCACTTTTACAACCTTGCACTCAAACAAAAATGTTGATCCAACTGGCATTGGACTAAAACAAAAAAAAATTATTACTAAAAAAAAATAGGAATGCAGTATGCAGTATTCTGTAATGCAGTATGTTTAATAATAAAAAAAAATACAAGAATAACAAAAAAATATATATTAAGCCTTCCCTCGCATAAATTTTAGACATACTTATGTTTTTAAAAAAGTCTTTCATCAAGTTACTTATAATTATGAATATAACTTTAAAACACAGCATATGAAAGATGAAAAAAACTAGAAAACTATTTTATTTAAAATTAAAAAAAAATTTTCATCTAGAATATATAGAGTATAACTTTTGGAATTCTTACGTACAAACATTTTCTTAATTATAAACAGAAAATAAAATGCAAATCTTACAAAACTTGTCAAGAATATGTTTGTAGTGGTTTATGTAGTTTTATATATCTCATTTGTATTCTTGACTTCACATTTATAATTTGTTTTTGTTTAAAATTTTAGCTATAAAAACCTCTTAAACATGCTTTTTAAAATCAGATTTTAAAAATAACAACAACAAAAAATAGTGAAAAATCAAGATTTTAAGAAAGAATTACATTACAATTTTTATTTATTATTTACATTTTTATTTGTTGTATAATTTAAATTTGTCAAAACAATTTTTGTTGGTGTTAATTTTAATTTAAAAAATTGTTTTTTTTTACTACTCTGCCACCTAGTTACCATTATTTTGCACAACATCCCTTTTTTTATGTACGATGTACCGATGGTCCTGAAGTTTTTATATATTCTTGGTACATAAACATCTGCCAGTAAACTTTAAGATCTCAAAAAAGCACTAATTCTTTTGTTCAAGCTGTAAGGTCATTATAACACTCTTACACAAATATGTAAAATTTAGTTTAACAAGTTTCTTGTTGTTGCATTCTAAAAACACTTTTCAATCAAGTACAGTCTTGCTGTTTGATTTTTTTTTTTTTTAAACTTCACAGCTTCAAATATTTTGTGTTCTTATTTTTAAAAATTTTTAAAAGAACAAAAAAGTATATATCAATTGTCACTTTTAAAAAATAATGTAAACCCAATCGATGTTTCATAAAAATAGTGAAATATAAAAATATATGGATAATGAAAGGATATATTTAACAGATAAACATTTATAAATAAAACATATAAGATACCTTTTGTAATTGACATTAAGACTAGCAGTTAGACATGATCCAAAACAATTTTCAGCCAAAATACCAGTTATTGCATCATGATGAGTAGCAATAAGACCTCCGTGAACTATTCTGAATATTAAATTTTATCAAAAATACTTTTTCAAATTAAAATGTTTTAAAACATTATAAATAGTCAATAAATATAATATATATTAAATAAATTTAATATACCCTGCTCCGTTGTTTGACCATGGACCATATGTTACAGACCATTTAGCAGCTTGTTCTTTGACAGAAAAAAACATGGCTCCATAAAATACTTTTTCATTACCAAAATAAAGGTAAGTTCTTATTTTACCAGTCTGTGAATTTAATATATATCTCTCCCAATTATTGCTAAGACTGTACTTTTCTAATTGGGCATTACTTTCTTTTGCCTTTTCTGACCAAGTATAATCAGGAATGTCTAATCTTTCCATAATAGAAGATCTTATAACTTTTTGACAGAGTTCTTTATGTTTAATTTAAAAAATAATAATTATAAAAACTGTAATAAAAAATACTTGTATTTATAAGAAAAAACAAAACCACAAAAATATATATAAAATAAAAGAAACGAATATGTTAGATTTAAAATGTTTATTAATAAAATTCCACAGGTATGTTATAAAAATACTCAATTTTTCTGTTGACATTCTAATTTATAAGTTGTTTTAATAAAACCTAAAATGCTATGCGTGATTTAATAAAATATTATTTGAGAAAAACTCTATATCCTTGTTGTACCTTAAACCTATATACCTTTAGTTAAAAAAATTTCAAAACATTGTTTTTAAAGTTTGAAGTATCGTAAATTTTATTTAACAAAACATTAAACTTTGTGTAGGTGAAAGTTTTAAAAGCTTTTGCGTAAAAGAATAAAAAAGAAACAAATTGCTCAATATAATTTGTACATCTAAGTATTTTGTACATCTAACATATATAGGCCTCTTGTACATCTAATATATATAAGCCTCGGTGGGAAGCGAGAGCTTTAGCTCTCGCTTTCGCCTACACTCCCTTGAAACAGTTTACAAGAGCTATTTATGGCTCTCGCAAAAGTATAATTTTTCTCATAAAAGTATAACTATCATTTTAAACAAAATAAAAAACACAATGTCAATTTGAAAAAATTAATTGCATAATATACTGAAATGCTTTTTTATTTATTCCCGCCAAGGCCTGTATATATATATATATATATATATATATATATATATATATATATATATATATATATATATATATATATATATATATATATATATATATATATATATATATATATATATATATATATATATATATATATATACATATATATATATATATATATATATATATATATATATAGAGTATAACTACTTTAAATTTTTTTTCAAAGGTTAAAATAATCACAATCAAGAATCTTGCAAACTATTTAAAAACATGGTAGAAGAATTTTTTTATTTAGAGGAGATTATTATTAAAAACTCTCTTCTAAAAACAAATGACAACTGACTGAATTTTTTTTGTAAATTTCAGTCATCTGTGCAAAGAACAAATAGTCCCATACTATTAGATAACAATAACCTTGCACCACATTTTACAATGTGAATTACAATACATTTTGTAATTAAATAGCACATTATGGATTATTCATGTAAATAATGCCCTGTAGATACAAATTTAAATTCTTAAAATAAAATAAAAACTGATTTTCTGCTAAGTTACTATGACTTCAATGCAAACAATATTAAATATAGAAAGTTACCTCTTCTGAGGCAGTAAGGCAACTATCAGAGACTTAACAAGGTTTGAATCCATACCATGTACTACTATTTATTGTATAGTTTATTAGGATAGTTAATCCATGACTATATATTTATAAAAATACTTTTTTTGTAAAAAAAAAACAAAAAATGTTAATATATTTATTCACAATGCAAATTATAAACATTGAACTAATCTAAAGCTGCCAAAAGCCCATCTCGTTGTCGGTCTTTTGCTAGTTGTGCTAAAGCCTACAAATAAGAAATCATTTTATATTTAACAAGAAATTTAATAAAATTTACTAAAAACGATTATACAGTACAATTAATAATGATATTATCAATGGTGGGATTCATCTGATTTGCACTGGTCCTCGAAAATGGTCTCAGAAAGGTCTCAGAAAACAAAATTGAAACTACATTTTTTAGTAGGTGCAAACCAGTTCTCAAATCTTTTGAGGATGAGAATCATATATTAAATACTTTAACCCCACAACTAAATATTAATATTACACAAACTGATAATTATTAATATTATAGTAAATACTCCTTCATTTTTAGATATAAGACCCACATTTAAAGCTGGACCCAGATTTTGCTTAATCTAGTAACTAATAAAAATTAAATCACCTTCAAAAATATTAAAGATTTTTATAAGCAATTTATGTTAAATAAAAATTTGAAAGCCTATTTCATACTTTAAGTTTTCCTAGATAGAAAAAGAGATGATAGCTCACTTGAGCAACAACCGAGATAGTACTAATTAAAAAAAAAAGAAAAAAAAAGCAGAATTTAACAGAGGCTCAACCTTGGCTGCTAGAACAGGTCCAACTACATTTAAAATGGATTTTTCAACCTTGTCTAAAGGTTTATGATTTTATATACATACATACACATACAGAGTGGCGTAGGAAGGTTTTTAAATGTTTAAAATAACCAACTTATAAACAACAAGAATATTTCAAATTTTTTACATTCATATGTATGACGAAAAAAATCCTTTTAAAAAAAAATTACTGTGATAGGAAAATGGGAACAAAAAACCCTAAAATCTTAACCCCCTCTTGCCCCAAACATGAGAGCAACAAGTTGATGAAATATTTTTTGTACTATTTTCAACTAGACTTATATTTATCAAGAAATTTTAAATTTCATAGTAAAATATTGTAGTGTTCAAAAGTTATGACCATATAAAGTTTGTAACCCCCTCAAATTGAGGGGGTTACAAACTTTATGTGAGGGGAGGTTAATTGGTTATTTTATTTGATATTTTGGTTATTTCAAACATTTAAAAACCTTCCTACGCCACTGCACACACACACACGCACACACACACACATCTCAGTCAGGTGACCAGCTTTGAGCTTTAATTTAACACAGTCAAGTGAGCAGCTCGCCTAGACAGCTTTGTAAGTGAGCTATCGTTTTAAATATATATATATATATATATTTTATTTTGCTATTGGCGTAAAAATTTAATTAACGCTTTTTAAAACGGAATAAATTTAGTTTACAAACTTATAATAGGTTTTAGTAAAAAAATTACTTTATTCAAATATATAAATGAAAACATGAATATGTTTATAAAAATAAAAAAGTTTAAGTATATTAAATAAAATGTCAAAACTTTTCCCAAAAAATCTATTTAATAAAAAGACCACCGTTATTTGACATTTAAGTTATTTAATTTCATAACAATCTTTTTTATTTAAAATACATCAAAGCTGTTCCAAGTTATTAGAGAAAATGGAAATGTGGAAATCGTTTAAAAGATTTTTATATATTATAAAAAATAAGCTTATATAATTTTTTTCAAAATTGTTTAATAGATGGTATTTTCCATTTTATATTTATAATATAAACATATAAACAGGAAAATAATACTTGCTACGATACAAAGTTTTTACAAAAAACTTTATTTAGAAGTGATTTATGCAATTATATCAAACTCATTCAAAGTTTAATTCAAAAAAATTATGACCATATAAAGTTTAAAGCAAATTTTATATGGTCATAATTTTTGAACGTTGAGAGATAATACTATGAAACTTGAAATTTATTGATGAATGTAAGTTTAGTTGAGAATAGTACAAAAATTATTTCATCAACTTGTTGCTCTCACGATTGGGGCAGGGGGGCAAAAATTTTGGGGCTTTTTTGTTCCCAGCTTCCAACCATCACAATTTTTGCAAATCCTCATTATTTGACATAAGAATAAACATAAATGTTTGGAGTTGGCTCCATGTCTGGAAGTTAGCTATCTCAAAGACCAAAAAATGCCTGATCTGCCCCTGTATATAATGTTACATGATATATATATATATATATATATATATATATATATATATATATATATATATATATATATATATATATATATATATATATATATATATACAAGTGGTCTCGCACCCGCTTAGGGTGTCTAAGCGGGTGCGAGAGATAAAACTTTTTATTTCCACCGTGGCTGAACATTTAGAATACTTACATGGAAAGTCCTAGGTTCATGGATAGCCAATTCCGATAATACTTTACGATTAATTGCAACATTGCTCTAGAAAAAAGTTTTATTAATCATTTTAAAATTAATAATGATTTAATTATAAATAAAATATTATAAAATGTGTTACTTCTAACATTTTTAACTTTTAATTTCTAACACATTTTATTATTACATAACTTTATATTATTAATATATTTATTTTATTATTATTAATATTAATAATATTATTTTACTGTTACATCAACACTCTTATAAATGTACATATACATATATTATACACAATCGCTATAACTGTACAATAAAATAAAATACAAAAAGAAAAAATAATAGTTATTTTAAAAACAATCATTTTATAATACTATTGGATAAATTTGACAATGATAAAGTTTTTTAAGACTTACTAACCTTGTAAATAATAAAACAAAAAGCTTATTGCCAAACTTATAAATAAATAAATTAGGAGACATTTAAAAAATTATTTAATTTTTTTCTTCTTTTTTTTTTTATTCATAAATGTTTATTAATTTTATTTTTAATGGAAAATTTTACATTTATGTGTAAATATTATCTCTAAAAAGCAATTTAAAGAAGTTACTGTTAATTCTTCACAAACATGCAAATAGACATGCAAAAAAATGTGGAGCTTAACATCAACTTTTTTTTTCTCACTACTAAAGTAAAGCGATTAAAGAAAGATTAAAGAAAGTTTAATTGAGTAAATAATAAAGAAAAAGATTAAAGAAAGTTTATTTGAGAAAATAATAAGATTAGTAAAACAAACTTTATCTTTAAATTAACCAAATTAACCAGATAAAAGATGAAACTAAGAAAACTAATCTGATACACAACAAACAAAATAGGGTTTACTATTACTTACTATACTATAGTTAATTAAATAGAGTTGCTAGTGACAACCAAATGTCTTTTGATAATAGTTATCTAATAATATAACTAACATACAAAAATATCATTTAATTTAATGATTAACATACAATCTGATTTGTTTTGATGCTTTCCTGAACATTGATTAAAATATAGATTGCCTAACCATACAAATTGGCAACACAATAGACAGAAATATTTCATCAGCATATAATTTTGATGAAGCTTTTTTAACAACAGAAACAAATTTCTACCAAAAACTTAAAGAAAGATCATGATCTGGACATGTATGCTGCATCAATGTGGAGTGTATGCTGCATCAATGTGGAGTGTATGCTGCATCAATGTAAACTATGTCCTCGTATTCAAGAATTGAATTTAGTTGATTTTTTATATTTTTTAATTTGATTGATTCAAATTGTGTAGTGAGTTTATAGACTATGAGTTACAAGAAGATCTTTTTTGAGCAATTTAAATTTTAAGCAATTGATTCAAGCAATCACAGAGTATGGCACTGGCTACACAATCATTACCACTAGATAGGTTTATTGAGTTCTTATGTGACACCATTGACATCCTTAACGCAATTCATTTATAGCAAAAACACTACCTACATGCTTGAAAAACTGTAAAAAAAAAAAAAAAACATAAACCAAAATGAATGCTTAATTTTAGGAGATTTTGCTAAAAATTATCAACTTGTTGTCCAAGTTGAAGTTCAAAGATATCACTGGAGCGAAAGTCAGTGTTCACTTTTTACAATTGTAATTTATTTTCAAGAGGAAACATCAAACAAAAATCTTGTTACCTTTCAGAAGATTTTAATCATGACAGGATTTGTTAACAAGATCATGACAGGATTTGTTAACAAGATCATGACAGGATTTGTTAACAAGATCATGACAGGATTTGTTAACAAGATCATGACAGGATTTGTTAACAAGATTTAAGAAGATTTAACTATATATATGCATCAAAGAAAATTTACCAGATTGTCTGATACATACAAGAAGAAAATCGACCAGATGTATAATATGATAAATCTGGTCAATTGAGCAGATGTATCACATGAAAATCAACCAGATGTCTTGTATGAAAATCCACTAGATATTTTGCTCCTTGTGCAAGTCTATGACTAAATATGTCTTAAACTAGTTATAAAATAAAACTATATTGAAGTTTAAATTAAAAAAATTGTTTTAAAAATTTATTTTATTTTGCTTGAATTTGAGTGCTTACTTAGATCAAATATTACAGACTCAAATATGAAAATGCAAAAATCTATTTAGGTTCAAAATTTTAGGAAAATCCTCCAAACCATTATCAATATATTATATGTCAAATTTGGTTTGTTGTCTCCTCTTATAACCACAAAAACTCTGAATCAGCAATATTTCAGCTAAAAAATTTTGTAATTATCATTTTTTGTGTGAATGATTTCATATAGAACGACCCTTTTTAAACAAAACAAAATTGTCTTACAAACTTAAATTGAATGCACAAGCATACAAGGAAGCACAAAAAAAAAATTACTTTATCGATAAAATATTCAGTTTTGTTATATCTAATAATTTAAAGTTTAAATTTTAATATTTACAAAAACTTACTCTGCATAGATTTCTTAATAAAATTGAGTATGGTAGAGAATGTTCTCGAACACCAAAATTGATTCTTTGAATCCATAACTATGGAAGATAGATACACAGCTTAAAAAGATAAATAAAAAAAGTAATAAAGCATCATAGTATTTTTGAAAAATTGTACAAAAAGAAAAAACCTTTCTCATATTTCTTTTTTTTAGCTTTCTTCCTTTATATTGATATTGTAGAGCTTTGTGAACGCATCTTACTGCAAGACTATAGCAATTTTTTCTTCTACCACGAAACCCCTGAAGATAAATGCAAAGTATTAGTTTATATAGATATGTAATTTTTAACATTATTTTTACTGGCAAAACTATTTTGAGAAAAGTTTTAAGATCTAAAAATATTTAATTAATTTCAAAATAATTGTTTTTTATATTACCACAAAAACGCAAACTGAATTAAACTAAACCTTTTTTTTTTAAATGCAGAATGTTTGCTTTTATTTTTTTTATTTTTTATATTGTTTTGATTTTTTGATTTTTAATTAATTTTTTTATAGGGAAATACATTGAGGAGTGCTGCACATTGACTGGCAAATAGATAGAACATATGATGAAGTTTTAAAAAGTCAACTTTTTAAGACTTGAATTTAAATAAAAGACAAATTTAGATTAATTTAGATTAGATTAAAGACAAATTTAAGCAGTATATGTAGCCCAAATTCGACTGAAAGATAAATTTGGACTTCTAAACTGAATTTAACTAAAAGCCGTATTTGGATTTTAAAAACATATTTAATTAAAAAAGAAATTTTTTAAAACTTTTATAAGTTTAATAAAATTTTTGTTTTGTTTTTTGCTTTAAATCTTCCAATAAAACCTAACATTTTTGCCATGGAGTACATCAGAAAAGTAATAAACTAGGAAGTTCAAACCTCCTTTCTTACCGATAGTGCGAAATATGCCCAGAGCTTGCTTTGAACCCTAGGTCTCTTTCTTTTAAAGAAAACGCTCTAACTGCGCTTATAAAGCATATTTTATAGCACAGTTAGAGCGCTTGATATAAAACATAATTTTAGTTTATAAAAAATGATTATATTTTGATTGTCA
>NC_061164.1:42613187-42815687 GCF_022113875.1 Hydra vulgaris
AAGAAGAGATCGTATGGAGAAGACCAGTATGCCAAACTTTATCAAAGGCTTTATATATATACATATATAAAGCCTTTGATGTGTTTATATATACATACATATATATATATATATATATATATATATATATATATATATATATATATATATATATATATATACATATATACATATATATACCTATATATATATGTGTATATACAATATATATATATATATATATATATATATATATATATATATATATATATATATATATATATTTACTTATATATATGTATATATATATAAATATATATATATATATATATAAATATATATATTTATATATATACACATGTATATATATATATATATATATATATATATATATATATATATACATGTTTTACTATAAAACATAGAAACAAGGTTGACTCTAGGTTAGCCAACCCTTTTTCTGAAGGCTGAATATATATATATACATATATATATATATATATATATATATATATATATATATATATATATATATATATATATATATATATATATATATATATATATATATATATATATATATATATATTATATATATAAATATATATATATATATATAAATATATGTATATATATACACATGTATATATATATATATACATATATATATATATATATATATATATATATATATATATATATATATATATATATATATATATATATATATATATATATATATATATATATGTTTTACTATAAAACATAGAAACGAGGTTGACTCTAGGTTAGCCAACCCTTTTTCTGAAGGCTGAATATATATATACATATATATATATATATATATATATATATATATATATATATATATATATATATATATATATATATATATATATATATATATATTATATATATATATATATATATATATATATATATATATATATATATATATATATATATATATACATATATATATTCATATATTCAGATTTATTTATATGATAAATATTGTAAAACCTTTATAAAATAAGTATATTAAATAAACAATATTATTAGAAAAATAAAATTAAAAATATTAAGTAAAAAAACAATATTGAATAAAACAACATTATTAATTTTAACAGGAACTATGGGATTGAAATAATGGAATTTTTGCATTTCGCAAAGATAACATACCATAAAAAATAACACACAAAAAAAAACAAATCAAAGTACAATAACGTAATTTTTAATCACTTTTGATATTTAAATTACTTTTTTTCTGTATAGTCATAAGATACTTTTACAGTATGTTAAAAAAACTGATATAAAGATTAAGATAATTGATAATAAAATTTCTGTATATCTTCTGTAGGTTTCTGTAAAAAAAATTAAGGTAACTTTAATGAAGAATAAGACATTATACAACAATAATAATGATCTATGCCATACAAACATCAAATTATTTTATTTAAAATAGAATATTAATTTGTCAGATCAGTGTTTCCTGGCATTATATTTAACCTATTTAGCAGCCCAGAACTAAGTTTTCATAATGCAATACTACTATTAGAAGATATTAATCCAAAATTGACAAGCTCCTTCAATGTTTACCCACAATAAAAGTGGCGGTCTTACATCAGTTTTCTTTTTTTAAATAAAAATTGCCTTCACAACAGCTAAGGAGACTAACCTACCCCAATATGAGATCACCCTAATGTCTAGACCAGGATGGATATGTCCAAAAAAATATTAAATTTATCCTGTAGGCTGTAAATGTCATTGTCATAGTTATTATAAATTAGTGTTAATTACTCTAAATTTTTTTTATCTTTTAATCATTTTTTATCTCACATATCAAAAGCACATAAAATTTGGTGTCCTTGTTTGATACGTTTATTCTAAATTTTTATACCTTCACAATGTTTGCAATATATTATTATTCATAGCTACATAAATTTTCATCTTTCTTAAAAAAATATCTCACAAGTGAAAACCTACTACAATCAAAATTGCAGCTAAATTGAAACTTTTCACTAAACTCATAAGTAAATATATATTACAGTTACATTTATAAGTATAGAAATAAATTTATATACATATAAATATAAGCAATATGTTGTATACTTATAAAATAGTAACAATAGAACTAACTTTTAAACTATTAAGATAATTACAATTGGTTACTGAAAAAGCAGAAATATGTAAATAATTTGACTAAAAATAATAACTCAATGAAAGAATTAGGTTGTTAAATGTCAATTGTAAAGCTCAATATGTACTTTGTCTTTTTAAGTTTTGGTAACTATAATAATCCAAACAATCATAGATGCGAAAGACTAAATATTTCAAAATCTAAAAACAATTACACATGGAGTTTTATAACATATCATTAACTAAGTAAATTATTTTGGAGTTCTTACTGAACTCGGTTACGGTTAACAACAGGTAAAAATTACCTTAGCAAGAGCAAATATTTTTGCTTTTTTAATAACCCTCTTAAAGGGTCCAGCTCGAACCATATGCATAAAATTAAGAAACATTTTTATTTATTTAATTCTGACTTTAAAATACAAATTACAAACATCACGCTTTATTTAGGTAATGCTGTTGTTGTCGCGGCGTATTTGCTAAATTTATATCATCAGTGACCTTTCTATGTTCTGCAAACTACTAGTTGTTACTGTGGTTACTAATTGTAATGTTTGTTATTATTGACTGTTATTATTTTTTACATAAATACATATATACCGTTTTTTATTTATAGCGATTGATCGCATTTTTTCTGTTTTTGAGAGTGTGAACATTTATTATTTGGATTTAAAATATATTTTCACCAAAAGAAAAAAACATATATAAAAGTTATGAATCATGTCCGAAGAAGTAGTTAAAAAGGGTCCGATAATAGCTGCTCGTGAAACAGGTTATTTTGTTTTACATGTAATTCAAAATAAGAACTATTTTTCTTAATTGTAGAACGCTTATTTTTTAATGAAAATAAGCGTTCTAAAAATATAAAAAAATCAGTTCTAATTTTTCAAAAATTTTTTATTGTTTTATTAAAACAAATTAACTATATTGGAATAAATGATTAACGGATCTAGAATTTTTTGGTATAGGGAGTAGGGGGATAGTGTCTTACCAAAACTAAAAAAAAAAAAAAAATGTTGATACCGAAAAAAAAAACACACACATACAAAAAAAAAAAAAAACTCTATAAATTTACAAAAAGGCCTATATATATATATATATATATATATATATATATATATATATATATATATAAATATATATATATATATATATATATATATATATATATATATATATATATATATATATATATATGTGTGTGTGTATATATTTGCTGTAAAGTAAGTTATTCTTGTAAAGGTATGTACTTATTATAAATTTATAATTATATATATATATATATATATATATATATATATATATATATATATATATATATATATATATATATATCATATATATATATACATATATATATATATATATATATATATATATATATATATATATATATATATATATATATATATATATATATATATATATATATATATATATATATTTAATTATTTATTTAATTTGCCGTTGATAAATATTACAAAAAAGAAATTACAATAAAAGAAAATCCTGGCCGGAGCAAGAAGAAGACAGGTTGTCTTATCACCGAGCCCCGTCACACAAAAATTTACATGCACAATAAATGATAAAAGACAAAAAGACAGTATAAATACAAAAACAAAAACAAATCAAAAACTTCAGCAATAAAATAATTTGTTGCTAACAATCTTCAAGCAGAATAATTTTAAAAATAAAAAAGTAAAAACGACAAAAAGTCATGAAAGTTATAAAAACACACAAAAAAATGTGTTGTTTAATTGAATATATATATATATATATATATATATATATATATATATATATATATATATATATATATATATATATATATATATATATATATATATATATATATATATATATATATATATATGTAAACATAAGTATTTGGGCTGATTATTTAATATCATCAAAAATATGAACGAAAAAGACAATTTTATTTTCGTTATCTTTTATACTAATGGTTGGAAACCATTTATAATAAAAGCTAAAGAAAGTGTTAAAAATTTAATTTATTTTTAAGTGATTTAGTTTAAACCTTTAAATTGTTTTCAAAAAAGGTATTTGAAATCTAGTATATCGAATTCCATGTTCAGTAAATGCCGTTTTGAACCATCCTTAAAACTTTGCAGAGTGCAGTTTAAAACGAAGTTTTGTTTTTTACTAAAGACTGGAAGAAATTCTTTCCAAACTAAAGGCCCCCGATATTGAATTTGGTACGAACTTAATTTAAGACAGTTTATGGGAACCACAAAGTTATTCACTGAAAATTTAGTCGGATATTTATGGGAGATTTCATTAAAGTAGGATTGAAATGTTACTGGAGAAAACCCAAGTTTGCTTTAAACATAAATATCATTACTTGATGAATATTAAGCTTATAAATATTTAAAGCTCCAAGCTGACGTAAGAGAGGTTCGCATTGTGTTTTTCTATTTGCCCCAAATACTATCCTGCAAGCATGTTTTTGTTTACTATAAATTTTTTTGAGTTTAGTGTGATTAGTGCTACCCCAGGAAATGTTACAGTATGAAAGATAGCTGTGTATAAACAAAAAATATAAATTTTTTAAAGACTCGTTATTAAGAAAAGGTTTCGTTCGGTATAACATGGTAATATTTTTTGAGATCTTACCTTCAATATATTTAATATGAAATTTCCATGACAATTTTTCATCTAAGAGCACTCCCAGAAAGTTTGTAGTCAATTCCCTTTTAATTATTTTATTATTGATTAAAAGATTGGGTAGTTTAAGAGGAATATTCTCGGCTTTACTAGGTTTATGGAATAGGATAAATTTTGTTTTCTCTACATTTAATGATAGTCGGTTAGTTATAAACCACTCGTTGATCTTGTCTAATTCTTCGTTAAATATTTTAAAAAGAACAGTAATATCTTTGTGAGAATAAAACAAATTAGTGTCATCTGCAAATAAGATAGTATTTAATACTTTTGATGATAAATATAAATCATTTATATAAAGTAAGAACAATAATGGTCCCAAAATAGAACCTTGGGGTACTCCACAAGTTATTAAGTTGTTTTTTGAGTCTTTTGATTCTTTAAGTATAAATTGCTTTCTGTTAGTTAGGTATGATTTAAACCAAAGTAAATTTTGATTTTTAACACCATAGTTTTCTAATTTTTTCAAAAGAATTTCATGATTTACTGTGTCGAAAGCTTTAGATAAATCAATAAAAAACCCTATTGTATAGCAATCACTATTAAATCCATTTATATATATATATATATATATATATATATATATATATATATATATATATATATATATATATATATATATATATATATATATATATATATATGTGTGTGTGTATATATTTGCTGTAAAGTAAGTTATTCTTGTAAAGGTATGTACTTATTATAAATTTATAATTAAGTTGAAATATTGCAATATTATATATAATAAAAGCAAACAACACGTATTTAGTATATCATATTCCACAATTTTTTTCTAAAGTTAAAAGTGACTTTTAAAAAAGTCTCTGTATACAATATTATATTAGTTACTATTGTTTTAATTATTAAAAAGTAACGTGTTGTTAACTTAACTGGTCACTATACGCTTACTCACTGTAAACTGAACTGCGATAAAAATATTTTTAAATGTATATTATAAACAAGCTAAGCTACTAATTTCAAAATAGACTATGGTTTTCAAGGCTTAAAATTAATTCCCGCATTTT
Source organism: Hydra vulgaris (assembly GCF_022113875.1). NCBI lineage: Eukaryota > Metazoa > Cnidaria > Hydrozoa > Anthoathecata > Hydridae > Hydra > Hydra vulgaris. Next base: position 42,619,010 of record NC_061164.1, read on the forward strand.
TAATCGACAGTCAAACAAAAGTTAATGTTTGTACTTATGTGATAAACCTAAATAGAAAAATCGTTAGTAAAAAATTGTAACTTCGGCTGACTTTTTTTAACAGAGTGATTGACTACGGAAATAAATTGCCGGTCTAGTATGAGATTTTTTCTCCCGTGATTTTTTTACTCCCCAGTAAAAATATCGTATGAAGTTTTTACCGCGGAGTAAAAAAAGCATATGAGATTTTTACTCTCACTATTGTATTTCTACTCTCAAGTTGTTATTAGCGGAATTGCATATCAATAAGACATGCACTCCAGATTTGCAGATATTTTTAGTTACTTAAAATGCAAAAGATATCCAAAAGAAGTTTTAAATAAAGGCGATAAAGCCAATATTTTAGAAGACAAACTAAGCCATTTATAGTTGATAATAATGAGTTATATCATTTAAATAAAGCTGCAAAGGTATGTTATTATTTCAAAATGTTTTAATAGTTTAGTCATTTTACAACTAGACTCTAGTCACCAAATAAACACGAATATTTACAAATAATTTATTTAATAAATAATGAAAACTAATTTAGTTTTGATTCTCATTATATTGATGGTTTACAGCTTCTTTTTTTTTTTAGAGAAAAGTCATTTAGAGTAGAGATGAACAACAAGACATGATAATGTTTGTTCATGAAGGAAACGACGTCTCTGTTGAGTCTAACGCTTTATCTGGTCATACAGGTATTAATAACACAACCTATCACATTCAAAGTAGATTTTTCTGGTATAGAATGATAAAAGATATTACAACTTATGTTTCCAAATGTGACCAATGCCAAAAGTCAAAGAACAGAAAACTTTAGTCAAAACCATTGCTGCAAAATATTTCAATTCCTAAAGGCAATATGAAGCAGGTAGGAATCGATTTAACTCAGCTACCAGAAGTTAACGGTTGCAAATATCTTGTTGTATTAATCGACTACTTCAGTAAATGGGTTGAAGCAGAAGCACTTACCGATAAAACTGCTAAAGCTGTGGCTTTTTTACTCCCACTAAAATGTAGAAAACAAATTAAGTTAAAAAAAGTTATTATTAAAAGTTTAACTTTTATTAAATATATTAATTAAGCACTATATTAACATAACGGTAAAAATATCTAATGAGAGTTAAAATCTCATAAAGGGAGTAAAAATTTCATACGCATTTTTTACTCCGCGGCACAAATTTCATATCAAATTTTTATAGGGGAGTAAAAAAAAAATGGGAGTAAAAATCTCATATTACACCGGCACTAAACAGAAAAATTTTATTATTTAGTTTAAAAAAAGGTTTATTCTGTTGGTACTGTTATGGCTGAACAGATCGAGTATTTTTTATTTTTTTTATCGTCTTTTATTATTACTTTTTTTTTTAGCTTTTTTTTTTTTGTAAAATTGCTACCCAAACTGCAGAAGTTAATACAGTGTGCAATAGTTGTAGATTAACCAGATTAGTTACTTATGTAGATCAACCAGATTCGTTGCTAGTGTAGAATAACCAGATTAGTTGCTGATGTAGATAAATTGTTACATATAAATAAAACCATAATCGAGGATTAAACAAATTCATAAAAAAATTATAAACTTATTTTAAATTAGCCGTTTAAAATAAAACTGAAGAAAAAAAAAATCGTGGCTTAGTGATAAAAGAAAGGGACTTGATTTAGAGGTTTAAATCTTCATGATCTATTTGCAAACAACCCATTGGTCGCTTCATGATCTATTTGCAAACAACCCATTGGTCATCCATTTTTTGCACTGTTATCGATATTGTAATTAAATCTTTTCAGAGTTTCTATAATAATTTAAAAAAGGAGAAAAAGTATTTTCATTAATAAGCTGGATGCTGGTGCAGCTGGGTGCTGGTGCAGCTGGATGTATAGATGTTTAATGTAATATATTTGTAATAATAATGATAATATATTTGTTTAACAATAATAATAATAATAATAATAATAATAATAATAATAATAATAATAATAATAATAATAGCAATAATAATAATAGCAATAATAATAATAATAATAATAATAATAATAATAATAACAATGATAAATAATGATGATAAGAAATGATAAACGACCATAATAATAATTGCTAAGTAATAAAAAAATGAGTATAAATTCAAACAACTATCTGATCCAAGCTTTAAAAGTAACACCAGACTTTAAAAATTATCATAATAACAATAAAAGTAAATAAAAACAATAAAAATAATAATAATAAATGGCAATAATAACTGTGCATTTTTTAATATTAATAATTTGATTCAGACAACAAGTAAAATAAAAGGTCCATAGTTAAGATAAACATAATCAGTTTATAATTTTACTAATGGCGCAGACGTCAAGCTAATTAAGACTATGTCTGCACCCAGCAAACTTTCTATAGTGTAACTTTAGTGGACCTATTCAGGCATTTGTAGTGGTCCGCTGTAGTTTTGCTCATCAGTTATTTAGTGATCCAATAATGTATTTAATAGTCCGCCAAAAGTGGCTTGCCGATGACTAGCCGCTCGGAAAGTTATTGGCTCGCCATTTATGGTGGCTTTCACTAATGGTCCAATAAGTAACCAATAAGCAAAACTCCGAAGAATTGCTAAAAAATACTTATATAGGTCCACTACAAATCCACTAAAACAACATCTGCTAGACAGTTAGAGTAGGAATCGTTACAAAATATACATAGTATATTAATTGACCAAAGTTTTATAAAAACCAAATAATCATTAAACTTCGTAACCAAAGTTTAACGAATAGTCGGTATTCGACTTCGTTTAATTTCGATTGGCGAATATAAACGAAGTTTGCTGATGCTTAGATGCTCCAGTTTTTATACATATATAGATATTGGAGAAGAGTTTCTTCAAAATGCAAATTGTTATAATTAGGGTTAGGACTATTGTTATTGTTATTGTAAAAATTAAATACAATAACAATTACAATACAATAATATTGTATTGTAATACCAGAGATGCAATTAAACCATTATTTATGGTTATTGTATTGCTGTGAATAAAAACAGTTACAATAACTATTGTATTGTTTTTTTTTTCTTACAATACATTGAAGCTCTAAAACTATTGTATTGTTTTGCTGTGATGTAATACAATGACATTAACTATTGTATTGAATTGCTGTGATGTAAAACAATTACAACAACTATTGTATTGTATTGCAGGGATAAAAAACAATTACAATAAGTACATTGATGTATTATATTACTATTTTAAAGTCTAATAGCTATTGTATTTTATGGTATTTAGATTCTTTTTTCACGCATTTATTATTATTTGGGCACTAGATAATTTAGGGGTGCCCGTAATTTATATACAAATATATAATTTATCATATGCTTGTAATTAAATAATTATTTACTTTAAGAAGTAAAATTTTATATTTTTTTATAATTTTGTCTAAACTGATATTGACATGTTTCACCGGATGATGACGTCTAAACTAATTGATTAACTACATTAAGCCCTTTTTTTTCAATATATCTAACCGCTAATGTGTAATCAGTTACATCGTTATGGAATCAAAGAACCATTAACCTGAGTAATTACCGATTAGATTGTCAAAAATGAACTACTTTTGTTTTGTTAAAAAATTTTCTACATTTTCAGATTGTTCATCACCTATCAGACCGTACCAATAAATTTTGTGTGGATCATTTTTGAAAAATGAGCAATTTAAAATACCAAATAAATATTGGTTCTTGATTTATGTAGCAAAAATCAAGAACCTCTTTTATAAATTTGCAACTAGATGTCCAGTTACTTTATGAAACACATACAGCCATAAAGCCGAAGGGAAACAAATGACAAAGTTATATTAGAGTAAGTGTGAGTTGAGTAAGTTTTTAAACAATTGGATAGGTGCCTAATGTAAAAGAAAGAAAGGGAAACAAAAGACAAAGTTATATTAAAGTAAGTGTGAGTTAAGTAAGTTTCGAAACAATTGGATAGGTGCCTAATGTAAAAGAAAGAAAGGGAAACAAAAGACAAAGTTATATTAGAGTAAGTGTGAGTTGAGTAAGTTTCGAAACAATTGGATAGGTGCCTAATGTAAAAGCAAATAACTTAGTGGAAGAAATGGTAGTAGTTAATCATGTCTATCCCCAGCAGTAAAAGAAATACAGGCCCGATTAGTCTCACTTTTATAGAGCTATATAAAGTTTATAAAATAAAAAAGAAACAGAATCAATACCTATATATTAGTTGTACCCAATTTCAAGGTCACTTATCTCAGAGACTGGACTGTTAAGACGTTTATTAAATTTTGACTCTAAAATAATTTTTTTTATTACAATATTTATTGTATTATAAAGACGAAATACAATACAATATTTATTGTTATTGTTGTGGGTCATTACAATACATTTTTTTTTCAGATATTGATATTGTTTTATAAAGATGAATTGCAATACAATATTTATTGTTATTGCAAAGTATTGTTATTGTTTCTAAATTAAGTTAATACAATAACAATAGTTATTGTTACTGTTATTGTTTTTATTACAATTACAATATTACTAACCCTAGTTATAATTATCTATTGTTTTACAAAAGGTAAAAGTATATAAAACTTGTTTCTAATCCTAAAAATCACTTTAAAACTTTTATGAAAACTTTCAAAAAAAAAGGTTAAATGCTAGACTTCAGCAAATTGTTTAATAATAAATAATCAACATATATATAAAAGAAAGGAAAAAACACACATATACCCGTAGAACAAAGAAGACAGTATAAACTTGACTCAAAATACCGTTTTTGTATAAAAAGTATAAACTTTTAAAAATATTTTTTTTACTTATATTTTCTCAGCAACTATTTTATTTATAAGTATTTAAAAGATTGATTTTTTCAGGTCCTGGTCCAGGAAGATATGCTTTGCCATCCACATGTGGATACCACAATCATGATTTTACTAAAAAAATTAGCCCCGCTTACTCCTTCGGACACCGCTTAGGAGATCGTTAGTTGCTCAAAGTTATTTTTATTAACTTTTAGTAATATTATTTTACGTGAATTAAGTTATTTGATGTTTACTTTTAATTATAGTGTTTAAAACAGATAGCAGCCCTGGTCCTGGTTATATGGTTAACTCGGCAATTACTAGATTTGGAAAAGACGGAACTCCAAAATATTCTATTTTAGGCCGAGCTAAAGATCCAAGTGTTTAAAATATATTATTCTTTTTTTACTTCAAATTAGTTAATTACTTCAAAAGTTTTGTCAAGAAAAGTATTGTATTATTTATGTTAATTATTTACGCGTGGTTATAATTAATAGAAACATTCGAAACTCCATCACCAGGCGCGTACTCACCAGAAAATGTCCATCCCCCAGGTGAAAGACATGCTCCTGCATATTCCATGGCTGCAAGAACAAGATACAGAAAACGTAGTTTTAGTTAATTTTTCTTACAATATCTGCCAATAATATTTAAAACATGAGTTTACTTTCTTGTTTTAACTTTGTAGGCGACACAACACCGGCTCCAAACTCATATACGCTGCCAACACTTCTAGGTTCTAAGATTCCAGATAAAGCTGCATCGGCTGCATTTTCGATGATTGGTAGATCAAAAACTGGTGGTTTTGATGAAGATTTATCTAAAACACCGGGTCCTGGACACTATAATACCTTAGATCCCAGTAAAATAAAAAAAAAAGCTCCTGCTTATTCAATGTTAGGAAGAAGTTACATGCCTGGGGGTAAAGTATTTTTAATTTTTGTTTTAGTTTTAATTTATTTTTTATTATTTGACAAATACTTAAGTAAAAAAATTAAAATTTTCTTTCTTAGATTCAACTCAAAAACCTGGTCCTGGTGCACATTGCCCTGAAAAAGTTACTGCAAATAAACGCAAAGCTCCTTCTTTTTCACTTGGAATACGTCATTCAGAATATATTACTCCACTTATCATTGATGTTAGCAATTAATCGCCTCAGATTAAAAGTTTTTTATTAAAAAATATATATATTTTTTAAAAATCAAACAGTTTTTTGTAATAGTTTCCTGTTTATCTCTTCATCCTAATAAGAGTACATAAATTTTAAGGATTATACATTCTAATTTGACCAAGTTAGTTCTTAAAAGAAAAGAGAGTTCTTAAAAGAAAAGAGAAAGTTCAAATTAACTTTTTAACTTTTCTTTTTAACAGAGACGCTTTCCCTCTTGAAAGAGTTTTAATTTACACTACTTTAATAAATATTAAAACATCTTTCCCTCTTGTCGTTCTGTTTAATAATCTTAACTAGCAATAAGCAACCTGAAATACGGGTTATTGGTAAATAAACCATTAAAACAATTAACTTTGATATATTAATAAATTTTAATTTTTTTTAAACAGTTTCACTTCCGGAGTGTTGTGGATTGTTGGAAATCCAACGAGACAGCCTTGTTGGAATTCCAACAAGGCTGCAAGCAACCACTATTGAAGTTGGAAGTTACCGGAAGAGAACAGATGAAGTTTATAAAGCAAGATAATAATTAACAGACCACTTTAAAAATTGCAATTTTTATGTATCAGGAAAACTAGATGAAGAGAGTGAATTCCAAAGAACTGATGTTTGAGGAATTAAACTTGACAAACATGAATTTTTGGAGCTCTTATGAACAGTCACAGTAAATTGATGAGACTTAATTAAACAACGAGAAACAAAAAAATGAATTTATTAGATGGCTCTTTTAACAGCGTCCATTATAGTATTTATAGAAAAAAGAAGCAACATTACGATTATGTGATAATGGTTGAAGGTTGGCTGCATTAGCAGATACAACTATGTTTGCAATGCATTTTTGCACTTTGTCTTAGAAAAAGCGTCATTCGAAGATCCGCTCCAGATATGGCAACTGTATTTCATACAATGACAGATTTGAGATTTATAGAGATAAAGAATACTCCGGGAAATTAAAGCTTTACTCCGGGAAATTAAAGCTCTTAATGTCTATGAGTTAAACGTGTTCCAAAACTTGTTATTCATGTTTAAATATCAAAACGACATGCTTCCAAAATCCTTTAATAACCGATTTGTAAAAATTAATCATAAATACCTAACAAGGTGCTCTACCTATAATTTTAATTTGCCTAAATCAACTCTTAAAACATCTGACTACTCAATTTCATATAGAGGCCCTCGCCTGTGGAACATAGTTCTTAATGAAAATATGAAAAGTATAACTTATAAATTGTTTTAAAAATATAGTTAAACAGTATTTACTTGAATTAACAGACGCAAACATATTTTTGCATTTTTAAGTAAAAAAAAAAAAAAAAAAATCTTGTAATATTTCTTAATATATCTGATTATTTATCTTTTGCAATTTATGGTATTCTTGTTGTAATAATGTGTTAACTTGTTTTTTTATATAACGAGTATTTGTAAATTTATATAATGAGAAATTTGTTAAAAGTACTTTACGTTTACTATAGGGGCTTGATGACAAGACTTCTGTCTTCTACTTGCTCCTGTCGTTTTTAATTTTTTTATTTAAATTTTATTGATGAAAATTGTAAAACAAGAACGTTGTAAAATGTTTATAAAAGACGATTTATATATATATATATAAAAAAAGAAAAAAAGAATAGAATTCGGAGTAAGAAAGTGGCAAGCACAATAAAGAGATTCAACCTTAGCAGATGCTAATTTTTCAAGGTAAAAGATTACTACATCTGTCCAACAACACCTGTGGAGTAATCCAAGATCATCAGTACACTTTTGTCCAAGATCATCTTTATTTTTCTTTTACTCTAGTAACATCTGCAATATTGCTAAATCTTTTGAAAAATCTCAATATACGTTAGGTATTTTCATAGATTTATCAAAAGCCTTTGATACCATTGATCACAAAATCCTATTTTAAAAAATAGAGTATTATGGAATTAGAGGAAATACTTTAATGATACTTAAAAGTTATTTAAGCAACCGTAAACAGTTTTTTTTTACAGTAATACAATTGCCTCTTTCAATTTATTAGATATAACATGTGGGATCTCTCAAGATTCTATACTAAGACCTATTCTCTTTTTAATTTACATTTATGATCTCCCTAAAGCCACAAATTTAATGACGGTCATACTTGCCGATGATACTAATCTCTTTTTATTTTATAACAACATAACAACATTATTCCAAAATATAAACAAAAGTTTCTGACTGGTTTAAAATGAATAAGCTGTCACTAAATGTTGAGAAAACTAAATGGATACTTTTTCATCAAACTTCAAAAAAAAGCTAATGCCTCCTGTCATGCCCTTACTTTTATTGACAAAATTCAAATAAAAAGAAAACTTACTACTAACTTTTAAGAAATCAGTATTGATGAAAATCTTAGTTCATTTTAGCTTTAACAAAAAAAGCTGGTAGGTAAAAAAGCGCTTTCTTTGCGTTAAAGACATGGAGAAAAAAAAGGAGTGGATATTGCAAAACTATTTTGTGATGTTTTAATAAAAGCTAAGTCTTTGATAAAGTTTTTTAAATTCTTTGCAACTGTTTTACTTCTGACCTTTTGTTATAAAGTTCTTCAAGTAGCAGATGAAGTAAGCCATTTGTTCCAGTCAACTTCACTAACAATAGATGACGAAGTTATTCTAATTCAACAGCTAATTAGCAGTCTTGCCCGTATCCGCTCATCATGAAATAATATTATGACTGAAGCGAAAGCTGTTGCAGGTCCTCTAGGTTTTGAAACGGAGTTTTTGACAAAACGAAAGAAGAAAGCAAAACGGTATCACGATGAACTTGCAAATGCAGCTTTCTGCTATGAGAGCCCCAAGCATCAATTTGAGGTAAACATTCTCAACGTTGCTCTTGATCATTTTATTTATCAAGTTCAGTCAAGATTTGACTTAGTAAAGAGTGCTTCCTCAAGATTCTCATTCATCTGGTTGAAAGACTAAGAACCAGATTGTCAAGAGATAAAAGCTCAGAATTAGCACAGTTCAATGCTAATGATGTCAATGAAGACAACTTCATGCAAGAAATTTTGCATCTAAATTGTTTGAAGGAGTCTTCGTTTTTTATTTCTGGAAACTCATTGAGCCTTCTCAACCAAATACATTCAAAGAGTCTGCAGCCTATTTTTCCATATGTATGCAATTCGAATTTTCAATACAATGTCAGTATCTGATGCAGAGGGTGAGCGATCCTTCAGTAAACTTAAATTGATAAAGAATTATTGTAGAGCCACTATGTGACAAGAACACCTTTCTGATTTCATGATGCTTTCAGTGGATAATGAGTTAGCTAAGAGTGTGTCATATGATAATATAATAACAAACTTTGCCGGTAAAAAAGCAAGAAAAGAGTGTTTATATAAGCCGTTTTTCTTATTTGAATTTCTAAAAAATGTCTAATAATGCATTTATGTTGTATTTGTGCTTGCTAATGCTTGTGTTAGTGCTTGTGTTAATGCTTAGTTGTATTTTTTTAAAGACGCAATGTTTGAAAATATTGCCGTAAAATGATTTTAACAGAAATAAACCACAATTAAGAAAATTCATTTTAAAACAATGTGCACTCATATATATGCAAGATTGCGTTTGATAAAGTTTTTTTTTTTAAATAATGTATCTTTAAAGGTGCGTCTACTCAACGCTATGCCCCGGGCGCCATAAAAGCTCTCGACAGCCCTGGGTTTATTTGATGTCACCATGGGAGCCTTTGATGGCGCAGAAGTTTGTAAGTTAGTTGGAATATTTATCTTGTTTTATTATCGCAGTCTTACAATAAAGATGAATTCGGATTGTATAAAGATGACGGTCTAGCAGTATTTAAGAACCGGAGTGGCCAACAGATGGTAAAAATTAAAAAGCATTTTGTAAAAATTTTTAAATATAATGATCTTCTTATACCCATCAGCTGTAATTTTAAAATTGTTAATTATCTGAACTTAATTTTAAAACTTAATGACAGTTCTTTCAAACCTTACTGCAAGTCTGGTAATTTCTTCAGTTGTATAAATGTTGACTCTAACCACCCTCCTAATATTCTAAAAGGCCTTTCTCAAACTGTCGAACTAAAATTGTTAACCAATTTTTTTTACGAAAATATTTTTAAACAATCCATTCCTTCTTATAAAGATGCATTATTAAAATCAGATTTTATCTGCAAATTCGCTTAGCATTCAAATAAAAACCAATTCCATTCAAAAATCACAAGCGAAACATAATCTGGTACAACCCACCTTTCAGTACCAATGTTGCAACAGAAATAGGCAACTGTTTTTTGAACATGATAGACCTGCACTTTCCGGTTGGTCACAAACTTTGTAAGATATTTAATCGAAACACCATTAAAATAAGCTACTTATGTATTCCAAACATCAAGTCCATCATTAATTCGCACAATCACAGGATAATATATAGCCAAGGTAAAGATGAGGGAAAAACATGCAACTGTGTCAACAAATCATCTGCTCTATGAACAATCAGTGCTTGACTAAGAACACCGTTTATCAAGCCGTCGTCAAATAAACCTGACTACAAAGAAAAAGTTAATTTTGGCTTATGTGAAGCTCCATTCAAATCTCGGTATGCTAATCACCTAAAATCTTTTAACATTAATAAATATAAAAATGATACCGAGTTATCTATAGAAATTTGGGACTTAAAAGACAAATTGTTTACACCCTTAATTAATTGTAAAATTGTAAAACGTTGCAATCTTTTTAAGGCCTTATAAAATTTGCAATCTTGGCTTATTTGAAAAATTCCTTATTTTAACATATAAAAGTGATAAATTGTTAAATAAACAAAATGAGTTGATTTCAAAATGCACAAGAATAAATTCCTCTTATTTTTTTTTGACACAGGTAATTAGTTAATATTTTGTTTTTTCTTTATTTGCTATCAAGTATGTCTTAGCGACGTAAAGATCCCATTACACAGTATTTTTTAATTTTTAGCGGTTTTTTTTTTTTTTTTGATTGTATTCAATGGCTGATGATTGCCGTATAAGCATGAAACTTAAAGAACCAGGCCCGTAGCAACGGGGGGATGGGGGGGGGAAGTGGTTGCAGCAGGGGTATTCCCCCCCCCTCCTCCAATAATTTTTTAAATAAATAATTTTGAAGAAACTGACTAAAGAAATGATTAAAAAAAAAGGTCCTTAAAACTATTTCGGGGTAGTACTGCCCCCCCTCCCTATTATAATTTTTGTTTCTACGGGCCTGAAGTACCATAAAAAAAGTTGTTTTTTCTTTGTTAATATATATATATATATATATATATATATATATATATATATATATATATATATATATATATATATATATATATATATATATATATATATATATATATATATATATATACATATATATATATATATAAAATCATAATGGTAATAATAATAATAATAATAATAATTAAAATAACGATAATGATAAAATATTAGGATTATATAAAAAATAAGGAATAATAATATAGAGGAATGAAGCATAATTATTCTACAATACCTCACATAGGCACAGGTGGTTTTTTACCACGAGAAGACATCTAACCCTGCCCTACCCTAAAATAAAAAGAATTTTGATAATCATATTTGTTTCATTATAATTATTATATATAAATTTTAATATACAAAATATTTAAACTAATATATTAACATTTATGCAAATGTTTAGTTAGTTTAGTTAGTTAGTTATATTAATATTAAATAATTAATATTCTAAAAATTGAAAATTAAAAAGACCTCTTTAAAACATTCTTTAGATTGAAGACTGTGAAACAGAAATAAAATTTGATTTTAAATTTGTTGTGCACAAAATAAAATAGTCCAGTATAGCGCTACGTTTGAAATTTATTGCTAATTGAAATGGAGTCATAAATCGAAAGGATAAAAAAATTTCTGCAGAAGCTCGTACTAATAAATGCACCAGAATCAAATTGTCTTTATATACCGCAATATGGAGTGGTGTTATTCCATTTAAAATGTTTATAAAGTTTACATTTTTGTAATATGTAGTTAAAAATCGGACAATTTCTTCGCTCTCACCCATTACTGCAGCATGAAGAGGCGACCAGTGATCATTTAAGCTAAAGTCAAGAGGGAATTCATTTTGTATCAAAACTTTAAAGCAACTAAAACAACCTTTATAGCAGGCTTCAAGAATAATAAGTTTTTTATCCATTAGACTGATATAAACACTTAGTGCTTTTATCATTTGATCAAAATTAGCGCACTGATCTTCATAAAGACAATTAAGTAGTTCCAATTTTGTATTTTCTAAGTATTTACTCCGAAGCAAGTTCAACCTGAGACTTTCTTTTGACTGATAATTTTTTGTATTGCTCTCATCTGTTTCGATTATTGAAAAACGAGAAATTTTTCGGTTCCCCAGCAGATAAGACCAAGTCCGAAACTTTTGTCTTTTTTGTTGCTCTTTGTTGTGGTTTGATAACAACGGAAAATTTTGGTTATCTGAGTTTTTCCTATAAGTTGGCATTTTAGAATTTGTTTTTATAAAATATTGAATTCATGAACATCTTATGTATTTATACAAGATATTTAAAAGGCGTTAAGGTTTTAATTATCAAGACGTGACGTCACCTGTTAATATTTTAATGAATAAGCCTTTCAATTATATTATTGAAGAAACATGAATCATTTGAATAGATTACGTAAGCACAAGATTAAGTAAATATTCAAATTATTTTGTGTTGCAGCTTGTTTTTTTTTTTTTTGCTTGATAATAAAAATAAATAAATAAATAGAAAGAACAATTACAACGTGTTCGAATTGGGATTATTGCGTTGGTGGTAATGTTTAGATTACTAATACTTTAAAGAAACAAAAAAACTTTAAACATAAAGCCAAATTTTTTTATCGTGAGTAGTTGTTGCATTAATTGTCGTTTGTATTAAAATTGCGTAACTGGAGACCTCGGTGCGAAAAACGGTGTAACTCCATAATAACAAATTTTTCAGGAGAATGAAAAAAACAGATTAACTCTGAGTGTTGGGAAAAAGTATCATTCAGCCAAATCCTTAATTAAATGGCATAAGGAGTGCTATAATCTAAAATATTTTTCCATTAGTTGTTAGAGAATCTCATAATTAGTAATATCCGTTCAAATCTAAAAATCAACCTACATTGTTTTTGCCCCGAGGTCTTCAATTATTGTTAACTATTTTCTAATAACTTATTATAAATGTAAAATTGTTAACTATTTTCTAATAACTTATTATAAATGTTTACGCATTTAAATATAAACATATTTAAATGCGTAAACATTTTTTAAAAAGACAAACTTTCAAAACAAAACTTAAAACAAAGCTTTTCAAGCAATTAAATACGTTTTTGCTGACATTTTCATTCACGATAGAGTTTTCTAAAGACAACATTATCTCCCTAATCTGTTTCTTCTGACCTTTGACACATCTAGCAAATCTCAACGATAATCAAAAAAATTTCTAAAACGTATTTTAATCGAATTTAATGATGAACTTAACAGAGATTAGTGATGTGTAAAAAGTTAGATGTAAAATAATTTTTTTTTTTAAATATATTTTAGTGCACTATTGTTTTTCAGACTTCCTTAGCAACCACTATAGTAAAGAATTTGTTTATTGGTTTTTTTACTTTATAGCCAGGTTATTGGAGGAAACTTTAGTCTTAAAAACATCCTGTTTACTTAACATATTACCAAATTTAACATTTAACATTTTTGCTCAAAAAAAAAAGTTTTACATCTTCATGTTTACTAGTAACCAAGCCCATGCTAGTGACATCATATTTTTTGATTGTATTTGCATGCTCGCTTAAAAAACTATTTTCATTACAAGTTTGTTTGCATCTTTTACATAAGAAATGACTTGTTGCACGATTAGAAAACGTGCATTAAAATATATATAAGTATATAAAAGTATATATAAGTATATATAAGTATATATAAGTATATATAAGTATATATAAGTATATATAAGTATATATAAGTATATATAAGTATATATAAGTATATATAAGTATATATAAGTTCCAAGCCAGTTAGTACACATTAGTTAGTACTCATTAGTTAGTATACATTAGTGAGTACACATTATTTAGTACACGTAAGTACACGTGTAACGAAAAAAAGAAGAAACTACAACTTAATCACAAGCTTTTCAACTGCAAAAGATAATGAGTATATGACAAAAAAGATAATTTTTGATAATGAATGTATGAAAAAGACTTTCTCAGCTAGTATCAACAGAAAATTTTTTTTTCTGCTGGTACCTTATACCAACTTAAGTTGGTTTAAGTTTTGAATAAGGTTTATAGGCAAAAAAAAAAAGAAAAGAAGGAACATCATATTCTGCTAGGGTTTTATATTTTTGCTCCTGACGCATTATTTTTGGAATATAATTTTTTATAAATTACATATAAATTTTTTTAAAAATAATCAAATAGGAGAAATTAAAAATAATGATAGCTTATGCCTTTTTTTTTTTTTTTTTTTTTTTTTGCAAGAAGCGTCAACCAAATTAAACCAAACAAGGTACAGGTATACGTACCGCAAAAACAACCGTACCGCAAAAACCACAATGTTGGCTTAAGTGACCTAGCATGTAAAAAAAAATTCAGGATTCAAAAAACTTGATATATTATAATAGCTAATATGTCAGCATATAAATTAAAGCAGTTTTAGTGGTTTTTTTATTTGTTAAATATGTTGGTATCTGCACTAGAGTAGAAATTTCAATTATAAAAACGTGTAGTTTTTTTTGTTTTGTAGGAGCCTAGAAGCCGTATCAGAGAATAAGTTAGCAAAATATAGTTTTTCTATTACCTATGGATTATAACTAGATACTGAAAAAAGTTTTTTTTTCTCAAGTATTTATAAATCTTTATAACACCCTCATAAAGAAAGGAAATATTATTGTTGTTTTTGGGGTACATTTTATAGAATTCATTTTACAGACGATATTTTGAAATAAAAAACAACAACAATAAATTACCATTGTATTAGATTTTTTTTTAAGATAATAATATACATTTATCTTAAAAACAATATTTGAACGCAGCAGTAATAACACATCTAAAATGGCTGCAAACTTTATAACATTATTATAACAATAGGTTACTGCAACAATGTTAAGATAACATAGATAAATAAAATGTTAAGATAACATAGATAAATAAAATACTTTAACTGACTACTTTAATTTAAAAAAAGATTATTGATTGTCTTTGCATTCGTTATAATGGTCGTATATCAGTCTTTTAGATGCGGAGAAGTGCTGGTTTGCTGGTAAAAGCATAACCGGTTTAACACCATCAACTCTGCAACTCACTTTGCTGCAAATTGAACAGAGAACATCAAGACAATTAGGACATTGCTTTAGGCCAAAAGCTTGACATTTCCTTTGTTTGTAAAAATATTCAACTTTACATTTAATAAACTTTTCTTTAGCTTCTTTTTTCTTTTTTTTTGGCTTCCTCCTTTGCTGTTATCTTTCGTCATTTCTCTTCTTTTATATCTTTCACTTTTGCTGCAACATCTTTTGCACGCATCGAACCATAGACCTTAGTAACACTAGTAGATATTTTTTCAAGGTTTGGTTAAATTTTCTTAATAGTTAGCAGATCAGGAATATTTTCTAATTGGAGGCTTTGCTCAGCCATTTCTCTAATCAAGATTTGAGACTGGTCAAACTTATCTTTCCAGTAACTTGCCGAACCTCTCCTCATACCAACTGGTGACGAAATGGTTGATTCAGGTTTTTTAAAAGAAGTTGACGCTGGTTCTTCTTTATAAATGAATGCAGCAGCTCGCTCAAATTTATCTTGTTGCATAAAGTTAACATTTAATTCAAAAGGTGTTATTCCAACTCTTTTTGCACTAGAAACAAGAACCGATTTCGATGTCCATTTCTCCCATATATTGCCTAAGATGGTCATAAATCCCTCTCGATTAATTGATTGCATTGGGTTGAAAAGATAATTCTTGGCAATTCTGTACTCATGATGAAGATTTTTATTAACCTTGTCAAGCAACTAAGTTACACCAGTAGTGTCAGGAGGAGAAATAAATAACCAAATTTGTTTTGAAAGGAGGTATATTAAACCGTCATAACTGAATCGTGAACTATGTCCATCAGATAATAAAACAACAGGTTGTTCTATTGCCTTCTCGGTTAGGTAATTATCAAACTCTTGGCAAGTCGCCTTAAAAGTGTCATTATCTGAAATCCCATTTTCAGATGTTGTAACAAGGAGGTGACTGATTTTTTCTACAGCTACTTGTAGTGTCATCTGGCTTGTTATTCCAACCGAGGAAAAAATGACTTGACATATACAAACATCACCTGAAAAAGACACAAAAGGGTGGATTGAAACACATTCCCTGTTTTCTTTATGCATTTTTAAGCGTTGTTCACCTTTCCCTGCATATACCAAGCCTGTTGAAGTACCATCAACACCAGAGTTCACAAATTGCGGTATCTCATCATCATTAAATATTCTTGTTGTGTCAATGTCACCCTTCCATACACCCTCGTCTACTTTTTCAGCATTTTTTATAATACCGGCTGCCTGAAGTTCCATTGCAAGATCATTCAAATGATTACAAGCCATTTCTTGGGTACAGTTAAGTGCTCTGTTTATTGATACCTGACCCTGGCGTTTAATTGTTAGGCTTGAATGTTTTGCATGGAATTGTTTCCAAAATGAACGACTAAGTCTGAAATAATAAGTGTAAAAATACTACAATACTCATAGTAAAAATACTCTTTAAGTGTAAAAATACTACAATAGCGACGTTCCTCGCCTAGGAAAAACTAAAGCTCTTTAGATATCTAACTAAATTAAATCATTATTCTGTAAAAAATTTATACTTACCATTTTTTATTATTCGGTCTAATCTTCTATTAATCGTCTCTCTATCTTTTACTAGTGGAAACAAACCAGTCTTCAGGGCCTTACAACCTCGCACGCTGTGGTCGATACAAAATTGTACTGCCTTTTCTAATTGTAAATTCTTCGCATCTGTGAACTTCCTCCCAATTGATGCCTCAGGCCTACTTTTTCCACGAAGAGGTTGTAATTTTTCCTGTCTGAACTGAAATTTTTGCTTCATTTTCTATGTTAATTTTTTTCTAACTCTATTTGATTAAAAAATTATTGTTAAACATTTTAGAGTACACTAGTTGCTTACAGAACATATCTAAATACTAAAAAAACAACTTTCAAGTAAAAATTTAGATTTTGCTCTAGGTTCAAACACAAAGTAAGTTTTAATAAATTCTTGCAACTATTATGTTCTAAAAATGATATTGATTTTTAATACGTAAAAAACATGATGCAAACTTTGTTTAAAACACTGCAATGACATCTTTAGAATCAAGAGGTTACATAAAATCAATATAGTAAAAAGCGAGAACACATGTATAGCCTATAAAATGTTATTTTTAAAACATCAATGTTGTTTTTGGGGTACCTATCTTGTGGTTTTTGTGGTGCATCGGGTATTTTCTCCAAGGTTAAGTTAGCAGCAACTGGTTTTATTTAAAACAGGTCAAATAAAATTAGGACACGCCAAATTTCAGCTTCATAAGTTCACTAGCTGCAGAGAGACAATCAATAAATTGAATGCGGTTTTTGGGGTACACATACAAAAAACAACAAAAGTTTAGTTAACATTAATAACAAAACTATTTCTTAAAAATTAATCAAACTAGCTGGGAATAACTG
Source organism: Hydra vulgaris (assembly GCF_022113875.1). Taxonomy (NCBI): domain Eukaryota; kingdom Metazoa; phylum Cnidaria; class Hydrozoa; order Anthoathecata; family Hydridae; genus Hydra; species Hydra vulgaris. The sequence goes on from NC_061164.1 coordinate 42,636,708, forward strand.
ATTTTAAGCAACTCTAAATACATTCAAAACAGTTTTTCTCAAAAGTAAATAATAAAAAAGTTATTGAGATGTGCTTTTTTTGGTGTTTTTGCGGTACGTATACCTGTACACAAAAACTTTTTTATCAAAATTATGCAAAAATGTAAAAAATTCCATTTATTTATTTTAAATTTTACAATTAAGCCACGTTATGATATTGTTATCTACTGGACTCTCTTCTTTGTCGTTATCTACAGGACTCTCTTCTTTGTCGGTGGTCGACAAAAAGAAAATATCTAGGTAAAAGCATTTATTTCAAACCGCCACCATTTTCTAAATATTCCCTTTGTAGTCTTCTGACAAAAAATTTTTAGCTAGAATTTTTAACAAGATTAATGTATTTTTTTGGTTAGTAGATTTTATTAAGTTTTTAAATGTTTTTTTTGTTGCTGTTATTACGCCAAAATCTCGATCATTGAGGATAAATGAATTGACGTCATATAAAAAAGTAATCGTAGTTTTCATCAAAAGTTAGAGCTAAAAGAAATTGAATCATAAGTAATTTTATCAGGAATGCCATTGGAAATAAGATCCAGAAGCAAAATTTTAAAATAATTTTGCTGGATTAAACATACACTATTTGCTCATTTGTTTCCAATCTTCATAATACATATAATAAGTTAAATTATCTGACTTTTCAGGCTAAATTATTTGACTTTTTATACTAAAACAGAGAACTTATAACTGATGTAAATAAAAAATGGCTTAAATAGGAATATTTAGCAGTGGTAAATTTTGCATATAGTCAAACGTTATTCTAACGGTATCATTCCTTTTTTTACAAAGATCCTGAATAAAAAAATACTTTGTTATAAAATCTTTTTGTCTCTCTTCTTTAAACCATTAGTTTTGCCAAAATATATACGTCTGACATTTTCGGTTAATTTAAACTTTAAATTTTTGTCATAAGCTCCTCACAAGTTATACATGTATCAAGTGAGATCACACAAATTTTAAATAAAAATTGTATTTAAAATATTTTAAATTGTATTTGAAATTTACATCAACATCTGGATATTTTTCCAAAAACATTTACACATTTAGTTTTTACATTTAAACGATTCAAATGTTCAAAATGTTTAGCAGCATAATGTGTTTTTTTTCTAGGAAATGAAATAATATCCTCCTGTATTTTATGACAAGCTAACACATATTTGGTTTTACAACATTACGCATACATCGTTAAGCTATGCTAAACGCCAAAAGGTTATCTTCTGGATAATAACCAGCAAAAATTGCTTAACCTGCAAGCTCCTTAGCCATTTACCCGTAAAAAGTAACAATTTAAGTTTATGTTTTAATATTGTTTTTACTAGAAACGTTATCTTTGGCCTCATGTTATTTGTTTTTGTGACTCATTTTTGTTCTTATTGTGAATGTAACTTGCAGGATTATTGGTAACAAAAAAGGTGAAGCTCAAAAATTTTGACTTATGGTGTGTTTAAAACAACCCTTCAATTACTTAAATTAAAAGTTCATATTTAATAATAAAACATCCAAAACCTAACAGTAATTATCGGGCCCGGCAAAATGTTTGAGGAGTGTGGTAAACATTTATAACTTAAATATTCAAATTAAAATCATTATATGTTCAAAAGCCTCTTGAAAAATCCCTGCATTAAAAAAAGTGGTTTTGCAAATTTTTTACTTTATTACAAAAAATATATCGACATGGTAATTTTTCTAACTTAAGCAATATTTATTTAAACAATATATAGAAAAATTCAGCAGACATCTTTTGAGTTAATAATTTGATTTAAACTTCTAAGGGATATCAAATAATCTCGCATAACTGTTCAAAACAAATGCAATCTCCAACATAAGAAACTTCATTCTGATTTTAATTTAATTACTGAAGCTTTTTTCTATTTTAAATCAAATAGTTAATGTTACTATTAGTGTTACTTATAGTAATATTAACCAGAGAAACTCTTGTATCTGAGTTAGAACCCTAAACACCGCGTTACGAAAGCTTAAATGTTCATCGAGTATAAAGTAAAACTTCGTTTACTAAAAATAACGAGATTTTACCATGACACTGATTTTGTGAAATTCTGAGCAACAAAGGAAGTTATGCAGTAACTGTCAAAAGCAGATGTTCCAGCAGTATACCCAATTGTAAATTGCACTCAATTTTAAATAAAGCAGATGAAGCATTGATGAAAGAAGCAATTTCCTCACTTACCCAAAAACTTTATAATTATTTTTTATTAAATTTTTTTAACAATTTTAACAATTTTATTAATTTTTATAACAATTTTTTATTAAATCACTAATTACATTCTTTGAGTTAGCACCGGTGTGGCTTTTTGTAAAATTGAAGCCTCGATGCTACATGGGGGCAAAACGCTTATGGCGCTTAATTCAGTTCTCCCACTTCCTTTCTGAAAATGATAAACTTATATTTAATGCATGCATTCAGAGAAATATATGTTTTGATCATTCAGAAAATATCTTGATATCATTGTTGGTTGATAAATAAAAAGAAATTAAATAATTAGCAGCTACAAAAACTAAATTAGCAAGGCAATGCATAGTTACAAGTTCAAAGTGTAGAATCGATTAGAGAAGCAGCGGCAACCGTATTTGGAGAAACGAGACATATTTTATATTTAGATATTAGAGCAAAACTAATAAGTATTTTGTTTTAACAAATAATTCGAACAAGTAGGAATAATCGATGAAGAATCTCAATTATATATATATATATATATATATATATATATATATATATATATATATATATATATATATATATATATATATATATATATATATATATATATATATATATATATATATATATATATATATATATATATATATATATATATATATATATATATATATATATACACTGACGTAGGAACAGGGAGGCGGTTACTGCTATTAGCCCTACCCCTACCCCTCCCCCCTCCTCCCTTATTTCCTAAACAGTTTTATATGATAGCAATAGCGGAATTAACATTTTCCAGTCTGCAATTAAACATCACCATGGAAAAGTATATCCATAAAACTGTTTAAGATACTATCGCATACTAACTATTTTTTAAATAAATGTGTGCTGGCAAAAAATGACTAATCACGTTAAAAAGATGATTAATCACGTTGCGTGTTATAAATAATTTTATGTAATACATGTATATACATAAAATTTTATGTAATACATGTATATACATAAAAGTGAAAAGCGTGTTATAAATAATTGAATAAATAGATCATTTTCATCAATTTTGCTGTATCATACAAAATCGAGGAACTTTTTCCTTTCTAACATATGTTTTCAGCTCCCCCAACTTTTGCGACAGTTGCAATCTCTGATAAACTTTGCTTTTCAGGAGGAAAATAGTTTGACTCTTAGTTTGAAATAAAAATAGTTTGAAAAAAAAAAAGAAAAATTAAAATAAAAAAAAAATTTCTCAAATAGGATTTTCAAGTTTTAAATTATGCACTTAAGTGCTGGAACTCAAAGAAACAAAGAACAGTCTTAAAGAATATTTTTGAAGAAAAAATTCCAAGCTGATATTACGTTTATCTTTAATGTAACTTCATATACCTTACTTTTATTATATAGCGGATGTTTAACAAATGTAGTAATAATAATGCTTATAAATACAAATAGTAAAAAAAAGGTAGGTTATTTAAAAATACAAATTGTCAAAAAAATATATAACATAATTTAAATATAATATATAAAGTTTACATATAATATTTAAAAATACTAACAGTCAAAAAAGAAGATATAATGTTTAAAAAGTTTTAAATTTTTTTGTTAATAAAGTTATTATTTTATTTACAAAAATATTTGAAATTTTTTAATTATTATTCAGGAGTTAAGTTATTGGTATATTTATACATAAAATTTAAGTGTTGGTAAATATTTATTTGATATATGTTCATCATTTTAAGTTTTGTTGGTTGACAACTTGCCCACGTAATATTTTAATTGGTAATGTAACAACAAATTGAGTAAAATTATATAAGCTTTAGACATTCGATACATAATACCAATGGTTTTACTAATTTTTGGTTGTATATATATTTTATACGTGGAGGTCATAATAAACATTCATCCACATTCATTCCTAAAAACTTTAGAGTATAATTATAGTTTGATTCAATCGGACTTTCTATTTCATGCCAAGTTTCTTACATAGCAATGACGTCGAACGTGTAATTCTAAATTATCTAAAAATTCTTTAAATTTTTTAAAGTTTTGACGCATACCTCTAATATTTAAATGTATTTTTGAAATATTGTTACAAAGGTAAAATTTACCGGAAAATTTTGAATCAAATTTTACCAGAAAATTTACATCACTAATAGAAAAAGAATATCTTTTTTAGTTTTAAAATTATAAGGATGAAGATGGAGAAAAAATCATGTTAAAATACTTTAGATATTACTAGGTAAAATATGTATGAGAAAATCTACTGTAAGAATCACAGCATGGTCAGTTTTCACCATCTGTTTTATAGCTAGTTACAATTGTCTTTTTTAGGTCTTAGAATTATAAAAGCTGTAAGGAACACAAACTACTTTTTTTAAAATCTTTATCACTTTTTAGTTATATGATTTGACCCCGGACATTGTCGTATATTGTTGGATTTGTGACAAAATGTAGATTTACCAAAATCAGATTTACGAAATGTAGGTTTACCAAAATCACAAAATTCCTTTAACCAAAATACTTACGTAAATACAGAGCTATAAAAACCAATTTATAAATTTCGCCCCAATTGTGATCATTAAACGAACCGAAAAAAGAATTTGTTATTTTTGTGTACACAAAACATCAAAACTATAACATTTTTATGTTATTGTCACCAAAGTATAAATTTATTAATAAACTACATCTCGTTGTTGTCACAAAAGTATAAGAAATTTATTAATAAACAGCATCTCGATTAAGTTATACAATAATTAACGTCGTTGACACGAGTTTGTATTTTACCATTCTCGACGTTAGTATTATCTTGTTTATCTCCACATTTTTGAGTTTTGAGATAAACGATTTAAGGTGGTAGAGCTAGAAAAAATATGTAAAAAATTTTAAAAAATCGTTTTTTTTTTTATTTTTTATTTTCGAAGGAAAATTATTTAGCTTTCATGTATTGAAAAAAGTTTTTTTAAAAAATTATTTCTTATTTAGTTTTTAAGGCTTTTATGTAACTACATACAACGACTAGTCCTTAGTTACGCCCTTAGCAACGGTAAACAGTTTTTTACTTTGATACCTTTCCTTAAAGCAAAACAAGATTTATATCATACACAGATAAACGTGCAATTGTTAAAGGTCATTAACTTAAGGAACATAGTAAATTTTGGCAGTTTTTTGAAGCAACTTTAATGCATGCTGTTTAATTCTGATGTTATAAACCTTTTCAGATTTCACCTCAAGTATTATAAATAATGAGTACTTCAAGAAATAACATTAAAGTATCTAATAAGCAAAACTTTGGACGAAAAAAGAAAAGATTTTTTCATGGAAATCGTTATACAATTGCAGCAGAAAGACTACAGAAAATCAATCTGAATATTGTTCCAGCTTCAAGTTGTGCAAGTGCAAGAAAATTACTGACACTGATAAATAGAAATCAAGTTGTAAATGACAAAGTGAATAAAGACTATTTTATACTTATCAATTTTTCAATTTTAAGTGATATCGTGGAAGATGTTAGATGTCCAGATTGTTACAGCCTTGTTACCATTGTTGATAATCTTTCTAAGCGCATGGGTTTTGCCCATCACCTTGAAATCAAGTGTAGTTTATGTGAATGGAAAAAGGTTTTGTATTCTTCTAAGCAGATTAGTAAATTTAGTGGAAATACAGCCCAGAGTAGGAAAACATTTGAAGCAAACACAAGAATGATAATTGGATTTAGAGAAATAGGTAAAGGGTGTCAATCTATGAAAAACTTTAGTCGCTGTATGAATTTACACTGTTTGACAGCTACTCCATTTAGAAAACTAAATATAGAAATATCAAAAGCTTATGATAAAACTGCTAAAGAAAGTATGAGGCGTGCCACAAATGAAATGAAAGATAACTATACTGATAATAATAAACCAATAATCAAGCATGTTAAGATTGATGGTACATGGCAACGACGCGGCCATACCTCCCTTAATGGGTTTGTAAGTGCAATTGTGGGTGATAAGTGCGTTGATTATGAAGCAATGTCAAAATTTTGCATGGGCTGTGGAATATGGAAAAATAAAAAAGCTTCACCATGATACAATGCTTGGAAAACTCAACATGCGTGTCATATAAATCATAAACAATCTTCTGGGTCAATGGAAGCAGCTGGTGCTGTAAAAATATTTGCACATTCAATTAAAAATAACAATATTATTTATACTCATTATCTTGGAGATGGAGATAACTTATCTTTTAAAGAAGTAATAAAGTCTGATCCCTATAAAGACTATAAAATAATTCCTGAAAAGTTAGAGTGTGTTGCACGTGTACAAAAAAGAATGGGTACACCGTTACGAAATTTAATCAAAAGTTACAAAGGAAACCCAACTCCACTAGGTGGAAAAAATAAACTGACAGAAAATGTGATTAATAGTATGCAAAATTTTTATGGTTTAGCTATAAGAAGTAATACAAATAACATTTATGCCATGAAAAAGGCAATATGGGCTATTTTGTTCCACTGTACTGGATATTCAAATTAAGAGTTTCGCCACTGCTTTTGCCCAAGAACTGAAACTAGTTGGTGTCAATATCAGTATGACAAATTACATAATACTTCAAACTATAAAGAACATATTAATTTACCATTATGGATTAGTAACCTTTTGAAACCAGTGTTTAAAGATCTTTCAAATGAAGAATTATTGTTAAAATGTGTACATGGGCAAACCCAAAATGCAAATGAAAGTCTTAATGCGTTGGTTTGGTCTCGTTGCCCTAAAACATATTTGTTTGTAAACAAACTTTTGAAATGAGTATTAATTCAGCAATTTTACACTACAATGATGGTACTGAAGGTGTTAAAAATGTTTTACTTTCATTTGGACTATCAGGCGTTGTTACAAATTCTAAATCTTATGAACAAAATGTTTCACGTGTAAAGAGCATGGAGATCAAGTCAAGTGAAAAAGTAAAAAATAGCAGAAAAAGTCTCAGAGCAATAAAAAAAAGATACTCTGATAAACAAAGTCAAAATAAAACATCATTTTATGTATCAGGAGGGTTTTAAACATATTGTATATATATATTTTAAACATATTACAACTTTATTTTGTGTTTTATTGAACTTTGATTTTTTGCAAGATTTTGTAACTTCAAAACCAAATATCTTAAGTTAGAAAAATTCAATTTACTTGAAATTTTCACAGTATCTTCAGTATACATATAAAGTTCATTTGAACTAAAATCTTATAATAATTAAATGTATTTATTGCTTATTATTTGTTTTTTATTCTCAATTTGGTATTTTTTTTTTAACGCATACATAATAAATTATGTATATTTTTTTATTCTATTAAGATTCAATGTCATTTTAGTTCAAATGAATTATCTATTGTTGAAGAACAAACCTACAAAAATTCATTGTGATTTGTTGATTATATTTTGTGATATTGTATTTTAAAATTTCCTTATTTTTTGGTTTATTTTTTTATATAAGTATGGGTAGGCGAGGCAAATTAATAAAAAAAAATTGTCAAATGATTTTTAACATGAATTCAAACTTTTTTAGAAGTTCTTGGGAAAAAATAATAGTTTTTAAAAGAATTAGGTTTTTTCTAGTCCTACCACCTTAAAAAATAAAAACTTTAGGAGACGGCACATAAATTTTTTTTTAAAACTTGCTTTCTCCGCAACTTTTTTACTTATAATTTAGACTTCAATTCAGTAGAAAGACATTACTTTGAGGTACACAACACTATTATTAACTAAATTTTTTCAAAAAATGTAAATAGAACAAAGTAATTTTAACGTCGCAAAATGATACAGTCATATCCAAATGATATATCCAATGTTACGACCGTCTCATCTTGGGTAAAGACCTTAAATGGCTAGAACGTTAGAAAAATTAATATTTTTATTTTATAGATTTATGTAAGATATAATAATAGCAACAAAAAATTTATTTTTAAACATTTAGGGTAAAAAATTCCGCAACCTTTAAATGTGCGGTTTTAAGGGCCCCTAAAAACGTGAACATTTTGGTAAACGGAATTTTGTGACTTTGGTGACATAAAACTACTCATGGTAACAAATCCAACAGTACATAACAATGTCCTGAGTCAAATTAGAAATCAAAAAGTGGTTAAGGGCGTGTTATTTTTAAAATATTTTGAACACTGAAAATCACAAAGTTTGGTAAAAGTATATAGTTTAATATAAGTACTTTAATGAACACAATTCGATTTTAAAAAATCATATTTTTTGTAATTGTTATTTGATTTTTTATATAATTATTCAATTTAAATTTTATTATTAAATAGGCTTTTTGATATGCTTCGATTTTAACAAACGCGCACATGCATCACTTTCAAAACTAGCTAATCAGATTGTGCATATCTCCGTCTATTCTAAGCATGTATAAGGTTTCAAAATGCGCTGGTGCGATAAGCATGCTCATTTAAAATCTCTAAAAATCTAGAGTTTTACATAAACAATGAAGAATAAAAAGACCGCAGCTGAACACAATAAAAATGGAAATAATTGGTTATTACAGAATTAATAATATCGGATGCAGATCAAACCTTTTGTTTAAAATTATTGGATGGCTTCAGAATAATTTTAAAATATTTTAAAATAGTTTTATAAGACTTCAATCTCCGCTTACTAGATTTTATAAACAACTTTTTAAAAAAATACAATTATCTCATCGAGCTTTTACCGAAGCGGCGTAGCTGCTGACAATTCGATTAAAATCTTCTTCCTAAAAAATTAAAATACATAGTTCATTCATATTTATATTTTATATATCAATTATAAATTATTTAATATAATAATGTATAATATAACGTTAACATATAACGTTTTAATTTATTTTTTATATCAACATTACAAACTTTTTAAAATTAATTTAATTTCTAATTTTTTTAACAAAATTATCAAATTCATAGTTTTCTAACTTGAGGTATAAAACTGCGTATATGAATAAATTAGTGCTGAATAATTTTTTAAAAAGCATTTTAAAAAAATTGGTAATCAGAAAATAAAGCATTAACATTTGTTAATAACTATAAAAATGCTTCAGCTCATAGGTCATCCAGGTCATATTTTAAAAATCATTAGGGTAAAATATCCGGAAAAAATCGGGAATATATTTTCCCTTATATTCGATTTAATTTTGGTTTCAGCTAAGTTGTTTTTAATCTTTTTTTAACTTTTCTTAATTTCTGTGTGAGTGATGAATGAAAAAGCCTAAAAAATAAATACATTACAAAAATATATTCCTAAACTTGTATGTATGGAAAAGATTTTTGATATCCGGAAAAACTAAAAGTTGAGAAAAATATCCGGAATTCCGGAAATCACCGGAAAAAGATGATCCCTGTCAGTTAACACCGTATATTAAAGTAACACCGTAATAAAAGTGCATTTAAATATATCATCATATATAAGCTACATAACACTGCATGAAATTGCATATATATAAATGAATATAAGTTAACATTGTAATAAAGCTGTATATAAAAATTCGATTGGTTTATAAAAAGATAACTGCTTGTGTCAAACTAACAAATAGTCATTTTATGAGTTGAAGATTTGCAAGTCGAACAATCATTCAACTGCAACAAAAATATCAATTTGCAAATTGCCAAAGAATCCAGAGAAGAGAGAAATGAAAAAGATAGAGCAATGCCATACTAAAAACTGTTTTTTTTTCTGGCTATACAGTATGTTGACTGTATTGGCAGATGGTACACTTTTTAAAAACAAATATGAGAAGCCAGAAAAATTAAGACCACCATCAGTTTGTAAAAATATTCTGTTTACCCACACCAGGAAGTAATGTTAGAAAAACTGTAAACTTCAAGCGGTTTTTCGAAATACCCTACTAGAGTATTTCAAAACACCGAGTTACATCTTTTTCTCAAAGTTGATAAACTTTAATTCAACAACATTCAATTTATGTTCAGTAATAAGAACAATTTTATTGTTCTTATTACTGAACATAATTTGAATTCCAATTTTTTTAAAAAAAGTTTACACATACAATTGAAAATGTACAAACTTGGTGTTTGATTATTTCTTTGAGAAATTTTCGATGATTATTGATATTTGTAGGTTACCATAACAACTTGTAATATTTTATCTTTAACTGCAAACAAAAAAAAAATTGATAAAAAAAAATTAGCTATATTTGAAGCGGTTAGATTTTTAAAGAATTATTTTGTGCGCTTTAATGCGAAGATATTGAAGACAAAGTTTTTTATACTGTAGATATTATATGTAGAGCATAGAAACATTATGCTATGTGAAAAAGTTCATATTATTGTTTGTGTATTGATTAAAAATTGCTAAGTACACAAACTTTAACACGATTGACCTCAAAAAATAGCTAATTGAACCTAAAATTCATAAGTAGTATTTTTATGAGTTTAAATCGATTGGAAAGAACATCCATTATTTTAAATGATAAGGTTGTCAAAACTTTATGACTTTACAAAAAGGTACTTTGTTTGCCCTGCAATAGAAATACCTGAAATGCTATCAACAACAATTTTATCATTTACAATTTAATATCTTTTTTGAGGTCCGGAATTTATATGCAAAGCAAATATTTATATATAGGAATTTATATGTAGAGCAAATTTATATGTATATGCAAATATATTCTTTGAATTTTAGTTTGCACAAATGTCAACAAATTATTGATACAATAATTTTAATAAGAGTGAAGACACTGGTAATAATTACTGATGGTAATTGTGTAAATCAACGATTTGTAAAAATGTGTAAGGTTTAATAGTAAACCTTGGTCAACAACATCAGGTTTTATGCTTCTCTTTTAAGCCTCTCTTAACTCTCCAACTTCAAATCACTACTACTGTATTTATTTGACATAATGAAAAATTTACACACCACTTTTACTACTGTATTTATTTGACATAATGAAAAATTTACACACCACTTTTACTACTGTATTTATTTGACATAATAAAAAATTTACACACCACTTTTACTACTGTATTTATTTGACATAATGCAAAATTAACACACCACTTTTACCACTGCATTTGCTTGACATGATGAAAAACAAAATAAGAGATGATAAAAAATATCAAAACATGATTAATGAAAAATTTCAGGGAAAAATTGAAAATATAATTTTATAATATCATTGAAAATATAACGAACTAAAAATTCCTAAACTCCAAGCCTAGGCTTTACTAAAAATATCATTAATAGATGCAAAATTAGTACGAAATTGAAAATGTAAAAAATAGTGAAATGGCACTACCAAAAAAATAAAATGAAATAGCACTACTAAAAATAAAGATAAAAAATCACAGTCTTTTCAAGATAGCAAAGTTGCATCTGTATGTCTTAGACAAAATTTAGACAAAAGGAATTAATTTTCTGACACAACATTGAGTGAGTCACAAGCAGTTAGAGATTGCAATACCGGTTTGCATATTTTGAAACCCTATACAGGCTCAGAATAGGCAGAAATATGAGCAATCTGATTTGCTGATTTTGAAAGAGAGGCAAATGCGCTTTATTTAAAAATAAATTTTAAATCTAAACAGATTTTGAAATAAATTTCATAGTAATGATGAACTAAGTTTATCAATACAAGTCTTGTGTTACTATCAACATCTATTTGTAACAAAATCTATTTGTAACAGAGAATTTTCACTCGTAAAAATCTCAAAGTTTCAATAAAGTTCATCTTGGTGATGGAGGTTTTATCTGTTGTTAATTTAAAGAAATAGAAAAAAGTGTAATTCAAAAAGATCTTGTGCTTATTCTTATAATTATTTATATCCTTGTTGAATTTAGTTATGTTTATACTAAAACTAACCTGTTTGTATATGTTGGCTTAGAATTAATTATAGACTATTTAATTTACTACACTACAGATCTATAAATTTATTTCTCACAAAATATGTTCTTGGCCTTAAAGCATACTCAAATACAAAGTTTATATACAGTTGTACAAGACTACTTGTGAAGTACTTTTGCATATGAAGATTATATGCAGTTTTACTAGACTACTGATGAACAACTTTATTTATAAATTGATTTATACGTTAATTATAAAGAGTTAAACATTAGAGTTTTAAAATAAAGAAAATTTGTACTGATTGCAAAACTAGCTTACATGTTCCATGTCAATATATGAGTTTTGAGGAGATTTTGTTTTCATGTTTTGTTTCAACTATTGTTTGGAGGAGACTGATTTACTTTTTATTGCATAACTCTAATAAAACATCATCTTAAACCATTAAACACTTTTTTAAAATTTTAAAAAAATTTTGGCAGGCAATATTAACTGTATGTGTAAAATATTATTTGAAAGTTTAACAACAGAAGTGAAATTTATATGTTTGTTTGCTGAACAGTAATTTTTTGTGAAGTTACATATAAACAATAAAATTAAAAGCAAGAAAAAGTATTAAAGTCAAATATATTTTTTTAAAATATCTTCGCTTCCAACACTTCGCACAACACGCAAGCAACCACTAATTAGTGTTGGAAGTTACTGGAAGAGAAAAAATGAAGATTGTAGAGCAAGATAACGATTGACAGACGACTTAAAAGATTGCAAATTATATGAATCAGCAAAGCATGATGAAGGAAGCGAATTCCAAAGAAATGAAGTTTGAGTAAAAAAACTAGACGAATAAGAGTTTTTGGAGCACTTAGGAACAGTAACAGTAAAATATGTTAACCAAATAAAAAAAACAGTAACAGAAATATATGTTAACCAAATGAAAAAAAGAACAAAATCAATTGTTATGCTATGATTATTTTTGTTATAATAAAGTATGTTTTGTATGTATAAACTCTTGAAATATTTAACTTGAATTTGCATGTGGGCAATTTTGCAAGATTTCTAAGTGTGTTTTTTGTCAAATGTAATGTCTATGTTCTATAAAGCATGGTCAATACAAAGTTTATATACAGTTGCACCAGACTATTGGTAACGTACTTAAAGTATGCAAAGTATAAATTTTCAGCTGAGGCAGAGGTTGTTCTATGCTCGTTACTGCATCTTTACACTGTCTTGTTAATTATAAATAGTTAAACATTTAGATTAAAAAAAAAAAAATATTACAGATATTTTACTAAACTAGCTTACATGTTCCATGTAAATCTACGAACTCTGAAGAAGTTACTGTTTAACCTCAATATTGAGAAGGCTGATAAGACGTACATCAATATTTTTCTTTACTTAACTTTAATAAAACATCATCCTTAAACCTTCAAACACTTTGTGAAAAATTAAAAAAAGTTTGGCAGGGTGTTTTAAGTTATATATATAAATAGGATGAAAATTGTATATTAATAATCTATTGGAAAATTTAACAAAAAAAAGTGATATTTATTTGTTTTTCTACTGAACAGTTCTTTTGTTCAGTTACATTTAAGCGTTGATAATACAAGCTAACAAAGAGAATTGAAGTTAAACAATTTAACCAAATTAGGGTGAATTATGGCAATTATTGTTATAAAAAAAACTTGATCAAAACAAGCTTTTACATTTGAAGAAGCAAGTTTTCAGAAAGAAAAAAAAATATTACTTCAAGATAAAACATAACACATCTCTATTTTTAAATTATTATACAAGAGGTATTCACAGAAATTCAAAAAAAGCACACTTGATTTTATTGGTTATTCCAAAGATTACATAATAAAACTGTTAATAAAATTTGGAAACATGAAAGATAAATATTTCTGCCTAAAAAAATGAAAAAAAAAAGTTTTTTTTTTTTCTTTTTTTTAGAGAAGATATTTTTTTTCTTCAGGAGTATGTAATGTAAAATAAATTAATAGCATAATAAATAAAAAAATTTTCAAACTTTGTTGCTTTATTTAATTTTATTTACCATCAGTTGCTATTTAAGACTAAACGTTTTTTACCAATTATAGAATTCAATAACCAATATTTTGTTCAGGTTAAAAGCTATATATCAACAAACATGTGCTTTATATGTATTGTCTTTTAAAAATGAAATAAACAACAACATGAACATGTATTTTTGCAATTTTTCTTGTTTTTACCTTTTTACACTTAGCTCTGCATAAAGGTGTGGTAAGTTAAGAGTTGCTCATTTTTGTAATCAGTTTACTATATCAAAACACACTTGTGGACTTCAGGTTATAAATTTTTTTTTTATAGCTTATTATGCTACAATGCTTTGTAATCTTTTATTACTATACATTACCAATGCCAATCTAAATCAGCTCATGTTTACAATTGCTATTAATTTGAGAGTGATGTAAATTATCTGGGCTAGCTAAAACAACCAATAAGCAATATTCTCAAACTTAAAATGTTTTAGTGGTGTATACAATTTATAAATGAGAATAATAAGTGTAAAAATTTTGAAAAAAATAAAGTATTATAAAAAAAATATTTTTCTTGCTAAATGATAGGATTAGTGGGAACTTAATTTGAAAAAACTTATACCAAGTTAATAATATTTTATTGATATTACTTGGAAAATTTTTAAAACTGTTAGTTTTACAATTTTACCAAGTAATATCAATAAAAGCATAGTAAAGTTTTACCATCTGGTTTATAGTTTGTTACAATCGTTGTTATTTTTATATTTTAGAGTTATAAAAAAATAAAGAAAACAAACTAATTTTTTTTAATCTTTATTTTTAAGAAAATAAATATACTATATTGTACAAAAATGGATAAAAAAATCTTTTTTTTTTGTCATTATTATTTGGCAATTACTCTATTTCACGTTTATTATTCAATACGTTTTTTGACATTTGTTTTGATTTAAACTTAGGCGCAAAAGCCTCTCTTTCAAAATTGGCGAATCAGATTGCGCATATCTCTGCCTATTCTGAGCCTGTATAGGGTTTCAAAATATGCTACCGGTTTACCTATAAACCAAATTGAAATGCATTATTTTATTACTGATAATTATGCTTGTCACTACCGGTAAAATCTGTAAAATTATTATAAAAAACCTGCAAGAAATGTTCAAAAACAGTTCAAATTTCTGAAGGCAGTACAAATGGTTCAAACATAACACAAAATTAACCTTTTCAAGAACAATAAAGCAGAGGAACCAAAAAAATCTTCTTGACTCTACTCATAGAATTTTGCTTATGCCTCCTTGATAATGGCTATGCAACTCTTCCTTATATCTCCTTATGAGGGTACAGCTCTAAAACTCAGTTTAATGGTTCTGAGGCCAGCTGGTCGTAAGGTTTACCGAACTCTGTAGTAGCTCTCAGAGAGGCTGATTCCATCAACAGCTGCAAAATATCAGAGAATTAACATTGCCATGTTGCGCATGGGTGGTGTCCCTGTTAATGCTTTTGATGTGCATTGTCAAGGCCACATAAGGAGCCCTATGTCACGGCTTAGGGTTAATTAACAGGACTGAGACAACTGCATAGCTCATTGATTAGGAGGCTGTGCTCTATCTATGAATGAGTCAAGTTCTCATTAAACCCAAATCATGACCAAAGTAACCAAAAGTTTTAAACCTAAAAAACCATCCCCACCACCTAAATGTTTTAATATATCTTTTACAAATATTCGCGGTCTGTGAAGCAACTTTCCCTCAGTTGAGTCTTACCTCCTGCAAAATTCACCAGACTTGCTTGCACTCAGTAAAACAAATTTAAATTCTGCAATTCCTTTTTTAGATGTCAGTGTTGATGGGTACTATCCTTTGATTCTTAAAGACTCCAATAGTCACATGCTAGGTTTAGGGGTATACATACGCATTAATTCCCCTATTTGTCATAAAATCAGGTTCGAATCCTTTGACCATTCTTTTATGTGCTTTTGCCTAGCACCTCTTCACTCTATCACCTTTCTCTTAGTTCTTTATCGTTCTCCTTCTTCCCATGATTGCACTCTTTTAGATGTTATCTCTGATCAAATTGACCATACCCTCTCTCTTTATCCCTCTGCCAATATTGTTGTTGTTGGTGATTTTAATGCCCATCACACTGAATGGCTTGGCTCTAACACCATTGATCCTGCTGGCACTAAAGCCTTTAACTTCTGCGTTTCTCAATCTCTTACTCAGATAGTTACTTTGTGACTCATTTTCCTGACAACCCTAATCATTTACCTTCACTCCTTGACTTATGTCTTGTCTCTGACCCTAGCTTATGTTCAGTTTCTCCCTTTTCTCCCTTAGGTGGTTCTGAACATGCAATGATCTCTATAAATCTTTGTTCTTGTACTTCTTTTTTGGGCTCACCTTATCATCGCACCACCTACTACTACCCTAAAGCTGACTGGGATTCTTTTCGTGATTTTCTTTGTGATGGTCCTTGGGCTGATGTTTTTTCTCTCTCAGCTGACAAATGCGCCTCCTGCGTAACCTTCTGGATTCAGGCTGGAATGGAAGCTTTTATTCCTTCTCGTCGGTTTCAAGTCAAGCCTCATTCTACTCCATGGTTTTCTCCTTCTTGTGCTATATCCAATCGTAATCATTTTTTTCATCTTTTTCAAAAGAACAACTCTCTTGAGAACAAACGGCTATTTATTATTGCAAGAAATCAATGTAAAAATGTGCTTCCTAATGCTAAACTCCATTATTCTCAGTTCACTAAATCTCGCATCTTATCACAGAAGTTAGGCTCTAAAGACTTTTGGAAAATCTTCAACAGCATTATTAACAAGGGTAGATCTAACATTCCCTCTCTCATTCATGGGACTGATCTTATTACCTCTCCCAAGGATAAGGCAGAACTATTTGCAAAGAAATTTTCTTCTAATTCCACTTTTGAATCTTATAGACATTTTCTTCCTTCGATTCCAGTCAAACAGGTTGACCCATTGTTAGACATTCAAATCACTACGGCTTCTGTTGCTAAAGTCATATCTCAATTAAACTCGTCTACAGCTTGTGGTCCAGACAACATTCCTGTCACAGTATTGCAGAATTGTTCTCCAGAACTTTCTTCAATTCTCTCTAAACTATTTAACAAGTGTTTGACTGAGTCTTGTTTTCCTGCTTTTTGGAAAATGGCATCTGTGTTTCCAATATTTAAAAACTCTGGAGAAAATTCTGACCCCTAAAATTATCGTCCGATCAGTCTTCTTTCTGTTATTAGCAAGGTCTTTGAGTCTTTGATCAACAAATTCCTCACACCTAATCTTGAGTCAAATAAACTACTGTCAGACAAACAATACGGTTTTCGATCCTCCTCAAGGTTCCATCCTGGACCCTGTTTTGTTTCTTATCTACATAAATGATCTTCCTGACAACCTTTCATCTAAAGTAGCTCTTTTTGCTGATGACTCAACTTTATGCTCCTGTCTTGACAAAAAGTCTTCTCTTTTCGATCGCCTAGAACAAGCAGCTGATCTTGAATTAGATCTCACTTCAGTAATAGATTGGGGTTCACAGTGGCTTGTGAATTTTAACTCTAACAAAACCCAGTTGTTTACTGCAAACAACTACCATAATATGGTCAACATTCCTATATTAATGAATGGCAATCCTCTTACTGAGTCCTCCTCTTTACGTCTTCTTAGATTATCTCTTACTACTGACCTTTCATGGAAACCATATATACAATCGATTGCTAAATTAGCTTCTGCTAAGGTTGCTTCTCTTTATCGCGCTCGCCATTTCTTTACTTCTGATTCCATTCTCTACCTCTATAAATCTCTTATTCGTCCCTGTATGGATTACTGTTGTCATATTTGGGCTGGTTCTTCTAACGATTCACTTTCTCTTCTTGACACTTTCTCTTCTTGACTTCTCTTCTTCTAACGATTCACTTTCTCTTCTTGACAAGGTCCAAAAACGCATTGTAAATGTTGTTGAACCTGAACTATCTGCTAGCTTGAGCCTCTTTCCCATCGTCGTAAAGTTGCATCTCTTTCTCTTTTCTACAAACACTACTATGGTCACTACTCAAAGGAGTTTTCATCTCTAGTTCCATCAACTAAAATTCATTCTCGTTTTACTCGTCATTCAGCTAAGCCTCATTCGTTTACTGTATCTGTCTCTGCATGCTCTAAAAACTTTTATTCATCTAGTTTATTTCCTCGCACTTCAATCCTTTGGAACTCTCTCCCATCTTCATGTTTTCCTGACTCATACAACCTTCAATTTTTCAAGTCTTCTGTCAATCGTTTCCTTGCTCTATAACTCTGTTCTTTTTTTTCCTAGTAACTCCCAACTTAATAGCGGTTCTTTTCAGCCTTGTTGGGAGTAAATGCAAATAAAAAAAAAAAAAAAAAAACTATGACAATGTTCACAACTATGAATTTGAATCATCAATGATTTCAAAATACTCATAAAATCAGTTGATGATTCTATTTAAGCAGTTGTTGTGCAATTAACATTCAAAAATGATTTAATAATTGTTTAACATTTGTTTTATACATCTTATGGTTTATAATTACTGTTTTATGTTTTAAGGGTTAAATAAACTTTTTGAGGAGAGGAGTGCAGTTATATTTTGCTTTGTAAACTTAACCACAGCTTTTTGCATGTTTTGATAAACTACATGTTTTAAAAATGCACTGAAAAAACCAAACTAAACTAAAGAAAAAAAAAAAAAAAAATTATTTTTAAAGTGAAAAAAATAAAAACTGAAAAAAAAAAAACCTGATGAATGAGAAACTAAATATAAGATAAAATTGAGGAAATAAAACAATAGATTTTTTTTTTAAAATCTATTGCTTTATTTATTAAAAACAAAAATAAATAATATAGATTTTTTAAAAAAAATTTAAAAACAAAATAAATTTTTTTTTTAGAAAAGATCTTATTTTTAATCAAAAATTAATTATTTCAAAACCTAATTAAATAAAAAAAATGTATTGAATCAATTCTAAGACACCCAAGATAAAATGATAAAGAATAAATATAAACAAAAAATGTGTTTAAAAACTAATATAATAATAATATTAATAATAATATTAATAATAATAATAATAATAATAATAATAAAAAAAGCTATTTTTACAGGGCTACAAGTCTTTATTCTCTCTTATATATACAACTTTCGGAATAAGGAAAAATGAAATCAGCAATTTATTGCCGACCTTAAACCGTTGGAGGTCAAAATCAGGTTGGCTAAAAAAATTTGAAACAAAGGGGTTGCCATAAAACATAGAAACAAGGTCTGCAATTTTTTGCAGACCTCAAACACTTTCAGGTCAGCAGTTAGGTCAGCATTGCTGAATGCCTATCCTAATTCTGAGGGCTAAATATATAAGTCATAAAATAACATAATAATCAAAACATTTTTCTAAATATTTAAAAAATGATACCTTTGCAATATAGTCTTTAGTAAATCTATTTGCTTCATGTCCTGATTTTAATTGTGCAATAAATCTATTGCTCACCTACAGTAAAAAAAAAAAAAAAAAAAAAAAAAAATTTAACCTATTTTATTCAAACTAAAAACCAATTAAAATAAAAACATGAAATACAAATATTAAATTAAGTTTCATACGATATAACATCACCAGGTAAAAGATTTTGAAGAATTTTGTGAAGTGGATTAAGGGCATAGAAGGTGAGCAAAAATCCTCTATGCTCTTAAGCTTATTTACACAACAACGAGACAAAGCCTATCAATTTTATGGGATTTTAGGCTCCAGGATCAAAAATGAAGGATTCTGGACTCCAAAATTTTTTTTTCTTTAAAAAATAAATAGTAAAAAACTACAATTTAAGCCCCCCCTATTAGAAATTGTTCTTAATTTACATAAAAAAATTGTTAACAATGTTCTGCAGCCTGTGTTAAATCATTGGTAAGCATATATACTAGCTATGTAAGAGACATAACTCACAAATGCTGTAATTTTGATAATAAAACCCATCAACAAACAGCTGTATCTTACAAAAATTACTGCCTGTCTACATAAAAGGTTGATATCACTAATGCACAATCTAGAAAAATTATTTTAATTTAATTTATCTGAAACAATTTTATTGAATCATATTTTTTACTATAATTTAACTATTCATATTTAATTTAACACAAAAATTTAATTTATCAATTATTAATTAAAAAATAAAATGTACAAGTAGAGACAAAACTAAACCAAAAATGAAATAAGTAAATTTTTTTTTAAATTGCCAAGGGCTTTAGCCTGTACATTGACTGATGAAATAAAGAAAACATGGTATGAGCGCCGCTACATCCACTATGGGTTTAAGTTATGCAGCAATCATTTTTTTTATTCTTTTTCTAAAAAAAAAAACCGTATCAAAAAAGTTTAGTTTATATATTGTTCAATTATCATAATGCAGGATAAAAATATTAAAATGCAATTGGTTGGAAAATTGTTAATTACTAAAAAAAGGCAGATGCTGATACTGATTTTGAAAAAAATGGTCAATTAAGCTGATGCATCGGAGAGAGAGAGAGAGAGAGAGAGAGAGAGAGAGAGAGAGAGAGAGAGAGAGAGAGAGAGAGAGTATTAAAGCTTTTGTTCTTACTGAATGCAATACAATGATAATATACAAAAAAAATATATTGCTGAAGAAATGAACACAAATTGATTGGGATAAATTGACCAAATAGACCAAAAAAAATTTAATTAAAAACACTGAACAACAAAAACTGCTAGATCTATTGAGTAATGCGGTTACTAGAATTTAAAAATGCTTTAAATATATTTATTTTATTTTCTACATATTCAAAAATCTTGTTAAATGTGCAATTAGAAACTACTTATAAAAGGCTTATTGAACTTTTATACTGTTCAGAATGATCCAGTACAATTGTTGCTTTCACTGGTAACAAGAAAAGTATCTGTTGTCAATTCTAAATTAATGAAATAAAAACTAATAGAGTGTTAATAAAAATCTTTATGTTCTGCATTATCCTTTTTTTTTCCAGATATTTAAAAAACCTCCCATTAAAAGAGTCCTGCAGAACACTAAATTTTAAAAGATGGCTGCATTCAAAACTTTAGAAAAAATCTGATGAGAATGTTTTAGTTACTTATCTATTATAACATTAGGGAGAATGCCCCTTAATTTATTCAAAGCCTGATTATTTGAACACTTACTTCAGGTGCTTTGCCAAGATGCTGTGCAAGAACAGCCATATTAATCAATGTTTCTGGGTTGTTGCTGTCCTACATAAAAAAAAGTACTTTTTATTAAATCTATTAAAATATATATATATATATATATATATATATATATATATATATATATATATATATATATATATATATATATATTTTAATAGATTTTTTTCTGAATGTATGAAAATTAATTTATTTGTATTTAATTTGATGAATGTCAGAATATATATGTATATATAAATATATACATATATATTCTGACATTCATCAAATTAATCTCCAGACTCTCAGAAATAATAAAATATATCAAAAAATAAAAATATAACATAATAAAAACAAATATAAATACAAATAAATTATTTTTCATACATTCAGAAAAAAATGCATAATATTGTAAGAAATTCATCAATTCATTTTTGTATAGAGATTTTATAACATGACTACTTCTTTATATGCCAAATAAACTCTATCATTTTTATATACCAAAAAAATTCTAGCCTGACTTTGATTTTATATACAAAAAATCAAAATAATCAATTTTTTTTCACAGAATTATGTTAAAATGTGCACAAACTATTACATAACTATTACAAGTACATTATAACTATTATAAGTACATAATTTTAAAATGTGTAAGTTACCCTCTCTTGAGATTCTTGCAGGGAACTTTCAGCATCTTCAAATTTTCCCATTCTAATATAACAAGATGCTCGTGCATTCAAAAGAGCAACTGTAGGTGTATATTTATCACAAAGTTCTTGAAAAATATAATATGCATCTTGTGCTTTTTCACCACCCTAATGATAAATAATCTTTGATATATTTATAAATATGTCCTTACATTATACAAAACTAAAAACAATTTAAATGTAAAAATTTTTTTTAAATATTTGTAAGTCTATATGACCTCTAGGCTCAAAAATATGTTGAATATGAAAAAAAAAGAAAAAAAAGAAAAAAAGAATAAATATTATGGTTAAATGTTTCTTCAATTAGTAATACATACTTTCTATATTACCTAACAATTTGCTAACAGATTTTAAAAAAAGATCAAAAAAGAAGATAAATAGTGAGTTTGCTTATTAAAATCAAATAAAGTTTTTATCATATTTATGTTAAATATAATAACAACCATAAATGATTACTTCTAAAGGTATCAAAATTTATTAGGCATCATTATTAAAATTTTAAATTTTAAATAACTTTAATTTCAATTTATATACACTAAAGTAACTCTTACAACTGCCAAATTGAACCATGCTGTTGCAAGCTGAGAAAGAGTTGCATCTTCATCCATACCCTTCAATTTTTAAAAGTATTTTATTTTAATGCATTTATTATTAACAGTTAAAATAAATGCTATCAAAAAATATCGCATGTAATTCATTTATAATGAACTTTACTAGAAATTATAATAATTGTATTAAATCCTAATTTTTCAATCATCTAAAAAGCAAATATTATAAAAATAAAAATATAATAAAAATAAAAATAATAACAATAACAATATTTACATATTTTTTATGATATACAGACAATAATAAACAGAAAAACGTACTTGCATTCTTGTGAGCTCTTTTCTAAATTGAAGAAATTTAAGAATTCAAGCTACATCAGAATTAATTAAAGAAAATAAAACATGATCAAATTAAAGTCAAACTTACTTAGCAAGATCAAGCCTGTCCATTGATATATAAATTTGTACAGACAAAGCAGCGCTAGAATTTATGTAAAGACTAAATTTTAATATTTTGCTATTTTCATCAATATTTT
Organism: Hydra vulgaris; assembly: GCF_022113875.1. Classification (NCBI taxonomy): domain Eukaryota; kingdom Metazoa; phylum Cnidaria; class Hydrozoa; order Anthoathecata; family Hydridae; genus Hydra; species Hydra vulgaris. Next base: position 42,659,711 of record NC_061164.1, read on the forward strand.
TTTCGAAAAAAGTTTTTTACAGTGCCTAATATTTTCAGGGTGGAGTCAAGAAAGACACCTAGTAAAATATTTTCAGGGTGAAGTCAAGAAAGACATCTAGTAAAATATTTTCAGGGTGGAGTCAAGAAAGACACCTAGTAAAATATAACAATACTCTTAAATTCATTTTTTTTTTTTAGTGTTATTGCAATAAAAATTATACCAAAATATTATTCAAATTTTTTTAATTTATTAAAATTTTTTATATTTCTGAACAGACAATAACAGAAAGTAAGTTATTAGACAGTAAATAACAAAAAGTAAGCAAACAATAAAGTAACATTAAGTACATAAACAGTATGTAACAGAAAGTAAGCAAACAGCAAATATGAGGACAGTATCCATTATTATTTAAAAGCATTTATTTCATTTATTAAGTGGATTTTAAAAATAATTTTTCTAAATATTTTTGTTTCCATTACAATACAAATTTGCTAAACACAAGAAATAGAAAATGTTCCAGAAAAATAGAAATATTCCAGGAGCTATTGCTGGATGTTAATGTTTAGATTTAAAAAATAATTATTTATTTCAATTTTTTTGATTAGAATTTAAGCGTTTTAAATGTGATTTTCTTCAGTGAATTGGTCAACAATCAATAGATCAGAAATTATAATTTTACAAGACAACTAACACAAGTCATGATGTACATTTGATAACCAATTGCACTCAATAGGGCAACAAAAAATTGCTGTCTGCATTAAAAAGCTACTCAAATACATGGTGTTTATGGAACCATAAACAAGAGGATGAAACATTTATAGACTCTATTTAAAGAATGTACAACATTTGAACTTTATTTCATCAAGTTTCTTGTTTTGGAGCTTTAGAGTTGAGAGAGGGTTGTAACCACAACTAAAGTAGCCTCCTCGACTATAGTGGCCTTCTCCGCCTTAGAGAGGTGAATTAACATAAAAAAATTAATAGTACAAAAATATTATACTAAAATAATCTTTATGCTTAGAAACTTAGAGGGTTCCCAAACTCCCAACACATGTGTTCATATTAAAGATAATGTTTGAAAAAAAAGGTTTGAACCAAGTCTTTTTGATTAAAAATAAATAATGAAAACATACCATAGAAAAACGAATGTTGCTATTTTAGCCGAAGCTTGCTTTTTCCGTTTTAATCAATAACTTGGAGTCTTCAAATTACGTTGCAATCTACAGACTTTGGCGATTCCTTTGAAGCGCGTTTAATTCATAAAAGTTTTAGTATACGAAGTCACGGTAGACTTTTAACAAATGAAACTCTGGAAATATTTTTATTTCTTTTTATTCAAAATTTTATTTATTTTTTGTTTAGTTTTTTTTTTTCTTCTTCTTTTTTTAAAATTTAAAAAGATATTAAAAACCTTAAATATTTTATGGTGGTTCCTTGCTATAAATTGTTATTGCGCTATCATTTAATGTTTATAATTTTGAATATTTATTATCTCAATCAATCTCTGTTAAATTGTCTCAATCATACTCTAATAAAAAATTAAACATCATTTCTTTATTATATTGCAACTATAAATATTGAAATATCAACTTGAACTAAATTTACTTATTATTTAGAATGACTAAGCAATAAAAATAAAAAGCCCCTAAAATTATGCAATATTGTGTTGTTTATTTGATTATATGTTTATATGATTATATTGTTTATATGATTATATGTTGATTATTTTCATTAATCTCAAAATAGTCCCAGATTAATCTGTTAGTTGCTTTGCTCATTGTTGATTTATTTCTAATTAAATATTTATCTCTAAGTTTAATTTTATGTTAAAAAAGAAAAGTATAAATTTTATCGCGTGCTCTTTTTATAAAAGAGTAGAACAAAAGAGAAAGAAAAGTTTTGCATAATTAAACTTCGAATGGATAAGAGTTGTATAGAGTATTTTCTTTTTTTGCGTCACTCGTTCTTTTTTTAGATAAGAGAAATATAAGTTTAACAGTAACTTTTCTTTGAATAAACGAGAATTGGAAGAAAAAATTGCTTGAAAGTTTGTATTTGTCAATTGTGTTTTTAAATTTTTTTAATTTTTTATGTCAAGAGACAAATGCCTAATACAACACAAATTGGGAAATACCAAATAGTATATGTTTTTCAACGCATGTTACGACATTTTGACAATTTAAATTACCATCTATCTTGAATTATTACCATTAATTAATGTGTTATTTAACAATAATTTGTCCGTATATTTGTTAAATATTAGTTGTATAAAATGGGCAAAAATATACGTACTACATGTTTTTTATTTGATGGTTATAAAATATTGAACAGTAAACTTATAATCAAAATTTATAATGTCGACTTGTGTTGCTATTAATTGTACTTTTAATGCAAAACCAGGATCTTACATATCCTTTCACGAATTTTAATATCTGATACTACTGTCAACTGTATTGTTTAGTGTATTCTTGTACTTTTTTTTCATAACCTTAACTGGTTCTGATTGGTATGGAGTTGTCAACATTTTAAAAGTTTTATTATCAAAAATCAAATGTAAAATAAAATGATATTTTCTTTTTATCCGTATCCAATTCAGCAAATTTAGCAATTTAAATTAAATCAGCGTGATCAAAAAAATTTTATAATAAAAAAAGTTAACAATTCATTAAATATCTCTAATTAATACTGTCAGTTTATGAAAATAATTGTTAATAAATACTTTTTTTTGACAGGAAAACAAAAAATGTTATAGCGTAAAAATAACCAGAGAAGTTATAAAATAGTTCCCATTGTTTAAATGAAAATAAGTAAAATTCAGAATATATAATACTGTGCTCTCTTGCACAAAAACAAGAAACCCTATATAAAACGTTCTATATAATATAAAATACTCGTATGAAAATCATAAGATTGGTAAATAAAGCTTTAATATTTGTTTTAGTTTAAAAACAAAAGAAATATATGTAAGATATATAAATCTAAAAATTATTAAGATATCTAAAAAAATAAGTTGCTCCTATAAAATAAAAATAACTTATTGCTTTTACTTTTTACAAATTTTTTTTTGCAATGTTTGAAAAAATAATACAAATAAATTTGTTTTGCTGTATTTTAAAAAAAATACTACATCGTACTTTTTGAATTAAAGTAGAAAAACGCAGCTTTGTTTAATTACACTTTTCATTTGTTAAAAGTCTACCTTGACGTCAAATACTAAAACTTTTATGAATTAAATGTGCTTCAAAAGGAATTGCCAAAATCTGTAGATTGTGACGTATAATTTAAAGACTCAGAGTTATTGAATAAAATGGAGAAGGCGAGCTTTGGCTAAAACAACAACATTAGTTTTTCTCATTATGCATTCATTATTTATTTTTAATCAAAAAAACTTGGTTCAAACCTTTTTTTTTTTTAAATTATCTTTAATATGAACACAACATGTGTTGGGAGTTTCAGATCCCTTTAACTCACAAATAAAAGAAAATTATATATCTTAAACTTAAAAAACATACTTGTTGAAAACCTAATACTTAAAAAACATACTTTTAAAAGCCAAAAAACAGAAGAGTTTATATTTACAAATTAAATTGAAACTGTCAACTAAAACTATTTTAATATAAAACATAACTAATCCAATATATTAGCTTTAACCAGTTAAGTATTCTACTCAAGTTTGTCCACAAAATAGAAAAAGAAAAAAAAAAAATTAGAACTACTTGAGCAAACAGATTTGTTTTCAAAGAAGATATTATAGAGATTGTTACCTTTAATTAACAGCAAAGTAGTATAAAGTTAGACAATATTTTCCTAATTTTTCAAATTCAGAAAGAATGTATGAAGAAACAAGGTTTCACAATACTAGTTGAATGAAGAAACAAGGTTTTACAATAGTGGTGCTGTACAACAGTTTAAACTTATAATGAAACTATTGAATTTATAAATTTCTTATAAGAAATTTATAACTACAATTAACTACATTAACAACTACAATAAATTGTAGTTGTTTTATAAATAGAAACCTAAAAACAATGATACTTTAACACAATTAAACGCTCAAAAAGAAAAAAAAAATACTTTGTAACAATAAATAAGTATATTTTCCTTACCATTCTAGTGCAGTAGACTGATAAAGACAGCGCAGAGCTGAATCTGTATCCTAAACATTTGGAAACTTTTTTCACTATTGCGTATTTGCCTGAATATTACTAACTTTTTAGCTGAATACCAGATTATAACAAATAAAAAAATGCATAAAAAAGGAATACGTTTATATTCTATAAATTTTTTATTTTAACAAATAATAAGCATATTTGTAGAGGGGGGAGGGGGGGGGGGGGTCCAAAATTCTATATTTCTTGTTTAACCAGTTATTCTTAATTAATTTTTTTAGAAAAGTTCAAAAAACAATTCAGTTTTTGCTAATTTTTTATGGTTGACCTTCTACTTCTATTTTAAAAATTTAAAGATATAAAAAATAAAAGTCTTTGCGTATAAAGTTATGCAACTTTTCTTTCAAATTTATGCTATTCAAATTTTGATTGGATAAATTTGATTTTTAATCGTTGCGTTTTATAAAAAAAAAGTTTTATTTGAAATCTTTTTATAAAAAAACATTTTAAATAAGTAAAATGACAGATTGCTTTAAAAAAAAAGTTTTATCTGAAGTCTCTTTTTAAACAAAACGTTTAAAGTAATCAAAAAGACAGATGGCTTCAAAATATCTTAATTTCCTTTTTTTTATTTTTTTTTATTCGTAATTCAAGCTATCAAGAAGGCTATTCAAGATTTCATTTTTTTTTTTTTTTACTTTTCTTTAATTTTTTCACTTTTCTTTAAAGTCAAGAATAGATCTTCTTTTAAAGTACCAGTCAGTAGAAGCTCAGTTAAATTTTAAAGTTTAACAACTCTAAAGATAAACAGGCTAAAGGAATACCGCTACCTATAAAGGCTTTATAAAAAAGAAACTGGGTGATCAAATTTTGAAATTTTCTGCTTTACTCTAAAACGCAGTGACTAGCTAGTTAAAAAAAATTCTAGAAGCAGTTAATAAGTATACCTCAAAGAAGTTGAATGATTGTATAACTCTTGCTAGAGTATTTTGGCAAAAGTTAGCCTCAGGACTTCAAAAAAGAGAAAAGTATTATGTGTTTGGTTGATGATGGAAAATGATTAGTATTAACTTTCTAATTAAGTTGTTGCAGTTGGAAAGCTTTGGAAAAAACCCATTTAATTTCAACAGTAGATGTATACTTAATTATTTAAACCATATAAAAAATGAACGTTTGCGTAGATTAAAAATATTTTGGAAAATTATTGTGCAATTATTTGTCCAAAAAGTTGAAACTATGGAATGTAGTTGAAACCAGCTACAAAAACAAATGGATAACAATGGAAGAGCTGCAAACTTAACATAAGGTGTGCAAGATGAGTTCTATTTTATTTTGATTAAAGTTACAAGGCAGCCCATTTAGCTGTGAACTAGGCATTATTGAAGTAGATAAAGATATGTTAAAATAAAATAAAAAATTCTAAAAATGAGGTTCTTTTTTTTAAGGATACAATGTAGGTCATTGTTGCGGAGGTCTATTCTGTTAAAATACATGATTTTTGGTATAATAATATAAACCTCCATCTTATGTCTACCAAAGAACACGCTCATAACCTAGATGTTCTACATGGAAAGTTTCCGCAGCAATCTCTATCACATATGATGACTTTTATAGTTATTTTCCATTTTCAATTGTAAATGACTAACTGTATGAATTATTTTCATATATAATGCCTAATATTTTCTGTTACTTATAAATCATAAGGTATATTATTGATAAATTAAACAGAAAAAGATTTCTACTTTGCTACTTTTCTTATATTTAATGATAATAATAATTTCATCTATTTTCAACAATGCCTATTTTTGTCAATATATTCACTTTTATTAAAATCGAAGTAGAAGGCTAAATAATGAAAATGAAAAAAAATGATAATGATTTTCAGAATCAGCATGAAAAACTAATTAAGAAAAATTTGTTAAACTATAAAAAATCTAAAAAAAGATGATTATGCCCCCCCCCCCCCTAATATTTGATATTTATACTAAATATTTGAATAATATTTATAATAATATTGTATATATAATATTTATAATAATACTGAATATTTGAATATACTGAATAAAACTTATACTAATATTTGATACTGATACTGAAATCTATAATAAGTAATGGTAAAAACATTTTCATAGAGTTTGTTTTCCACATAAAACAAACAGTTTCATGTAAAAACCTTTCATTTGCAATTAGTTTTTTTTTTCCACATCTTTGTATGTGTACATTTTTTCTGCAGAGATTGGTTTGATTGTTTTTATTTACATCTCTTTTTTTTTACTAAGTGGAGATAAAATGTTGGTGTTGGTTCATCGGTGTCAAGCAGCCTTTTACTGAAAGATTACTTTTACACTGACCTAACATTTCACTAAGAAAGAATGTATGTCACACTGACCTAATCTTTCACTAAGAAAGAATGTAAGTCACACTGACCTAATATTTCACTAAGAAAGAATGTATGTCACACTGACCTAATCTTTCACTAAGAAAGAATGTATGTCACACTGACCTTATCTTTCACTAAGAAAGAATGTAAGTCACACTGACCTAATATTTCACTAAGAAAGAATGTCACACATGACAATTTTTCTTGGAGCATTAATTTTTTTTTTTTTGTATTGCTCTTGTGTTTTAATTAATCCCATGAAATTAGCTTTGAAATGTGCATCAAAACTTATAATTGACATTCCCAATAAAGTTAAACCATGCTTTAAGTTCAGGTTGAAGTGAAGATATTATTTTTAATATGTTTTGAGTTCTTTGTGTATATATCTATATCTATAGCTATATCTAATTTTTTTGAAGAATATGATACTTTTACACATAACTTTAGTTAAAACAACATGATGTATAATATGAATATTAACAAAACATATCACTAGTTCTCATAGTAGCAAATATACTATGAGAACCTTTCTTTTTTTGAAAAAAATCTGGATGAAGAATCTTGTACAATTTTATGAGTTACATAGGATAACAAGAACTGTTTCACTAGAAGAACAATCAGGATAACACTTAAAATCTAAATTGTTGGTTGTCATCTGTTCCTGGGAGAATCCACCAAAGAGAGACGAGAATGCATAAAGCAAGTTGAGAAAGAAATAACAAGTTTATGGAAAAATTTAACTTTTCACATTTATAAATTCAAGTTGAATTAATTTCACATTTATAAAGTCAAGGCAAAACTGGATCAGTGTTGAAGACATATAATAAATGTGTAAAACAAAGAAAATATGAACCATTAAATGAAGTTTTTGACATAACGAAAAAAAAAAGTAAATAGCTCTAAAGTGAGGATAAACAATTGCAACATTTCAGATTTTAATATGAAGATGTTGCAATCGTTTATCCTCATATAGTTGTATAGCTGCTAGTTAAAAAACAATCCATTAATCCAAAAAAAGTAAAATGTCCTTAAAGCCTACTTCAACAACAGTAAAGGCAACAATAATGCCAACTTCTTAATCCAAGTAAGAGGCATAATATAAAGAGTCTGCTAATACCAGCAACTACAGCAAACCAAAACTACAACCAAATTAGGAACATCTTCAAAGTTGTCAACCAGCAAAACAACAACCATTTGTCAACAGTTATCTCAAGATGGAATTGACATTTAGATACCTTCACAATCTGTTACATTTAGATCAACTGTTAAAGAAGCTATTATACTTAAAGAAGAAATGAATAAAACACTACATTAAGAAAGCACTTTGATGGTAAACATATTTGTTGTCGAGAATATCAAGTGTTAGTATTGAAGAATAAACAAAGAGAAATTTAATTACAAGCGCTAGATCTACCAGATGGAAATGCAGATACTGTTGTTAAAGATATAACAGCTATTCTTGATAAATTTGATTTATAGAAGAGTATAAAGATGATTGTAGCAGATGTAAATGTAAACACTGGAAGAAGGAATATGATTGTCAGTCAGTTACAAAGAGATTTTACTTAAAACCACAATTGATTGTCAACTTTGTGTTTTTGACTGTATCCTTCACGAGGAAATGGATGAAGAACTTGAAGCAAACAAGATGTTGCCCAATATTGAATACCAGTTTATCCCGGAACTGGTAAAGAACTACGAACAGCTCAGGAAGAATTTTAAGAATGGTAAAGAAGTGATTACTGAAACAGCAAAATATTATGATGATTATAGGAAATTTTTATTTCATTAAACTTGGATATTCCAAATTTTTGAAAAATCTGGAATATTTCCTAAAGTGAAGACCTAAATTAAATAATGCAAAATGGAATTCCTGAGCAATACTAGCTTATTTAGCATTTATACTTTTACCAGAGAGAAGAGACTAAATACTCAAATTTTGTAGATTCATCTCTTACAGATGGGTGGACCATTGGTTTACTGACCAAATGTACTTTGCAGGTGATTATTTAAAGCTATGTAGGGTCATGAAAAAGCTTTAAACTTAGTGAAAAAGCTTTAGAATTAGAAACCATTGAGACTGGAAATTTTTAAACAAAACAGTGTGCAGAACAAGCAATCAAGTGTCTTCGAGACCTTTTTGACATCTGTAAAAAGAAAAAGAACCTCCAGCATAGATTTATTTTATTTTTCAAAATAATGATCATAAAATTGTTTGAAATTTTATCCATATGCACATCATAAATTTGAAATTTTGGTTTGTGGGTGACCTTTTTCAACAAAAAAAATTGAATTAAAAATTTTTTTTTAAATTGCTTTTGTTTAAATATTAATTTATGACCTTTGAACAAGGGGTCACAAAAAAGTTATAACCCTAAGAAAAGTTAAAAGCTCTTGTGTCTATGTCTACATCAATTAAACAAAAAAGTAAGTTCTAGTTTCAGATTGATTTTTTTTTGTTTACTAAAAATGTGATTATTTTTAGTAAAGTTCTAATAAATAAATGAATAGCTAGTGTGAAACCTAAAGGAAATGCTTGTCTAAGGAATTTTTTCAAGGCAAGATTTTAAACAAAGCTCGCTATGTATATATTCTGTTAACATTAATGTAACTAGCAAATGCTTGTAACAAGAGTAAAATTAAATTTTGTATTTAATAAGCAATTTATTTAATAAATAAACAGATAGCATGCCCTAAAACTAAAAGCTCTCATAAAAAGCTGCTTAGAGGAGCAGCTTGCAAGGCTCGCCATGTTCGTGTTATGAGAGCTCCACTCTTATTACAACAAAAGTTTAGAACAATTGTTTTAAACTTTTGTTGCAATCTTTCTTTATATACTTAAATTTCTTACTAAGCTTGAACAGAAAATATAAACAAAAAATTAGAAGAATTTGTTTCGTTCTAATTATTTTACTTGTTTAATGCATTGCAAAATGTAATGCAAATGTTTTTACATTTAAACATATTTTGGTAGTCGATTCTGTAGATTTATATGCTGTTTAAAATTTTTAAGAAACAAAAAATTATATGGCTTTAATTTTATTCTTTGTTCTGGAAATCATGTATTTTTTCAGGTCTGAATATTAATATATATCTAATAAATCAATTAAATTAAATATAGAATAACTATGAATAAGACCTAATTTTTTTGAAACTCCTAATAATTTTAAGATTATAAGCGAATTATAAAATAGGAATGATATTGGCCTTAAAATAAAAACTATAATATTTTGTTAAAAAATTGCTTCATATCTTTTTTACTGGGACAATTAACTTTTATAGAAAAACAAAACAAAATTAAAACTTAAAAAAATTTAATCTCAATTTTCTTTTTTAACTAATTCAACGTTAAATTGCAAATTTCTTAAAAAAAAGATGTTTGAGATAATTTGTTCTTTTGCGCATCGGTTTTCGTTGGACTTTAAATTTTAATTTTTGGTTTAATTAAAGAATGAGAGAGAAACTTTTGATCTTTTTTGCCTTGTCTATTAATTGAATTTAGCATTGTATAATTTATGGACCATCCCCTTTGCCATTGCCTGCTGTATTGTAAAAGTAAACTATTGCCAGTCAAGATTGACTAAATCATTAGGAAAAAAAATCTAAAAGTTGAGTATGGTTTTCTAATGAGTTATGACTTATAATTACTGTGCAGACAACATTGACGTTGATTAAAAAAATTTTGTTACACACCAGAATGCAAATATTTTAGTAGTTTATTTTGTTGTTTGTTAACACATTTATTAATTTATAGCTATATTGTAAGCATGTTTTAAATTAATAATAAATGAATTTGAAAGTTATTACTGAGTTTTTTTTGTAGTATTACTTTTTAAACTGTTACCAAACATAAAAGTTTTAAATTATTATTCAGTCCAGAAAATAATTTAAACCATGACGTATTCGCTATGATCAATTAATTAAATGTCCTTTAATAAAACTTTTGTGCAGTCAATGAAGTTGCATAACATTTCTGCTCACAACATAATTAAAGAAGACAATATAACTTAGTATGTTGCTTATGGAAAACTAAAATCCTTTCTTATGTATCTAAACCTACAAAAAGACTTACTTGTTCATGAAAGTATATTATAGCAGCTATCAACAGAAAGTATTCACTGAAGTTGCTTCCTTTTAATTTCTCTTCAAGCTGTTTTAAAATTTGTTTTCTATATTTAAAAAAATTTCAATTTCAATTTATAGTTTTTTGGGTAGAACAATCTTGGGCAACAATTAATTAAACAAATCTTACAATATAGTTAAAAAATAACACATATCTATTTTTATGGTATAAGGCTTAAGTTTTAGCCTCAACATACCCTCAGTAATAAATCTAAAATTGCACAATTTTCAATAAAAAACAACATACCTTTTAGAAATGTTTTGAAAATAATCAGCAAGAATACGTACAGCTTGTAATTCAGGGGGTGAAGAAGATTTTATTTCATCAAGAACTAACCCAAATTTATTCTAAATTAAAACAAAGTTTACTAGTCTAGCTTCAGATATTGTAAATAAAATAACATAAAACAATGTATTAATAAATGTAAACAAAATAAAACTTAAAATCTACAAATTTACCTGGGCAATATAAGCGCGATACAAAAATACATCTCTTTCAAGTCGCAATTCAGAGGAGGATAACTAAAAAAAGTTTTAGAGTTATAGAGTTAAAAGCAAACTACTAAAGTAACCTTCTAGAGTGTAGTGGCCTTCTTGGCTTTTGGGAGGTGAATTAACATTAAAAAAAGAATTATATATAATAAGAATCCAAACTTTGATAGGCCGTCTAATGACTTATTTAAAAAGTCAGCAGTCAATGGCATCAGTACATACATCAACTAATAAATAAGTAAAACATGCGAAGGAGTGCCGCTACATTGAAAGCGAAGGAGTATATATTTTTTTATTCTGGTTCACTCTCTACAGGGCTGCAAGCAACCACTATTAAGTTGAGAGTTAAAAAACAAAGAATATAAAGATGGGAGAGAGTTCCAAAGGGTTGAAGTGCAGGGAAAAAACATAGATAAATAAAAGTTTTTAGAGCATGCAGGGACAGTGCAGTAAAAAAATGAGACTTTAGTAAATGACCAGTCAAGCAAGAATGAGTTTTGCTTATAGAACTAGAAATGATAGCTCCTTTAAGCTACAACCATGATAGTATTTGTAGAAAAGAGAAAGATGCAACTTTGCAATTATGGGAGAGAGACCCAAGCTTAGTAGATGGAGTGGTGCAACAACTATTGCAATGTGTTTTTGGACCTTGTCTAGAAGAGAAAGATCATCATTAGAAGAACACTGCCCAAATATGACAACATTATTCCATACAGAGGCCAATAAGAGATTTGTAGAGGTAGAGTATTGAATCAGGAGTAATCTCTGGTAATTTGAAGACCAGATTTTTGGTTAAATGGTATTAGGGCATTATAAAATAGGGGTGATGCATATCGCAGAAATGTTTAAAATTTGAACTTAGACTTTTAAACAAACCTTTAAAGAACAAACTTTTATAGCCATACGAGCCGTATACCAAGTTTTTGTTTATCACATTAAAATTAGTAAAAACATTCATAATAAATCAAAAATAAGATATGCAACCTTAAATAATAGAGAGAAGCAACCTTAAATAATAGAGAGAAGCAACCTAAGCAGATGTTAATTTAGCAATCGATTGTATATATGGTTTCCATGAGATCAGTAGTGAACAATATTCCAAGAAGACATAAAGAACAGAACACAGTGAGAGGGTTGCCATTCATCAATATAGGAATGTCAACAGTATTGATTAAAAAGAAAAGATTTTTGTCAAGACAGGGGTATATAGTCGAGTCATCAGTTTGGGCCATGTAAGGTTGTCAGGAAGATCATTTTTGTGGATATGAAACAAAACAGGACTAAGAATAGTACCCCAGAAAGAAATTATTTGATATTGTCAAAAATTTTCTAGATACACCATAAACAGAATTGGACAGGAATAGTCTGCGATCTCATGCTGTAACTGACCATTTAACCACAGCTGTTTTAATGTTTTATCAATTTAAATGAAATTTAAAAAAATTGTGATGTATAACAACTTTAAATTGTTGTTTTTCAAAAAATTTTTAAGGGGTTTGTTCAAAAATACAATTATGACTAGATATAGCAGCTGCACAAGAAGGTGAAAACCATGAAGTTAAATAAGGCTTGACTTTAAACTAACAAAATAGAATAAAAAAATTCCATTTCTGCCTAGATACAGGAGGTTGCGTAGGAGTCACATTTACCAGCAGAGAAAGAAAAACATCAGCCCAAGGACCATCGAAAAGAAAATTATGAATAGAATCTGAGTCAAGTTTTTCGTAGTAGTAAGTAGTGAGAAGATAGGGTGAGTCCAATAAAATAGTTCAAGATGCTAGATTTACAGAGATCATTGCATGGTCGGAACAACCTAAAAGAGAAATAAAACAAACTGAACGTAAGCTAGGGTCAGAGACAAGACACAAATTAAGAAATGATTTGAGTGATCAGCACCTAACTAAAAGTGTACCACTTTCAGTTAAGTACTGTTTCATTTTTTGTCACACAGAGTTTATTTAGGGTAAAACAAGGTAGTTAGGTTACATTTAATATCTTTATATGTATTTTGTTTAAAAAAATTATTTTTATAGGTTAAAATAACGCAGGAAAATTTTGGAATGCATCATAAACAAAGTGATTTATTTTACACGTTTCCATACACAATGAGCATTTAAAGATTGGAAAACAAATTAAAATGTTATGATTCTAATACTAAACTTAAGAAAATTCAATTCAAAAACGTCTTTATTTTGAAAATGCGTAGAAGGAACCTTAGAGGAAGAAGACTTTAAGTCATTTAAGTCAAGAGATTACGTTGTCTTTAGATAATATTCTAGCTTTAAATTTGACATAAAACGTAGACTTAGACTTAAGAACGAATGATTCAAATTCATTTTTTAAACACCTTGTTGTGGAAAACTATATATCTATATGTTACACCTACAGATAATGTTTGTGCTTCATTTATGCAATGTTGAAAGTTTCCAATATAAAACGAATTTTTGACTTCAAAAAGTTCATCCACGTCATTATTAGCCATTATCGTTTTGTATATATTTTTGTTCGGGAATGAATTTCGTGGCGCAAAGTTCGTCGATCTAATTTTTTTAAAATACCGTTAATTCTCGATAACTCGAACCTCCAAGGGACCAAGGAAAATGGTTCGACTTGACAAATGCTCGACTAAACTTAGTTTCCGTTATGCCAAACTTTAGCTGAAATGAGATATTAGTTCGAGGAAGTCAATCTTTTATCATTCATTGCATAAATATATACATTAAATTTACACCATTATGTTTATGCTTCATGAAAAAAGTAAGGAATTGCATTCACGCAATACAGTCGAAAAATAACATTCGAAAAAGTTTAACGACACAATGACTTATTTGTTTACTTATTGTTTGGTAATAAAATTGCGTCTAAAAAGTCGCATTTTTTTATTTAGAAAGTTATTAAACTAGAAAATAATTATTTTTTTCAACGGTTTTATCATAGCATTATTTTATCTTGATAACTAGAGATCTAAATGCAACAAAAAATAAAGAAAACATTAGGCTACAGTTATTTATGTTTTTTATGAAATGACTTCTTTTTTTAAAAAAAATTTAATCATGTAAATTTTTTTAAAAAAAGAAGTATTTTTTTCTATACTTATTTTGTATGTAGTTTAAATAAGTTTTATATAAAACTTTATATATCATTTAATTTAAAATACATAATTATAACAAGAAAATGGCTAAAACACTTTTTAGTGCAGATTATTTCCTCAATTAAATGGAGCTTGTACTCCATTCAATTGTGCAATTGAATTTAACTTGTCCAGAGATATTCAGCCATCACAATTTAACTTGTCCAGAGATAATCAGTCACAATTTTATTCGATAATGCAGAAACAAATATTCTAACGTATAATTTCATTCAGCATGAATATAAGGTTTTATAAGTTGTGTATTAATAAACTTAGCGATATGAAATAAGAAAGGGCTGAAAAACTCATGCTATTAAACCCATACGAATTTTCATGCCATGATAAAATGTTTATTCCAAAAGCACAAAAAATTGCTGGCAATTATATTTTCTTAGTATTAGACAAACATTGTACTGATGTATAAATAAAAATAAAAGTAACATGAAATAATACAACATAAATAAGCATTTAAGTTCATCCTTCAGCCTCTAGATGCTTTTTCGTTTGTGAAAGAGCAGCCGTGGTACACTGGTAGCGCACTGAGCAGCCGTGGCACAGCGGTAGGGCACTTGTCTCAGAAACGGATCCGTGGTTCAAACAACACCTTTGGGCAAGTTTTGCGACATCGGTTGGGAAGGAGGCGCGAACTTTAAATTAAATGTTCATCCGCGGTGTTCTGTGATAAGACTGCTAGGGGCACCAAAATAAAATTAAAAAAAATATTGCGTGAAATGTTATGATGGAAAGGATTGTAATGACTTTTTAGTAACATATTTTTATCTCTACTTAGCGTTACGTGTAGGAGCTATAGCAAAAATTTGAATTCTGTTTTGTTCTTGATTTATAGACCTTTACTGATAAAAGTAATGTTCTATCAAGCATCAAACAGCAATCATCTAGTATTTGCAAAAACATCAACATTACCAGCAATATTGCAGTGATGCAATAGATCCGGAACGCCGTTCGTTACTTTTTTTACTGCCGGAATGCGTTCTGTCGGGAAAAAATCCAGACAGAACGCATTTCTTTAGTAAATAAATTCTATTCGATCTGTAAAATTCGTCAAAGTTTGCATAGATCAACAATTCGTATATTATTTAACTTTAATAACTTTTAATACAATTGATTATATTAATTTCTTTTATTCTCTTAATTGTAAGTTTTTAAAATAATAATTAATTCCAGGTTATTAATTCTTTTTACTTTTATTGAAAGTAAGAAAAATAAATAATGGCTGAAAAACGCAAAACAACAAAAGATGATTTTTTTACAAAACGACCAAAATTATCAAATACACCGTCATTTTACTCAAGTTCAGCAATTATTTCAACACCTCAATTTGCGGAATCAAATATTAATTGGCCTAATGTTTGGATTGAAAAGAAGCGGAAAGAAAAACAAAATGCCAATCCTTGATTGATATATAATATGGGAAAGTTGGGATGTAAAGTTTGCTCCCATAATTCAACCGTTGAGGCACTTTTATTTTCTACATGACATCATTGCAATATGGTAGTGTGGATGTTACAGCAAGTAAGGCTCCTTATAGGAAAAGGTTTTCGTTAAGGTAATTGAATCAATCTTTATTTAAAATGCAATTGAATCGCTTTGTAATTGTATAGAAGTAATATGAATTCTCTTAATACAAATAATAATTTATTATTAGAATTTTCGCTGGACTACCAGCATCTTCAGCTCGTAAAACTAAACAAAATTTTTTTTAAAAGTTAAAAACAGTTTAAAATTAATTGACATCAGCTATTGAATTTTAAGCAAAAATGTAAAAAGCGGAGTCTAAAGTTTAGTTTTTACAACTGCCATTTATCGACATTTAAAGGGCAACATTTGTACCTTTAATCTTCAAGAGCTTTACGCATTTTTCAATCAAACTTTATTTTCCACTTTAAATGTTTTAACATTCTCCCACTTTATATCCTCCAAGTTTTATTTTAAAAATTTTAAACAAGATTTTCGTCATTTCTTTACTTAGATATTTTGTAATGAAATTTCAGACAAAAGCTCCGTTAAGCTTAACAGAGAGATGAGAATACGGCTGCGGAATAAAGGAGAAATAAAAGATTTTTAAACAACTTAAAAAACATTCTATTTAGTTTAACAATAAGTTTAAGTTGTCATAAGTTCTACCCATTTTTATTTAATATTTAAATTAGGAGATTTATCTCATCTTGTAAATGTAAATGACTCTATTTAAAATAAGCCTTGAACGTAACTTTTAAATATTGCGTTTAAAATTTTAGGGTCTTGATTTGAATAAGGTTTATTTTAAGTATTTTTAATGGCTTCTGTTCTGTAAACTTTATTCTCGTATTTACCTTTGGTGTTATTAATTATGGTTACATCAAGGAAGTTCAGAGTTTTATATTCAAGCTCAATTTTGATTGTATATTGAATTGCAAGCAGTACGTAGGCAAGGAGGTTAAAAGGGGAACGAATGCTCCCTCTATCAAAATAATTAGAACTGGTCGAATCTTTTTGAAATTTAGCTACGTAGGGCAATTTTGTTTTAAGCTTCGCGTAACGTAATAAATTTTGAGGTGACAATGTAATATTAATTTATTACATTACATATTGTATTATAATAAATTAAAATTGAACCTTCATTTAATTGCCGGTTTAATGAAACCAGTTGTAAAAGAACTCATCATTACGCGCCACAGTTTTTTATGTTTTTTTTTTAGTTTCAAAAATATAGTTTAATATTATACCAACTTTTTAAAATGAAATCAAATGTTTATTTCTTTTTCAAACATTTCGAGTTTTATATAAAACATGTCGTTAAGTTCTAAAAAACAGAAACAGCCTGGTAACCATTCAAAAATAATAATCATTAAAGTAAAGTAAAAAAATTATATATCTAATGCTTTTAGAACTTGTGCCTAAAAGTTATTTTTATTAAAAAAAATTTTGAAACTCGGCGTTATTTTATTACATAAATTACATATGAAAAGTGAGAGCAGGTGTTAAAAAAAAATGCTGTTTTGAGGGGTACCATGCCACATAAATGTGAAAGAAATTAGGCCCAACCTTATATCCTAACCATATAAAGTACAGTTGATAGAGTGTTTGGTTATAAATCCAAGGGTTTTAATTTAAAATCCCTCTACAAGCAATATAAATCAAGTTGGAATCGGGAACCAATTATGTAAACTTTTATTTTTTTAAATTACCGCCATGTTACCGCAAAAGAGGCTGCATTCAATCACTATTTAAATTGGGTTTTAGTAGAAAACAAAGAATATTGGTAAAGAGCAAGGAAATGACACAAGAAAAAAACTGTAGACTGTATGAGAAGCGTAAAAACTTAAACGTAAAGAAGACATTCAAAACATCAATCATGAAGGGACTGATACATTTAACCTTTTTAAATTAAAACATTCAACTTTTCTGAATGAAGAGTCGCGCAAGAAAAAGTTTTGTTTAATGGAACTTAAAAATTACAAAATCAGATAGATTTTGTAATTTTTAAGGCCAGTTTACTTTTTTTTTTCAGATAAAAATTGATGGGGGATGGGGATCTTAATAACCTTTTTGTGAAACTTTTATGAAAATATTCGAGAGGCAATTTTAGCTGATGATAATAGCGATGAATCGTATATATGTTTTTTACGATAGGTCAAAAATGAATAATAATCTGAGAAGACATAAAACAGAGGACCCTTATTGAGAGTTATCTTTTCCCTGCAGGGAAAGATAACTAAATTGTATCACATGTGATAGTATTTAGAGATGCTCTGTGGTTAACGTATCAAGTTTTTATAAAACTTCTCTAAATAGAAAAAATCAAGATTAAATTTAAATAATCTTATCAACGTGAAAAAGAAAGTATAAAGAAATTCAGTACATCTCATTTGAAAGTTTGAAGGTAATTTAAATCTAATTTATATCTAGAATACGGTCATGTAATTATTTTTTTTTATAAGTTACGACTGTAAATTTTTTTTTATCGGCAAAAGTGTAAATAAATAAATAAATAAGTATTTAAACAATTATAAATCGTTTATAAATTATCTTTCCAGCAGTATATTGGAAATATGTCTTTAGTTATATATGGATTACTACTATACATATATATATATGGTTGTTCTCAAAAACGTTATTTTAAAATTTGTAAAGGTTGTTTTGACTTAAAAACTCATTTTTAAAATTTGTTTTGTCAATTATCATTTTCTAAAACAAATAAAATTTTAATTAATTTATTGCTAAACATGTTTTATTAATTTTTTAAAATATATTTTTCATTAAAAATTAAATTATCAAATTTTCATCTCTTAGTTTAGTATCTCTAAGTTAGTTCAACTTTAAGAGATGTTTTGTACAATACTCAGTTATTTCAGAACTCTCGGTGACACAAAGTTTGGTTTATAAAAGCTTGTTTCCCGTTATATAATTAAATTAGCTTAAACTGATTTTGATGCTAGCTCTATCCAAAATCTTTTTAAAATGATATTTTAAAAAAAATTTTCGCAAAGTTGAAAGAAGTTCTCTCTGAATAATGTTATGCTTTTTGGTCTGATTGTCAAAAAACTCTCGTTTATGCCAGATGACAACCTTTTATTTAGATTTAATTTAAATTTCAAGTGTTTTGTACGTTTTTTGGGTTTATATTTGGATTTTATTGTTACATTCGCAAAATATTTCTGTCTTACTGCATCGTAAGTTTAGAGTGCACTCATTTTTTAAAAAAATGTCTATAATTGTTCCCTTTGAATTCTCCTAAATACATTAGGAGAATTCAAAGGGAACAATTAGTTACTTTAAATTTATACGAACAGTCGTTAACTCTCAAAGGATAAAAGTTGCTATGACTAAATGCTTGTTGGTATTTTCGAGAACTCATTGGTATTTCCAAGAATTAGGTAAAAAAAAAAAAAAAACTTCAAAAACATTTTGTATAACCAGAAAAAATCTAATAAAGATTTACATTTGGAGATTTAAAGAGGTTTCATAACAATTGCTGCTAAAAACTTTGACTTTTTATGTGAACAGAAAAGGAAAGTACAAAAAAAGCAAAATGATGTTTGATACTCATCTTTAAATAGTGCATACTGTCTTTTAATTATATCAGGAGCAAATATATTTGCTAAATGGCAGTGCTGTATTATGGTAGGGCTAGAAGTGGCTAGCCCCAGGACTCACAGTTTTGGGGTCCCAATTAAAAAAAAGATCATTTTAAAAAAACTCTGAAAAAAGAATTTTAATTAATGACACAGAATAGGGTCTTCTGCTATAAAAAATCCTCGGGCCTCCAAAAGTCTTAATCCTCCGCTGTTGCTCGGGAAATTGGTTATTAATTATCAAAATATCTTCTCTAAGATTTTAATTAGTATGGGAGTTTAGATGTGCTATTCCTTAAAATATTGGTTCAAAGAGCGTTGATATAATTTGACTACATACACTTTGCTCTTAGAGACCTTCCTAATAGTGAGGTAATTCTTGGCTTGTTCTAATTGAATTAAACCAAGAAAAATTGCAATTAAGCATATAAGATTTAACTTAAGATTAAAATGAGATAAAAATAAGCTAATAATGCCGTATTGTAAGTTGTGTTCAAATACATATGGTGATAAAATATCCAATGATAAAACAAGTACATTTTTTAGCAGCATTTATGGATTAGAATTGAATAATTTTAAGCAAAATTAATATATTTACGAAATCGTATGTCCTGTAAACTTACCAGGTATGGAGTTAAGAAACTTATTAAATATTAACGTAAAAATTCTTTTAAAATATTAGAGATTTAACATTTTATAATAATAGTAAAGACAACTTTTTTTAATAAAACACTGTTAGTATAATAGTTAAAATAACTTTACTTGTTGTTAATTAATTACTTTACTTGACAAAAATGATAATTTTTAAACGTATTAAAATGCTAATATTTAAACACTTCAATATTCACTCATGCATAACACCGTTATAGCGCATGCTGCAAACATCAAACATCAAAAGTTTTGTTGAAAAATTGCATGAGTATGAAATATGTTAAAAAGTTTTTAGTAAATTGATTTATTATAAATTGATTAACCAATGGGGGTAAAGTTAGCGAATTTCATATACTTTTCTATCTCTCTAGTTTGGAGCTCTATCATTTTTATAACTTTAATGCCAGATGTTAAAAACTTTGCGTATACGAAGTGTGTTTGGAAGTATAACTTTGATATTTGCGACAGGTTTTTGGGTATAGAAGGAGGCTACAGGTTTACGTTTTCAATTGTCTTATTTTATCTTATTCTATCAGTTGTTACTATAAACAGCAACTCAAGTTTAGCACTATGGATTCACGCAGAATGTTGGGTATTAAAAGTTATACTGCTACTTGCAACCAATGTTGTTGGAATATTGATTCCGTTTTCGCGTTCGCTTTTAGGAATACTTTATTGGATATTTTTATTTGCAGCAATAACATTTATCGCCGTTATATTTGTATTACTTGTTGATGCTTCACACGCATTTCGCATGCATTGGATCAAAAAGGCGCGGTTAAATGCGGATTCTCCAACTTGCTACATGTGTACTTGGCTATTTGTTCTTCATCTGGCAACTTCTTTGTTGTATGCAATTTCCATCGATATAGTTATAGCGTTTTTTTTTTTCAACAATACAAAAAACTGTGTGAACACCTTTTTGTTTTTGTCCATAAATGTGTGCATATGTATTGTAGCTTTTGGAATATCATATTATCCCAGTCTACGCAGCCGGCAGTCTTCGTCTCAAATTATATTTGCTTCAATAATGTTTGTTGTTGTTTACAGCACATGGTTGGCTTTATCTGATCCCGAAAATGAAGTCTGCAATATGTACGGAACAATTTTTACGGGATCCTTGTTAGATAGCTCTGTGAGTTTTCGGTCAATTGTTTCTTTAATAATTGCTATCCCACCTTTAATTTTTTTATGTATGAAAGATAGTTCTACTAAATCATATATTAAAAGTTTATTGCTCTCAGCTAATGCATTAGAAACAACTTGGTATGAATTTCCATTATTTCATTTAGTCATGTTAACTCACAGTTGTTTTGTTTTAATGTCAATCACTAACTATTATGAACCTGTTTTTTCAGTGTTCAAGCCAATTAAATACTCTGTAAATCATTTTAAAACGTCAGTAATTTACTTCGAAGGCTATAATTGGACTCGTTTCATAATGTTATCCACATTGAGTACACTGATGCCTATTCTATATATTATTACGCTACTTGTAAGTATAATGAGAGATTGCTGCAACGATCGCAAAGTTAAAGATTCTAAAGATGAAATTAAAGTGGTAAAATCTGTTATGAATAATATCACAGACGAATTTCTTTACTTAGAAGTGCCCAAGTGGAAAGCGTTAGAAATGCTACGGAAAAATATCGGAGCCCCAAAAATAACAACTCAGACATATAATAAACTTGACTTTATGTTATTACAATGCTTTAGAATTAAATCTGAAAATATATCTTTTTGGCATTTCCCGAAAAACCTTTCTCAAACATATTTTAGTGGACGTAATGGAAGCAATGCCTGTACTATAATAGCATTAATATTTGGTCGATTTTTTTCGCGATCTGATATACCGTTTCAAAATACAGGGTACTTAGATGCAGCCTGGTTAAACTTGTT
The DNA here is from genome assembly GCF_022113875.1 of Hydra vulgaris. NCBI lineage: Eukaryota > Metazoa > Cnidaria > Hydrozoa > Anthoathecata > Hydridae > Hydra > Hydra vulgaris. Next base: position 42,681,551 of record NC_061164.1, read on the forward strand.
TCATTCTTGCATTGAAGAAGGACTTTCGCTGTATGACTCACTTGTAAAAGACATGGGTGTATTAGATCTATGCATTGAAGAGGTTAGAGATCGGTATGGAGTAAGACTAAATATAAGTGATGTTTCATCTTCTTTACCTGTTTCTTTTGAATCAGAAGTTGAAACAGTGACAATTTTGTACCAACTTCAAAGACTTATTAGCTTCCATATGAAGCAAGTAGTTTTATTAATTCACAAAGGACGTACATCAGCGTTTCTTATTTATAGTGATGGTCGTATTGTTTATGCTGACTCACACGCCTTTGGTTTAGAAGGTGCTGTGCTGATATCATGTTTAGAACCAGATTTAAAAAATATGGTAGTATTCTTGAAAGATATTTTAGGTTCAAACGATAACAGATTAGCAACACTGACTCCAGTTTTTTATCAAGATAGATTTATTAAAGGATATTATTCGCCATTCTTTGAAACATCACAGTAATAAATATTAAATTAATCAGTTTTTTTAATGATTTAACCTTCTCCTACCCTCTTTTCTCTCTTTTTATACTGGTTATCAAAGTTAATACAAAATTGTCAGCAAAACTTGTGAAACGTTTTAAACATTATATAGTGATTTTATGGTTTTAACGTCCCCGAAATTCTCAAAGCAACATTAATATTGTTGCTTTGAGAACTTCGGGGGCGTTACAGTTAATATAACTTAATTTAGAATAAATAAGTTTTACCATAAAATAATGAAACTTTAATTGCCTTTAATTTCCCTGTCGAAGAGATAAAGCTTTTCTGTCGAAGAGATAAAGCTTCTCTGTCAAAGAGATAAAGCTTCTCTGTCGATTTCTCTTCAAAAACTTGGAGTGTTAGTTAAATGAAATTTTTAGGTAATGAATTATATTTTTGGTTTTGACGATGTACACCTTAAATTACGTTGGATAACCTTATAAGTATACTATAGGTACTCTTTACAGGTAGCTTACAGGTATATCTTACAATTACAAATCTATACCTTAATTTTAATTAACCATAAAGCTATAAATTAAAAACCTTTACAAAGAGTTATAAACTTTATCGTATTTCCCCGCGTATTTGCGTAACTTATGTAAAAATAACTGAATGAATAATATTTACAGGTGCTTCCTTGATACATTTCCATGGATTAAATGAATAAATCTTAAAACGGAAACCAAATGCCCCTTTGTAATATTGACATTCAGTTTCACTTGAGATTTTATTTCTATGTATAGATAAAACACGAGAGGTAACTAAGAGTGTAACTAAGAATCTAGAGTTTTTGTCAAATACTTAGATATGTTAAAAAACCTAAAAATAGCATTCATCTATGCTTAATCATTATCTCAACGTCACAATAAAAGTGATTTTTTTACAAAGTTTAAACATCCCGAAGAGGTCTTCCCCATGGAAGACCTCTTCGGGACGGCCCTGCTTACACTAATAATAAAATTTTGAGAGGAATAAATAAGCAATTATACCTCTTAACAAAACGTTCTTCACTAAGCATAAACCATTAATATAAAATGTACAGTTCCTTATTTACTTATAAACTATTTTAGAATCAGAACAAGTAAAATTTAAAATCAACTTTAAGGCGTGAAACTTTTCTTTTTATCTCTTTTCTTGAATCTAATGACCACGTTCTTTCTGTTATCTCAAAGAAACAGTTTAGTTTTTTGTTAGACTTCCATACCACTCATGCTTCTAGTACTTTCCACCTAAAATCTTCTACAGTTTGTGATCCAGTGTTTTATTACATTTTTTTCTTATTAGATTCTTACAAAAGTTGGAAGTCTTTTCATTATTCTCTAAACTATTTAACAAAAGCTTGAACTGAATCTTTTTTTCATTTTTGATGGAAATTGACTTCTGTGGTTCTAACGTCATCTTTGGTTACAATTTTTAAAAACTCTGGAGAGACTCTGCTTAGATCCGTATAACTATTGCCCAGTCTTCTTACTGTTACAAGCAAAGTCTTTGAATTCTTTATTTGACAAACTTTTATTATCTCACCATGAGTCTAACTACTTACTTTCTGACAATCAAAATGGATTTCCATTTTCTCATTATATACAAACCATTGCAAAGTTAGCATAACTAAAATCTCTCTTATTCGTGCTTGTCATATATACGGGTGCTCGTTAAATACAAACAGCCGTAGAGCAGTGGTTAGTGAGCTTGCCTCAAAAGCAAGAGATCCGTGGCTCAACGCCAATTCTGAGCAACTTTTATATCATCGTTAAGGAAGGATGCGTAAAGTTCCTTTTAAATGCTCTTCTGCGGTGCTCTGTGATAAGACCGTAAGTAAAAAGTAAATAAATAAAAATATTTTAACTTTTGATTCCATTTCTCTACATCTACAAATCTTTTAGTTCTCCCTACATAGAATATTGTTCCATAAATATTGTTCCACAAATAAAAGATTATATTTAGACTGGCTCTTCTAATAAGGCTTTTAATCAAGGTCCAAAATTGTAATTGTTTTTGTACTTATTTAAGTCTCTTGCCTAATGTCGTAAGATTTAATCTCATATTCTTTTTTACCCATGATTTGCTGTTCAAGCAATCTATCATCATTTTTTCCTTAACCCAAAACTCAATTTAGTTTGACTCTTCATTTTTCTAAGTTTAAATCTTTTACTTACTGTAGCTGTAAGCTCATGCTCAAAAAAGTATGTCTATAAAAAAAAATCAATATAATAACAGCTAATAGTTATAAAATTATAAAAAATTATAAATTTATAAAAAAAAAAAGAAAGGGAAAATATCAAGTATGTATTGCAGTTAAATATAAATAAATAATAAACAGTACTTCTAGAAGTTGGAGAACTTATGCTAATTATATAGTATTTTATTCATAGATATTTCTATTTTATTTAGTATTTTATTCATAGATATTTCTAATTTATTTAATATTTCATTCATAGATATTTCTATTTTAATTAATATTTCATTCATAGATGGTTACATATTCTGTTATACAAATTCTTTCTAGATTCTTTGTGAGCTGAAAGAGGGCGATAATGATTAAAATTGCTTAATGCCCCTCTTTTGGAGTAGCTCTAAATATTTTGAGTTGATCATGATACGTGCTTAATTGAAATTTTTTGCGTTGATATTCCGAGCAAATTTCTTTATTAGACTTGGCAAATTATGATTTAATTTTATTACTGCCATTTTAAATTGTATTACTGCCATTTTGATTCATTTTGAAATTTTCATTTTTGCTTGAAATTTTTTTTGTAATTTTCAAACTAGTCGCTGTAATATATTTTTTTAAAGTTTTTATTTAATTTCTATTTAATTTTAGTTTTATAGGTTATATTTCTTAAAGAGGTTTTATAAGATTTTTATCTTAATTTACAATTGTTTTGATTTACAAAACAATTGTAACTTGAAAATACAAAACAATAAAACCATTACAATGGTTTTATTGTTTTGTATTTTCAAATGTTTTTAGTTATCCAATATATAGTTTTTGTTTAATTTTTAAGATTTTCTAAAAGTGATTCATGTTTTATATTTTTGTTTGTTTTATAGATTTCACGATTTGGAAAGTTCCCAGCTAGCACACTTACATTGGGCCAACGTATGTAAAATCATCGCGAACGTCGGCTCTTTTTTCCAATGCAAAACCAACGTTGATCCAATGTCATTTGATTAATGATAAAATTATTACCGACGGAAATAAAAACATCTGGCAAATTTACATTGGTCCAATGTATGTAAAAACACCGCAAAAAGTTGGTTGTTTTACGATCTAAACCAAATGTTAATCCAACGTATATATTTCGACGTTGATTCAATGTATATAAATTAAAGTTTTTCTAATGTATGTAAAAACCTCGAAACAGTTGATTGTTTTTACGATCTAAACCCAACGTTGATCTAATTAATATATCTCGAAATTGATTCAATGTATATAAATCAACGTTTTTCCAATTTATGTAAAAACACGCAAAAAGTTTATTGTTTTTGCGATCTAAACCCAACGTTGATCCAATGTATATATTTCGACGTTGATTCAATGTATATAAATCAACGTTGATCCAAGGTATGTAAATACATTGCAAAAAGTTGATTGTTTTTACGAACTAAACCCAACGTTGATCCAATGTATTTGAACAAATATAGCTATTAGGAAATTATATAACTTAAACAAAATCTTCCGTGACTATTAAAATATCAAATTACAATCAACACAAACATGATTTTTGTTTCGATGATCAAGCGTTACCAACTTAATATGCTTGAATGTATTATGTTAACGTCGATTGTATATATTTGTAATATACATAAATTATATATCATAAATGTATACATTATATTATATATTTATAATATATATTTCTATATTATAAATATAAAAAGAAAATAGAGTTTAATGAAAAATTAATTCCGAATAATAATGAAAACAACGTTTAGCCAACTAAAATTCAACGTTGAATCAACGTAAATACAGCGTTGTAGCAACTTAAAATGCAAGGTTGTGCCAACGTATAAAATAAAACGTTGTATCAACGTAGAAAATATAACCATTTTTCGACTTCAAAAAAACGTTTTATCAACTTTGGTTTTTAGTTGTTGGCTTTTATCAACTTTGGTTTTTAGTTGTTTCAACCATAATGATATAAAAACAACGTTGGCAGCCGATGTTGGGCCAACAAAACGCGCGACATTTTTCTAATGTTTTATCAACGTATGTGTACTAGCTAGGTTTACTTCGTAAACTTCATAAAATATTATAAAAAAATCTTATACATATCTTATAAAATCTTATACAATCTTGTACAATCTTATACAATAATACTTTATACTGAACAAGTACGGATATGGTTTCAGTTAATAAAGCATTATTGTTCTTTCAGTGATAAAAAAATTTTAACGTTAATAAAGCGTTTGAATCGCTTCATTTTCAAACAAGTTTTTATAATTTTTTAAAATTTACTTCTTTACGTGATATTCAAAACAATTCATATTACCAATAAAGTAATCTGATTTCTTTATGATTTATATTTACTCGAGGTTACATTTTTTTATATCAGCATTTAAAAATTTATCAAAAATCAATTACGTCTGAAGATAAGCGGCAACAATAGCTTGAAAGTATACTTTTAGCATTTTTGGTTTAAAATTTTAATTGTTAAAACTTCTTGAAAAACATTTATGTTAGGCCCGATGATAAACGCCATCTAAAATACTTAAGTTAATCTGATCTTGAATCATTTAATATTATTACAATACCGAAAATGTGAAAAAAAAAAGCTTTAAATGTGAAAAAAAAAATTGAAAAAACGTTTTCGGCACAAAAAAAATGCATCGATTGTGAAATATGAAATTTTATCAAAAAAAAAGTGAAATGTGAAATGTGAAAATGTGAAATTTTATCAAAAAAAAAGAAGCATTTATTGTGAAATTGTGAAATTTTATCAAATTGTTACATTAACAATTTGATGATATTATGTAAGATATTACTGAACATACCCTTAGTCTTAACTAATTTATTTTACTTATTTCAAGTTTTCAAGAAAAAATATACAATATTGGAATGAATTGGGACTGTTGTGAAAGTTTATCCAGAACTTAGGAAAAAATTAGGAGATTATATCTTGGCCGAGTTGAACAAGTTTATGTTTGTCTTTGAACATTTCTACGTCCTGCAAAATATTGGAATGGGTCTCATTTTGTTTTTACTCAAGTTTAGGCCAAATCTCTTTTCTTAAATACCAGGATGAATGAGTCGATCAACTTTTAAGCGTAAAAATGTTTTAAAATTCAATGTAAACTCTAGGGAATAGTGAAAATTCCTATTTTGTTAATACCATAAACAGCGGTACCCGATCAACTTTCTTCAGTAATAAAAATATACTCCAATAAAGTTTTATTTTAGTCTCACTTCAAATAATAACGTATAAAATAAAAGTTGCTTACTTTTTTACTTTTACAATTTGATTTGCTTGATAATTTTTAATTGTCACGTTATGTTCATTAGGTGCTGTTGTGTCTCATTTATGCTTTACATTCTAAAACTTGTAGTTTTGATACTCACAAATTTACCGAACAGAACTGCACCTTTTACCGAACAGAACTGCACCTTTTAATAACTTTTGTAATAAAAACATTAATAATAATTTGTTTTTTATAGCCAATGCGGAGTTTTTTAATTGTGCATCCTGGTTAGTGATGAACTACCAGTGCACTTTAGATACAGACATTTTTTAGAAATTTAATATTATACCCTATCAGATGCAGAAAAAAACAAACATCTGAAACAGTTAGTGTTTCTTTTTACCCCACATGCAGGGTTAATTGAGACAAAAAAAAAAAAAAGAAAAAAAAAATAAATAATAAAGTTGGTCATTAATTTTGTTTATCAAAAAATGCATAATTTCATTAGAAAAGTGTACGACCATGCTTAGCATTAAAAAATGCAAATAAAAAAACAAACAAACTGTATTCTCAGACCAGAAAAACCTTTAAAGCTATATTCACTATTAAAAGCTATATTCACTATTCACCCGGTTGTACTTCTCTTCCGATGTATTCATGCCATTGAGGTGTAAATGTCCGCCTGCATTGTAAATAAGCTAGCAAACTTTTGTTCAATTAACAAAATAAAAAGCTACATCGGAGATGTACTTTAAAGTACGTCATTTGTTAAAATAAACAATAAGCTAATTTAAATAAAAAATTAAATTATTAATTTTGACGACTATTTACCACTGTATTGTGAACAGGAATTTAGGTTTCAGAGTATTTTAGTTAAAAATATTATTAGGAAATGACTGCTGAAGATGTTAGCTGTTAAAAACAATCGGAAACATGAAGGAAAAGATTTTTATTTTAACTTGAAGGAAAGGAAATTTAAGTATTAAATTTATATATTATAAATTGGTAATAAAAAAAATGATTTTAGTATTCCTTTTTTATACTTCTATGATAAGGCAAAACTATGGGGCCAAGTAGATAGTTCTAATAAAAATAATACCCGTTTGCACTAGGCCGCAAACAGGAACTCAAATTTGGGATGATTAGTCTTTAAAATATGGAAATAAAATCCTTCTTTGTGATTTCAGTAGATTAAAAATCTAATACATATTTATCCGTTTTTCGGAACCTATGCATGATTTTACGTTTACTGCACAGAAAATTGCTATATAGCACGGTGAGCAAATTCTGGTTACGTTCAAGAAATCATACAACTATTTTATTTAATTTTGAGCATTACCTTAACAATGATTCAATTATTTACAATTTAACATTAAAAAAAATATTTTTTATTTGTTTTAATTTACGGCGATTTCGAAGATCGAGTCTTTTATTAAGTTCTCCTAAGAATTTTTTAACATATATATAAACTAAAAATTAAAATGCAAGTACAAAGCAAATATAACAACAACTATTGAACTTATGAAGTATGAGTTTAGTGTCAGATCAAATATAAAGTGAGAAAAAAGTGGTGTCAGAACAGTTGCAAACGAAATTATAAACATTCGAACAATCGTGCTGGAATGCTTTAAAACGTAGGATATTATGATTCCATTAACGGCCTGGATAAAAAAATAAACAAATAAACATCGACAAAATAATAACGAACTAATACTGTATGTATGGCTTATAAAAATAAAACTGATTAGTAATTCCATTAATTTAAACTAACCTGAGTTAACACAATAAGCCAAGTCCATAAGGAAAACCCTCGAAAAAAATCTATATAAAAACAGAAAATATATTAGACAAAAAAGAAAACTATTGGCTCTGTTTACTCTAAAATTTACACTTTTATGCAGAGGGTTTAATAGGAGGCAATCACTAAATAGCGCAATAATTTCGAGGCAAATTAAAAAAATATAAAATATTTATAGACAAATTAAAAAGATATAAAATATTTTTGTTTATAAATTAAAAAAATACAAAATATTTATAGGCAAATTAAAAAAATACTTTTCAATATTTTACTTTAGTAATAACCCAGCAAACAATTGGTCTGTAAAAGACGTTTTTAATACGTCTTTTAAACGTATGAAACGATTTTATACACTTAAAAGACGTCTTTTTTAGACCGAATGTTTGCTGGGAATTACGGTTTTTTAGTGTTTCAAAATTAAATTTCTACATTTAAAAAAATATAATTTTGGATATCTTTTTTAAATTTTGAGAAGCTTTCAGACAGGTCATTTTACTTTAAAAACAAATAGCAACAATCCAACGAGCCTTTAAGAAAACAATTTCAAAAAGAATATTCAAATAAGAATAATATTTTTTGGAGCACTAACCAAAATTATACACATGTTGCAGACAAAATAGATGATTCTTGCATTAAATGTTGATTCATACAATCTATAACGTTAATAGTCATGTTCACGATCAATCCAGTTCACAAATCATCTTGTTCAATCATTTGACTACATCGTCAGCAAGAAAAATGCATATAATTGAACTGAGGGTGTATTTAATTTTTAAATTTGTTGGAAAAACATCAATGGTGGCAATATTTTTAAGAATAAAAATTGTCAACAATACATAGATGCACATTATTTGCAGAAGAAAACCAGAGTAATTACAAGGCCAAGACCAAAGACTTAAATTTCGGCAACTATTAAAAAAAACTGCAGGTAGCAAGTGAAGTGAAATTAGACCAAGGCTATGCGCAGAAATTGACAAAGTCAATAAGAAAATATGTTTGGGAATAGATATATATGAAAAATAAAATTAAAAATACATAAAATTAAAGAATTAAAAGATGTTGATATTAGTTGTTAGCATTAACTATAAATCATAAACAACTAATACTGTATACCCGAACGGCACATCCAGTTTCTTTTTCGGAATTAAAACCTGTATAGACATGTGTTTGTCACGATCCATGCGTAAACCAAAAACACGTGTATATTACAGGAAGTTTTACTTTAGTTTAACACGTTGCTTTTTGAGGTTTTAAATAGGGGTGCACACATGCCTACTTTTGGCAAATGCCGATGCATCGGCCCTAAATTGAAATTTGAATTTTTTTTTTTACTAGGTAAATTAGGATTTTTTTCAAATATATATATATATATATATATATATATATATACATATATATATATATATATATATATATATATATATATATATATATATATATATATATATATATATATATATACATATATATATATATATATATATATATATATATATATATATATATATATATATATATATATATATATATATATATATATATATATATATATATATATATATATATATATATAAAACGTTACAAAAATTGTTACAAAACTACCAAAAATCAAACCGTCAAAAAGAAGACATTACAGGCGTAAATAAAAATAGTTTTTATAAAATAATATAATGGCGTCAGTTAAAATTTGACCAAAATGGTCTTTAAGTTCTTTTGTTTTTATTCGTTATATTTTCACCTTTAAATGTTCTATTCTTTTTTGAAGGAGATTTTTCGTTTGTAATTCGTATCTTTTTGTATTTTTCTTCGTTTTCTTTGCGAATCTTTTCGCCGTAAAGAGCAGTGATAAAATCTTTTAAAACCATTTTCTTGTTATAAGAATATTTCTGTTTATTGAGTTTGATTAAAAAGGCAGCGTATAACCTTTTTTTGTTTTAAATATATTTTGATGTTCATATATATTTATATTTACAATATTTCGCTGACCTATAGCGGTCAGCATCATCAGGTGGAATAAAATACGTTACAAAAATTGTTACAAAACTACAAAAATCAAACCGTGTATATATATATATATATATATATATATATATATATATATATATATATATATATATATATATATATATATATATATATAAATTTCAAACTATATTTTTTTGGAATTAAACATAGAAATAAAATTAAATAAAAAAGATATCAACAATGAGCAACTAAAAGTTTTATAGACTTATATTTTATAGACTATTTTGATATAGAAAAGGAACATTTGGCAGAAAACATTTTTTTACATTTTACATTACATTTCTTGATTTTAAACTTATCTCTGTATTATTTGGACCCATAGGTTATATACTTACTTCCCTAAATTATAAAAAGACACTAAATGCAGGGAGCTCGTGATAAAAAACAGTTAAAAAAATATTTGTGGTCGAATTAACTAAATTTAAATAATTGCCCATCATCTGATATATTCATGATTGTGGGATTGGATTATTTACTTTGGCGTTCAATTACCACATTGAGCAAATAAGTTAATTGCTCAACATTTAAAAAAAGGCAAATGAAATTATGAAATAAAAATACTTATGAAACATGCAAGAAAGTTCTGAATACAATAAGTAGTAGTGGAAGGACTAGGACTAACAACTCTTGTTAAAACTTTAGAGCAATTTGGTCATAAGAAAAAAGACCAATTTCAGTCAAGCAGCATACAAATTTCATTTCTTCGACATGCATAAAAAAAAATTTATTGTTATGTTCTTAAATCTTTATCATTTTAACTTAGATGTTGCAATAAATTGATGCTACCGCCCAAAGGCTCTAATCATAAAAATACAAATGTTTTATATAGAGCCAACTCGTTCTGGAATTCTCATGATAATAAAACCATGTGCTAAAAAAGTCTCCAGGTGTTCAAAAATAATATTTTACATTGGAACGGGGAAAAATATTTTTGTAAATGTTGTAAAATTTAAACTTATTATTATTACTAATCATGCCATTTTTACAAACTTTTAAATTTATTTTTTCTTTCTACGGTGTTTGCAAAGTTATTTTTTTCTTTTTAAGATTTTTATGCACAATATTTTATTAAACTACTTTGTTATGCTAGTTGTTACTGATTTATTATAACAATTTTTGTTTTTTTATAACTTTTCTATGAGGATGAGTGAAAAAGCTCAAAAAACAAATATATCACAAAAACATACACCTAAAGTTGCTTGTATGGAAAATGTTTTGAATATCTGGAAAAACTTGAAGAGAAAAATTATCCAGAAAAAAAAATTCCTGTTTCAGCCAACAGGTAACACATAAACTAAGATCACTCTCAGTCCAACTCAATTATTTTCTTCCTTTTTGCTTTCAGGCTTATTTAAATTTTAGGCTTAATTAAATTGTTGCTTTTTGCTACAACCACAAACAAACAAATTACAAAAACCTTTACAACAATAACTTTGTTTATTAAAAATTTTCTTCTGCAAAAATTCTTATATTTGAAATATTAGGTAAAAATGCCCAACAAATAGACCTTCTAGCCATAATATGTTACTGGCTGGCTAAAATGGATTTACGGCCAGTGATGATAATGATATTGGTTAGCCTTAAAAATCAAACTTCATTAATATTCAGTCAGAATGATTAATGGCAAAATCAATGTGACTTAGCAAGTACTATAAAGTTCTCTACATGTCGATTACCTAATTACTTTGAATTGAATTTATATTTGGTGAATTCCTAGGTTACAGAAATTTTTTTTTTAAAAGTCTATCACAGACTGGGTCATATAACAGGAACCGATTCTGATTAAAAAATGTTGTTGCAAATTTGAATTAGTAACTTAACTTTTTAAAGTTCTAGGCTGCATATGAGAAAATAAGAACAAAGAGAAAAATCTCAATAAAATGTATGAACTATGTTACTTGATTTGAAACAAAATATTGGTAATCCTTGACCTACTGGAGATGCTTGATATCCTGATTTATTACTATTGGCTTCTCACTTTGTTGATAAAAGGAAAAAAAAATTGTTAGATGCAATTTACTAACTGATGTCCCCTAAAGCTGCTTGCAGGTTAATTTTCTATTTCTTGTTTAATAAATCAAAGAAAACTGATGCCAGATGCTATAATAGCTAATATTTCAACCAGAAGTTGAACAATATGGAGTTGATTTCAGTCTGATGTAAAGTTTTTTGTAACAGTAGAAACTGTTTATTTACGATAAGCTACTCTATCTAAGAAAATGCATTAAACTTTAGTAGTGTGTCAGTTCTTTCTAAATTGGATTGTATGTATATGTATGTGTATGCATATGCATATGTATATATCAGGCTTGGAAAGGAATGGCGTGGGATCAAGCGCAATTGCTGACCACACAAATGATTTTATTTCTTGACAACTTGACCATGATTGTTTATATGCTTTGACGATTTAAACATTTCAGAAATGCGCTGAATGTAGAAATGCTAAGCTAAACTTAAACATGGAAAAAAGTTAACAAAAAACTAACAAAAAAAAAAACTAAATTCCCAACAAAAAAAGAAACAAAAAAAAATTCTTTATGAAAAAGTAATTATATAAGCACTAAGATAAAAATAAAAAATAAAAACTTAAACTCAAAGCGAAACTTTTTAAACATTTAAAAAGTTTATAAATACTTTAATAAAAAGTTAAAATCTTTTTAAACCTTTTATTAAAGTTACGCAAAACGCTTTTAAATTAAGTAACAAATTACCAGGGCCAACGACACCCGAAGGGCCCCCTGGCCCCTGGCCCTCCCAGTGTCGATGCCTCCGCTTTTTTTCTGAAGGACCTTATTTTTTTAATTTTTTTTTAAGAAAAATCTTGATATAGAGGACATTTTTTCACAAATTGATGATTGTGTCCCCCCCCCCCCCTCAACTTCAAAACCTGTGTTGTCGGCCCTGATTACTACTAATGATTGTTTAATAAAAGGACAAATTTTACAAATTTATTAAAGTGTTGTATTTAATATTTTTAAATTGTATAAACACTTATTTTTTCAAAAAAGTTGCAAAAAAAAAACTGTTTAAAAAAATAAAATAGTTTTTTTAAAACAGTAATTTTTAAAAATTTTATGCTCTAATTACTGTCTAGTTAAAAAATAGGCTTCCAACTCTTTTATTCGTAAAAATAGGAAAAAAAAAATTAAATAAAATGCGCCTGTGATTTAGATAAAATAAACTGCCAACAAGCAATTTAATTTAATTTTAATTCGAGCATTATAACTTTATTACTAAAAGCTTTACATAAAGTTACTTCATGCTACGTAAAGTCATTATAAGTTTAATATAAAAATATAATAAAATAAAAATAATAATATAAAAACGAATCGTATGAACATTACAAAATGCTTCAAAACTTTTCCATTAATCAACAAAATACATGCTTATATAAGTAAATAAAGTTATTTTATATTCTTGTATAACTCGCATAAAATGTGTAAAAGCTAGTAGTCACAAAATGTTTTGAACTTATTCATAAATTAAAGTAACTTAAGAAAAAATCTTTCTAAAATTAATGCTTTAAAAGGTTTTTAGTAAGACATGGAAAAATAGTTTCAAAAGTTTAAATTTATCATGAAAAATACATCCCTACATAAAAAAAATTAAACATAACATTTTTTATTAACTTACGCACGCGTCTAAGTAAACAATCATTAAAATAATTAATTATATGGTTTTATTTTAAAGCCTTCCCGTATAATAAAAACTTTAGGAGAGATAAACGATTAAAAGTTATTCATAATGTAACACTTTTTATTGCATTTAAAACATTAAAACATCAAAATAGCTGTGGTCAAGTTGTATAGAAAAAAAACTATTAGCGTGGTCAGTTACAGAGTGTGATCGCACGCAATTCCTGTCCAAGCCTGATATATATATATATATATATATATATATATATATATATATATATATATATATATATATATATATATATTTATATATATATATATATATATATATATGTATATATATGTATATATATATATATATATATATACATATATATATATATATATATATATATATATATATATATATATATATATATATATATATATATATATATATATATATATATATATATATATATATATATATATATATATATATATATATATATATATATATATATATATATATATATATATATATATATATAGCAACCAACTATATAAAGAAGAAACTTAACTCAGATACTCACAACAAATAAGACAACTTTTATGGATGGAATAATACAAACAAAAGTCAAGAAGCAGAGAACAGAAATATTTACAACAAAATTAATTTGAGACAGAATTAGTCAGTGATATACATATTTAAAATAATAATAATAAAAAAAAACAGTAAGAAAAATTCAAGTTGTGAGCTGGTTTTAAGAGGGATCAAAAGTATGCCTAGAAATAATGATGACAATACTAAAGGACATTAAATTAGTGTTTATTTAAGTTAAAGTTTTACTACATTTTGAATTACTACAAAATTGCTTTGCAGCATCAGTTTCTTACTATTTTAAACAGTTCAGAGTTGATTATTGCACTAATAACTAGAATGCACTGAAATAATTTCAGTTGCAACAACTGTACATTTACATCATGAATTTATAACCATAAAAATAACCAGAGATAAATTGAAAAAAGATTGAATTAGTATGTATTACAGTTACCACAAAACTTTTAAAGTTTTAAATTCAATATAATACTTTTGAAATAACTGCAAGTTTTCCAAAATATCAAAAAAATAGTTATTCAGTCTTTCTAAAACATATTATAATTACCTTGAAATGATTGACTGGAAGAAGTGTAAAGCAATATATTTAAAAGTATTCCATAAAGATAAAGAATTGAATTTTGTGCATTAATCGATGTCTGTATAAAATCAAATAAAGTATTATAAAATGCAACAAATTAATAGTATAATACAATTAAAAAATTAAATAATATACTTCGATGTAAGTCTTCAAAACAGCTTCTGTTAAGAAAAAAATAAAAGATTTTATTAAAATCTTGATTTGAGTAATATAAGTAAAGGAGCTTGTTCAGAATATTTTGATGTTTAAGGTAGCTTGCAGGCATGGAAAAAACTCCAAACATTTAAATGTTTATACTTATGTCCATGGCTGTGGAGTTGCAACAATTTTAGCAGTGTCGGAGTCACTAAACAAAATAGCGACTCCGACTCAAATAGTAAAACTTCTCGGTATTGCACGTGCATGTACAAAATATTCAATTAACCTTATGTTCATACTAAACCTCAAAGAACGTTTCATAAATTTATCAAAAAAAATTTTTTATAACTTATTGCGTAATATTTTTTAAAGAACTTAAAGAATTTTTCAAAAATTTTGCTTTGGAGTTGGAGTCAAATTTGTACTCAAAAAAATTTCAACAACTGGAGTCGGAGTTGTTACTTTTTTTTTACGACTACACACCCCTGCTTATGTGAAAAAAAAAGCTTTGAAAAAATTTGCAATGATTGGAGGCTAGAAGCAAAAGAAACCTAAAATTTTAGCTTTCACCTGTCCTAAACTAATTTTCATCAATAATCTATAAGCTTTCAAAAAAATATATAAAATTTGAACCCCCTTTTAATTTTAGGAGGTCACAAACTTTAAATGGCAATAATTTAATATTACTTTATGAAATTTAAAATTTATTAATGAACTTTATTTAAAAACAGTAAAAAAAAATTTATTTAAATTTTATTTAAAAACAGTAAAAAAAACTTGTTTAGGGCAGATGTTTGATTTAAATTTTAGAGTTTTTCTGCCCAAATCTCCAATCATAGCATTTTTTTGCTAACTATCCTAATCTGACATAAGGATTAACATATGTTTGGGTTTTGCTCTATGTTTGAGAGTTAGCAATTTTAAACATAAAAAAATGCTGGATCTGCTCCTGAAGTGTATAAACAAATATATATATATATATATATATATATATATATATATATATATATATATATATATATATATATATATATATATATATATATATATATATATAACAAAAATAAATAACTTTTAACAAAAATAAATAAACTTAATAAGTAAGAAAAAATAAAACAAAATAAATTATGTTTAGAATTATTCATTCTCTTTTATAACTTTTTTATAAAATTAATTAACACTCTTTTATATAAAGTAACAGCTTGCTGTTAATGATGGATTATTTAAGGAAACTTTCTTTAATTTATCAAAGAGTATAATATAATTTTTTTTTATTTATGTACTTATATTTTATTCCAACAAGATTCTAATAAAACTAAGGCTAGTTGAACTTTTTAATAAATAAAAAATCATAATTTTATAACTATTTCATGCTAAGTGTAGTTTGCTATTTTTAAAATATTTAAAACAATACTTCTTAGTAAGAGGAACCAAAGAAATAATTAAACCTTTAAGTTACTATTAAAAAAATATGATCTTTTCTTTTAGTGTCTTTAAAAAAATTCCGCCATGCGCCAGACTCTTGAATCAGTGCCTATAATGATTAGTATCCAAACTGCAGACTAAATATACATTTAATAACTTTATATTTCCATCAGTCCATCAGTCTATATATAATATATATTTTATATATATACATATATATAAAATATATATTATATATAGACTGATATAAATATATAGATTCAGTCGTTTTAATTTTGGCACCATTCACACTCACCCATCTTTTTTTTTCATCAAATACTTTAATGAAAAATTATAAAATGCTCTATTTGCCATTTTATTTAAATTATTTAAATTTAGAACTTAAATAAAATATTCGATTTGAGATTTTTTTAAAACTGTGTTATTTAGAATTTAAAAAAAATGTTTGTTTTTTCTGTTTTTATTTTAATTATTGTGTTTAATATATATATATATATATATATATATATATATAATATATATATATATATATATATATATATATATATATATATATATATATATATATATATATATATATATATATAATTCAAAAAATATATTTAAGTTTAATAAAATTAAAGTTAATGCTTGGCTTTAACTGTCAAATTTATTTAATATTTAAAATGATCTTAATATTTTAAAAAAATGGACAGATAACTGGCAGATAAAATTTAACTCGCGAAAATGTAATCCTCAAACACTTTAAGGTTGGCATTGCCGCAAAATAGATTCAAAATAGATTGACCAAAATATCATGTCTAGTTAGTTATGGTCATGAAGAAAAAAATTTAAAACTATCCTCATTAGAAAACAGGAGAAGGCTGTATGTATGATTTAATCCAAATAAATGATTTAATGTTATGATGTACAAAAAATATGATTTAATCCAAATGTAAGTTATGATGTATGAAATGTAGTTATGGTGCAAGAAATGTAGTTATGATGTATGAAATGTAGTTATGATGCAAGAAATGTAGTTATGATGTACGAAATGTAGTTATGATGTAAGAAATGTAGTTATGATGTAAGAAATGTAGTTATGATGTACCAAATGTAGTTATGATGTACAAAATGTAGTTATGATGCAAGAAATGTAGTTATGATGTACGAAATGTAGTTATGATGTAAGAAATGTAGTTATGATGTAAGAAATGCAGTTATGATGTAAGAAATAAAGTTATGATGTATTTAATGTAGTTATGATGTATGAAAAGTATGATTTAATCCAAATGTTCAAATTAATATAAAAGAATTGACAAAATAAATTTGCATAACCTAATTGAATATTTTAATTCCAATGGTGGAGCAAAAAGTCATAAATTAAAAAAAAATAAAAAGTCAATAAAAACACACAATAACTACAAGTTAACACAGTCAGACACAATTTTTGTTCTAATAGAGTTGTAAATGACTGGAATGTCACTGAATGAACACAAGAAAATCATTGAGTCAACAAGCATAAATCAATTTAAGAACAAATTGATAAATATTTTAAATTCTGAATTTTAAATCTCAGATCTTGAATATTGTTTTAATTGCTGTTAAACATTTTAGGCTGTTAGAAGTTTAAGAAATAATAATTTAAAAAAAATTTAACATATTCTAATTTATTTATACAAATGTTGTGAAAAAAAAAGAAATTTATTTTTATTAAACATTTTTAAAAATGTAATATTAAATTTTTTTAACATTTACCTAACTTGTTTTGTGGTAATTAATAATACTGCAGTACTTAAAAATAAATATCCTTTTTAAAAAAAATAAAAAATAAAGAGAAGTTTAAACAAGACAAAAATACTATATGAATAAATTATTTCAAAAAAATTTTTTCTCAGAAGACATTAAACCAAATATTTAAGGTTCTTAAAGCAATACTAAATTTACTATAATTTCAATTAAATTTGGCAGTATTTTCAGAATACTGAACAGAACTTCTGTTGTCAATATTCTGTTAACCAAAAGAGACAAAAAAGCAATTTGTTTTATTTGAGCATTTGATGGTAATCTTTTGACTTTAAGAAAATTTAGAAACCTTAACTCTAGTCTTCTTTGATAGTTTATATCATGTTAGTACTTTTTTGGTAATTTAAATTAAAAATATACAGAGTACTATATTGTATACAACTAAATTATATATACTGTCAGTGACAAACCCAGAGTTTATTTGGGGATACTTTTTTTTTCAATGACATGGTGGTGGTGGTGTTGGTGGGAAGGAAAGAGTGTTTTAGATTATACGTTTTAAATACTTAAACAATTTTTAATCAATATTTACAAATCATGTAGTATGTGCAAAATTTACATAATAGTAATTACGCTTACATCTAGTATTGGATAGTTATTGACATTATATTATATAGACAATAAATATTCGAATACAAAACATAAGCATTTGGTAAACCTATCTACTATTATTTGAATTTCCATTTCAATTTAAATATTAGCAAATCTGTTCACTTGACTTTCAATAAAGGTTAAGTATTTGCGCAGTCCTTTAAAGAGTTGATGAGGATAAACTTTAAAAATATATATTATATTTTTATAATCATCAAATTTAAAAAAAAATTTAAATGATGTACAAATATATTACAGTTTAAAACTAAATCTTAATAAAACTTTTATTAACTTATTGTAATCATTACTTTTATTATTGTAATCATTACTTTTATTAACTTAATGTAATCATTACTTTTATTATTGTAATCATTACTTATATTATTGTAATCATTACTTTTATTAACTTACTGTAATCATTACTTTTATTATTGTAATCATTACTTTTATTATTGTAATCATTACTTTTATTATTGTAATCATTACTTTTATTGTAATCATTACTTTTATTATTACTAAAGTGGTAAAAAATATGGAAAAGGAAACAAAACCTTTAAAAAGGTTATCACTTTATCTTTCAGTTTCATGATGTAGAATAAAACTGGGATCAAATGTTCATTCATTCAAAAATTAGGTTGGTGCAAAAACAAACTAAAATTTTTACTTTTGTTCATTTATTTTGAAAAATAGTTAATTTAACTCGTAGTTGCCAGCATACAAAAGAAAACTTTACTCTAAATGGATATTTTAAAATCGTTCTATCTTGTTCGTTCAAGAAAAACAAGTTTTTCATACATTACATTGTCATTAAATTGAGTTTTGTAACAACATTCATTTATTAAATTTAACCTTAGTTTAGTAACCGAATGACAGTTTTAAACGTTAAACGAGTTACACCAGGTAATTACTTTTTAATTCATTTTATTGTCTGTAAGTAAAAATAAACTAGCTAAATTAAATAGAAAATTAATTATTTACTACTGCAATCGAAGCAGAAACTTTTTTTCCTATTTTTAATAAAAAAGCGAAATAAAATTAAAAATATTTTTTGGGCACCCATACAGCTCCTGTGGTAGGAATACAGGTCTGGGTTTGTCCATGACTGTATACAACTGAAGAGAAAAAGAAAAGTTATATTTACCAGTAAAAACACCTGTAAATCCAGAAATACATGAGTATAAACAAATTAAACATATGCCAGTTTTGGTAACATAAACGGTTTTAAGTGATAGATCATTTTTGATATTTAAACCTCCCAAACTAAAGAAAGACAAACTTGAATTAGTTTCAAAAACATGCAATACATAATAATAAATAAAAAAATTTACACACCTGTTTAACACACTGGCCACAAATAAAAAAAAAACAGCTAACCATTTATTTCTTGACACATATCTGTAAAAAGTTAAAAAAATAGTAATCAACAATAAAAGCAGAATATATTCATATTTATAATATAAACAAAAGACAATGTTAATCTATGGATTTCTAACAATAGTTAACCATTTTACACTTAAAAATTCATGTTAAAAGAAACCTAAAGAAAGCTATGTGTGACAGCATGATATTAGGTAATATAATTAGCAGTATGATAATATATGATGATTGACTTTTCATGAACTTTTTTAAGAATAATTTTAAGCAGCTAACTTTGCAACAACATGTAATGGTGCTTTAAACACTAGTCTTCTATGCCTAAGAGGCCTATTCATTATATTCTAAGAGGCGTCTTGATACACCACATTCACCATAGTACACTATATTTCTGGTAGTAAAAACTCTGTGTTAGGTTATTATTTATAAAGTGTATATGTATAATTATGTATAGTTAATGGTACAATTAGTTATTAACTATTAGATCATTCATGTTTCAAATAAATTCACAAAATAATTTATTCACTTAACTTGTTTCTCTGGTCATATTTGTAAAAATTTTTTGTTTTGGAGTTAAAGTGTCAAGAGAGGATTGTAACAACAACAACAACAACAACAAATAATAAGAGTAGCCTCCTTGACTGTAGTGGTTCCCTCTATCTTGGGGAGGTAATTTAAAAAAAAAAAAAAAAGGAAAGATTTCTTTTTTTTACAGCATAATAAGATGGAAGACAGTTTGAATAAAACAATAAATTTTTATCTAATCACTGTAATTAAAGTAATGTTTTAAAGTAACCTGTTGATAATTAGTCTATAAAAGATGACTGATGTTGCAATCTTCATATTACTTAAAATCTAAATACAACAAAATTAAAACTTTTTAAAATGATATAAATAATATTATCTATTTGTTTCAATAAATCTGTATTTAAAGAGATTACTTGAAAAGATCCTGGGTCCATGAAACGCTGCACATGCGTAACTAAATTGTTGTTAGCAGTGTACAAAAATGCAGGTATGATGTATAACAACATGACTTTACGATTAATTGATATACTATGTTTGTTTAAAAATGCATCTTTTAGCAACATTAAAACAGAGATGCACAGCTATATATATATATAAAAAAAAAAAACTGTTAACAATACAACTCAAGTTTAAATATTTTGAATAAATAATCAAAAATACAATAACCAAAACAGCAAAACTAATATAAAACTAAAATACAAATAACAAATCTGTTAATAATCTAAAAATAATGGTCATAAAAACTAATAATAAAAAAGTTCTTTTCCATGCTTCTTCAACATGTCTTTGAAGTAAGATTGAGAAGACAAATTTTATAAATTCATGCAAACTAGAATAGAAAGATATTGTAAGACAATACAGACTATATAAAAGAGCAATAGAAAGAAATTGTAGAACAATATAGGACAATGCAGGACAATATAGACTATATGAAAATTGTAGGATAATAAAGACTATATGAAAGAATAAAAAATACTTTGATCAAAAATTATGAAAATTTTGCCAGCTATCTGAAATTTAATTTTTCTTATTCTACTAATAAATATCCTAGTGACTCAAGGTAGCTTCCAAAATAGTTATATGGTAAACTTTGACAATTCAAGAATTATCTAAAGGAGCCATATGCCTTTCTTTTTAAGCTTCTTTCAGAATATTTCTACATCTTTCATTAAGTTTCTTTGTGTGGTTTAAGTTTTAAATATTACTATTTTTGTGGGGTTTTAGATAGCAAGCAAAAAGTTCACAAGACACTAGCTATTTAGAGCAACTCCTATTATAGTATTTATAGATGGTTGGAAGTTGGCTGACAATGGTTGGAAGTTGGCTGCAAGAGCAGGTCAAACTATGTTTACGATGAATTTTTACACCTCGACTAAAAGAGAAAGGGCATCATTTGAAAATTCAGTCCAGATATGGCAACAGTATTCCATACAAAGACAGATTTAAGATTTATAGAGATAAGGAATAAATAAAAAAAAAGAGTTTTATTTGAGTTCAAATTCACTGAGAGTCACATGCTGTAGTAAAAGTGAGATCCTTTTCATGCTCAAAAACCACTTCCATCAAGAATAAATGGTAATTTCATCAGTGAACAATGCCACCTTAGATGTGAGAATTTCTGAGAGGTCGTTAATGTGAATTAAAAAAGTAAAGGGCCAAGGATAGAACTTTGAGAAACCCCTGAAGTTACAGGAAAGAAGAAGAGTGCTGCTCATCAAGAACAATTTTTATACTACGATTGGTAAGGAAAGATTCAATTATCTTAAAGATATTACCTGATACAGTGTAAGAAAAGAGCTCATGGAGAAAAACAGCATTCCAAACTTTATCAAAGGCTTTAGAAATGTCCAGAGCAATAACCTTAACTTCTCCAGATCTATCTAATGCACAATAAAATCCTTATTACCATTAATAACTTATTACCGTTAACAAGTCAGGAGTAAAATAAGAAGATCAAATTTCAGAAAGTATGTTATTAGATTCAAGATAAGAGATTAGTTTTTTGTTAATTAAATAATCAAAAATCTTGCTTATGATAGGAAGAAGACTTATAAGATGGTAGTTCAACGAGTCAAATCGCTCTCCAGATTTTTGAAAATAGGGATAACAGATGCTGCTTTCCAACAGGCTGGAAAAAAGTATAGCTAAAAACTGTATACTTAAAAAAAAAAATAATTATTAAATAAAAAATAATCAAAAAAATCAAACCTTCAATAGTTCAATAAGTAAAGCAACAGATGCTGAGCTAAATGTGATTTCTCCATTTACTTTTGCCAGATTAATAAATATGGCATGAAAGCTTGCCATCAAAATGCTAAACTGACATATAAAACAAGTATTTTCAATGAACATTTAACAAAAAATTAATGTCACAACTACAAATACATATGGTCAATATCTGTTTAGTTTCTTTTTGCGATTATGAAAGCACAGATGGTACTTTACTTTTTTCAAATAGCAATATCTAGGGTTGCCATTCTCCTCTTTTTTCCATAGGAGAGCGCAGTGAAAACTTCAATTTTAATTAGTTTAGCGCCGCGTTCTCCTACAGAAAAAAAAGGAGAATGGCAACCCTAGCAATATCTCATACCATCAGCCTAGCAGTTTTTATTTGTAATACATTCAACCTTTTACTATTCAACATAGTAAAAAATGTATACATTATTAAAAATAAATACTATTATAGACGTAACCAATTATAATAATACATTATACTACAAAATTTAAATTTGATTAAGATCAATTCCAGAAACTGATGTCTATATGCTTCACAATTACTTTAATAGACACAAGACAAATACATTGCAATAAAAATATTATATATATATATATATATATATATATATATATATATATATATATATATATATATATATATATATATATATATATATATATATATATATATATATATATATATATATATATATATATATATATATATAATATGGTCTACCATATTGTATATCAGCTACATTTTTAACTTAAAAGCTACAAGTTTTCCCAATTAATGCTGTTCAATATTTCAAATCATAACAAGAATTTTTTATTTAACTAGTCTACCCAAAATAAAAACTAATCTTAAAACAATAAGTATGGTATTAACCTATGTGCAAACCTAACCTAATGTGCAGCCCTAATAACTTAAGCTAATATGCAACTTTAATGTTCCAATACACTAATTGAAATTAGTTTTTTTAAACTTGATTTTCAAAACAATATTTTTGATTAAATACTTTTATAACTAAATTAAAATTAAGTATTCAACAAAGTAAACAAACTTTAATAAAATTATTTAACTAAAGAAAAAAAAAAACTATATCAAATATGGTAATTATCATAATATAATATTGTATAATAATTATGATAGCTTTTTAAATTAACTAACTTTTTTTTTTTAATTATACAAAAAATATTTCAGTAAAAACTGGAGACAAATTGGCAAAATAAAGTGTTTAAAATGTACCTTGATATTATCATAACCGACCACTTTATCTTTTGGTAGTCTTTTTCTTTGTATGTAGTTTGCTGTAACATGTTTCTAATTAATTGAAAAATTCCAAAAATTTTTTTAGAACATAAAAACTAAATAAATAATAATTTAATAAAATAATAAAACTAAATAAATAATAAAACTAAATAATAATAGTTTGTTAGTGACTATCAACAGAATTTAACTTTTTAATAAATTACAATTTTAAATATCAATAAAAGTACAATGAATAATAAAATATTTTGAAATAAAATAATGAAAAATTTTAAAAATTCTTCATTGGAGACATTCCATTAGTACCAACTTAACAAGGGTTCATAAACATTAATATTACAGCAATAAATGAATAACAATAGTTTGAAAAATAATAAAAAAATCTTGTGCTTTATATTTATATACGCTTGCTAAAGCGTATTTTTATAAGCATTTGCTCACTTTTTTTGCTTAACTTTATCCATACGGCTTTCTAAGAAAAAGAAGAAATAAAAAACGATTTATGATAAATGAAACGATTGCTGCCCCATCCCAAACCCTCGGTCGATATAGCAGCACTCCACTGCAATTCAGGCTATTTGTCAGTCAATGTATGTACTTAAGCCCCCAGCAACAGGCTATTTCAGTATGACATCAGATTGCTTACCTTAGTACGCAATAATATTTGTATATATATATATATATATATATATATATATATATATATATATATATATATATATATATATATATATCCATATGTTCATATTATATATACATGTGTATATATATATATATACATATATATTAAATATATATATATATATATATACATACATATAAAATATATTTACATATATTTTAAATGTATGTATGTATATATATATATATATATATATATATATATATATATATATATATATATATATATATATATATATATATATATATACAAATAGTATTGCGTACTATGGTAAGCAATCTGACGTCATACTGAAACAGCCTGCTGCTGGGGGCTTTAGTACATACAACGACTGACAAATAGCCTGACTCGCAGTGGAGTACTGCTACATCAACTGAGGGTTTGGGATGGGGAAGCAATCGTTTTATTCATCATTCTTCGTTTTTTCTTCTTCTTTTTCAAGAAAAACGGTATAGCCTAAGGTAAGCAGAAAAAGTGAGCAGATGCTTATCAAAACACGCTTTAGTAATTGTGTATATATATACATATATATATATAAACACACAATAATAAAAATAACTTTAAATGTATGAACATACATATATATTTTTTATGTATGTATATACACGCACACACACACACACATTTATATATATATACATATATATATATATATATATATATATATATATATATATATATATATATATATATATATATATATATATATATATATATATATATATATATATATATATATATATATATATATATATATATATATATATCTGTGTGTGTGTGTGTGTTTGTGTGTATGTGTATATATATGTATATATAATTTTTTATGTATGTATATACATATACTATATGTATATACATACATAAAAATATGTACATACATTTAAACTTATTTTTATTATTTATTAAACTTATAAGTATTCGAAACTTACATAAGAAATATTTTGATTAAGAAACGGGTAATAACAACTATCTATATTAAAGTTTAGTAATATTGTTTTTCACTTTGATTTAGTATTTGTCTACTCTAGTAGTCTAGAGAGGGTTTTTTCCGGGAAATATTGTTGTATTCCCAAAATTGTTGTATTCCCGAAAAATTTGTTCAATTCCTGACCGGGAATTCCCCGACCGGGAATTCCCAGGAGTTTTTCATATTTCATATTTCACGTTGCCTTCTAAAATTTTAAAATCAAAGAATTACTTGTGTATATATTTTATTATGTTATGATAATTATTTATTCAAAATAAAAATATATTAATGTCAACAAAGCTATTTAATGTGTATAATCTGACTTTAGAAGTTACCTATAATATAGAAAAATGTTAAAATCAAGTCATAATTTTTTAATTAAACGTGATATATATATGTAATAAACGTGAAGTATTAATTAAACGTGCAAACATGAAAGTCATTAATACAAAACGGTAATTGCTCCCCAGTGGCTTGTAAAACGTGATGCAAAACAAAAGCATAAAATTCAAATACAAAACGCTAGTTATTCTTTAAAATTTAAATTAAATTTATTATTCAAGAGATTTCGAATAACATTCAGTTCTCCACGTATTAAAAAGTAAGTTTCAAAATATTCTTTTTACTTTCTTAAATTTTAAATTTCCCGCTTCCGGGGATAAAAAAATGTCGGAAATTGGTACCCTCTAGTCTACCCTACATTCTCGTAATCAAAGTTAATTCCAAATGATAGCTTTCCAGCTGTCGTGGTACCACCAAGATACACAACGTCAGCTACCTCCAAGGTAACCACTACCACAGTTTTTACAAAATTACTACCATATTTTCGTAGGTTAGGAGTTATGCAGTTTCAAACATGCATAAATGTAGCTGAAAAAATGGTTTATAAATTTTGATAATCAGTTTTAAAATAAAGTTTCTACCTACAGTAGTAGAAAAAAAAAGAAAATGCTGTTAAAATGTAACTTTTTGGTACCGGAAACAAACATTTATTTTTATTGTAGCAACACATATGAGCAGCAGTGGTAAAAAAAACTTACTATAGGCCTCTAATGGCCTATACTTAAATTACTATACTATAACTTAAACTTCTATAAACTTCTACTTAAACTACTATACTATAACTTAAATTTTAATTTGAATTCATCACTCAAGATGGCAACACAATTGACATGTCTCCAAGATACGCACACCTCCCAGGTACACCACTCTCCTCTCTTTCTCTTTCTCTGTATATATATATCTATATATATATATATATATATATATAATATATATATATATATATATATATATATATATATATATATATATATATATATATATATATTTATATATATATATATATATATCAGCTTTAATATATATTACTATATAGTCATATATATTATATATATATATATATATATATATATATATATATATATATATATATATATATATATATATATATATATATATATATATATATATAATATAACAAAGTTGCTCTTTATGTTGGGTGTGATGACCTCATAAGATGAAAGCCTCTTGATAAAGGCTTAAAGGCTTTATTCAACAATAATATATTAATCTAAAGATACAAAAGTTGGAATATCTATATAACACAAAATAGTTTTGAAATTACGATACAAACACTAGAAATTGCATCAATCTTCTTATCTACATAAAAGCGTCAACAATCTATTTTCATCATTTTAATATAAAACCATTATATTTTGCAAGTTCTAGTAAAAGATTGCAGAATGTCAGTAGATGGCTTATTTATTGGGTTATTTTAACTTTTATTTCAGATATAACTTCAGCTGATTGAGTTTTATTTACATCAATTACTTCTGCAGTTACATGAAGGGAATCGGATAGAGCAATTTCTAAATTTCTAACATCTAGGTTTGTTTGACATCTAAAACTGGGATTTTAGTGTCAAACCAATATTTTTCCAGATCAAACAACTAATCTCTTAACTTGTCCATTGCTAATAGGATGATATAGAGTATAATTACTTGTTGCAATTCCTTTCTGAGTTAGTTAAAATTTAAATTCATTAAATATGAATGACGAGCCTCTGTCAGAATGAAAGTAAGTTAGAAAACCACAAAAAGAGAATATTTGATCTAAACATTTTGCAACCGTTGATGAACTGATATCTGGTCATGTGGTAGCAAATATATACCAGGAATAATAATCAATAACCATAAATAAATATTTATTTCTAGAATTAGATGACAATTATCTTTTAAAGTCTATACTTAAATGATCCATTGGACGCATGGATTTGAATAAGTCACCGACATTTACAGATAAATAAAACTTTGGCAGTTAGAACAAAATTTTTTGACTTCCTCTATAAAAATGTAAGTTTTTATATTTAACAAAGTAAGGTTAGTGCCTCCTGGATGACATAGACAGTTATGTATATTTCTTAGATTTGTTTGAGGTTGAGTTGAGGTTGAGGTTGAGGCACAAAAAACATGTGTGAGTGCATCATGAGCTATATAGTGTAACTAAACTCTGCTAACTTATTATATAGTGTAACTAAACTATGCTAACTCCTAGAACTGAATCTTACTACTTTTAGTATTTGTTTTCTTTGGTTTATTAAACATGAAGCTACAGAACGTTGGTCAGCCATTTCTTAATGACAAATGTTACCATTTTCGAATAGCTTCAATATTAGCCACAGCTTCTTTTTCTACAGCTGGGTAATTGATTTCACACTTCTTTCTGTTTAATGTCTCAGACATAAAAACAACTAGGCAATTATTTTGATTAAAGTAGCTGATACGACTATCTATTACGCATCATCTTACATACAACAACATAAGATAAGCTATTATTGATAGAATTCAATGTAAAAATGTGAAGTTTTTTATATTGAATAAATGTGATGAACTCATAAAACTCAATAAAGACTTTATTCAATAATAATATAGTAATCTAATTTATGATTCCAGACAAATAGACAACTTAATAGATAAACAAGATCAAATAATTTGAGTATTTTTGATAGAAAGTAAAGGATGTCAGAGTTAGAATGATATTGTTAAAAGAATATTAGTTTTAAAGCTTTGTTTTGTAGGTTACATAATCTTAAAAAAGTATTAGACTTGGATTGTCCCAAAACCTGACAAGCATATTTAAAATATGATCCAAAAATTGTATGGTATATCTTAAGTAGAGTTTCATAATCGACATAGTGGCGAATTTTGGCTAGCATCTTCTTTGATCTACACAATTTTACTGCTATGTTTTTAAGATGAGAGGAAAAGGATAGATCTGAGTCAGGCCCTATGAGAGGGGGTGCAGTCGGTGCGCCGCATAAGAGTTTAGGGGCCCATGAATAATATATATATATATATATATATATATATATATATATATATATATATATATATATATATATATATATATATATATATCATTGAATTTTAACAAAGTTTTTTTTGTTGTATGTGATTTACGGAAAGGGTTTTGACAGTTTGAACTCTGATTAGTTTAAAACTTCTTTTGACTTAATTTTTTTTTACTTCTGAATTTTCTTTTTTATAAATGCAATGTAATCGTAAGGTACCAATAGAAAGAAAGACATAACACCGCTAATAACACCAAATATAAAACTTGTCATTAGTTAGTCTTTGGTTATGCTATGCTAACTCGCTAAAGCAAAGTTAAATCGTATTAAATTTAAAAAAGAATTTTATAAAATATGGGAACGTAAAATGAATAAAGAAAATATAAATTTTTACTTTTTTTCTTTAACAACTTGATACTATTAAGACTCTGCGTACAAGAAATATCCTTATGCATAAATCAGGAAAACAAAAATGTAAAGAAAAAAAGGAACCCGTATACAATGAAAGAAAAGGAATATAGACAGCCTTTCAACTTGGTCAAAAAAAACAACGAATTGAATTAGAAACTAATACTGAATATGAATTTAAAACATATCCTGATGTAAATTAGGAAAAAAGAAAAATGAAAATGGTATTCATAAACAAAATAGCCATCTCAAAAATAAAATAGCAACTAAAAAAACAACAACAAAACTTAGATTTTTTACAAATGTGATTGACATAGGTATTGATTCAGAACCTGAATCTGGTGTTACAGAAAATTCTAAACTAAGTAGTGATTCACTTCACCAATCAAGTACAAAACTTGATATTGAATTCATCACTGCAGAATTTCCTTCTCGATCAGAAATAAAAAGTTTTGTTACCAGAGATCATATTGACTTTCCTTTAAAATTGCTAAAAGATGATAATTAAAAATTTCCAGAAGCTATACCAAAGTTTAGAAACCTTAATGCATAAAAGCTTACGTAAGACTTGCTTGTATGGAACAAGCATATAGCTTCTTTATATTGTTTTCCTTGCCGGTTATTTTGGAACAGTGTCTGTTTTAAGCTAAGTATTGCTTCCAAATCTGCATTAACTACAGATGAAAGCTTGGCAGCGAGTTCCAATTGATGGAAGTTATGTAACAGGATTCTAGATTATGAAAAGAGTAATGGGCATACCTAAAGTAACAACAACAACAACAAAAAAAGAATTAGCATTTTTTAAATAGTCAGAGAAGATACTTTTAGAAGTCATTTTACTTTTGGGTGGGTGTTGTATTGTTTAATAGTATTTATTAAAAATGTTAGCAACAGCCACACTGTCTGAGATAGTGTTACAATTAGACTTAAGAATGTAATACTTAATTGGTGTAGAGGGTTTGATGTTAATAATTTTTTTTCCCTTTCCATGTATTTTTTGTATTGTTAAGGTTTTTGTTAAAGAAGGAGATGTAGTATGACTGTTTAGAAATTCTTAATAAATTGCTAATTTTATTCCTGTACAATTTAAATTTATTGAATTGTTGACTTTTTGCGTTGGGATTTTTAGATTTCATATACTTTTTGTAGAGGTTATTTTTAATTGCAATTGACTTCAGAACTCCATTAGTGATCCAAAGTTTAGATTTGAGTTTAGCTTGGTTTTTGGTCAGTTTTTTATGCGGGACATGACAATCAAGAATTATGTTTAGTGTTTTTAAAAAGTAGTTCATTGATTCATTGACATCATCATCAAGCGAGTTTTATAGGTTTTTTGAAAATATTCACTAAGGTGTGTTTCTAAAATTTTTATTACTTTTGAAATTGATAGAGAAAATTACAAAAATGTCTTCAAAAGGGGAAATAGCTGTTAAAAGAGTATGTTTTCAAATCTATAAATTCTTATTTTTAAAATTTTTTTCAAAAGATAATAAAATTGATTGCATTACAAAATAAAACCAGATTTCAATTTTAGAATACTGAATCTAAACATTTAAAACTTAAGCATTAAAATTTTAAAAAATTTAAGCATTTTATATCTTTCTGTGCATACAGATCTAATAATATGGTGTGATGATGTTACTAAATAAAGACTCACCAAGTTTAATAAAATTATAGCATGACTCAAAATCAAGTTTAAGTTTTTGAATTAAGCTTTTAGTAATAGAATTATTTTATGGCACTCGGATCAATATTCTTTTTTTTTATTTTTAAAAATAAAGCATTTTAAAATATTTAAATAGCTAATTTAATTCGTTTGATGACTATTTTTTTTGAAAATTTTTTGTTTTATAAGCAGTAGGTTCACTAATAATTAAGTCAGTTGACCCACTGATAGTTAAATCAGTTGATTCGTTAATGATTAAATCAGTTAATCCTGTAGTAGATTATTAACTCTGCCTGATTTATCACCTTTCCATCGAAAACTCAATACGAGGTTGCGCTCTCAGTTTATAGCTGCTAGAAGTGAAGAAGTTTGTACATTAGTAAACATAAACAATGAGAAAAGACGCTCAGAAGATAAAATTTCTAAAAATAAAATTTAATTGGTTTGTTGTGATAT
Organism: Hydra vulgaris; assembly: GCF_022113875.1. Lineage (NCBI taxonomy): Eukaryota > Metazoa > Cnidaria > Hydrozoa > Anthoathecata > Hydridae > Hydra > Hydra vulgaris. Next base: position 42,712,947 of record NC_061164.1, read on the forward strand.
TTGATATTCATAATTTTAAAATAGTAATTAAAAAAAAGGTATTAAAAAAAATGATATGAATAGAAAATATACAACTATAAACTAACTAGTTATATATTCATATGAAAAATATTTTAGAAATATTTTTATATCTGTCAGAATTATTACCTTCCCTTATTTGCACCACTTGATCTAAGTTGATCAGATAATAGCATAAGGTCATGGTAAGAAAAATTAAACAACTATGAACTAATAAGTAATATTTTTTACGTTAAAATATTTTACAAATATATTTATATCTGTCTGAATTATAATCTCCCCCTAGTAAATTACTAATATTGCGTCTGAGTTATCATGCCCCATTTTGTAAATCACTAAATTGCAGCTGAACTATCACCTTCCCTTTTTCTAATGTATAGATATTTTTAAGTTCTATTTTTGCCATTCCTTTTATTTTGTTTTTATAAACTGGTATTGCATATTTTATATTTTTATTAAAAAGACTATAGATTTTATGCAAGTTTAAAAATTTCTTTATATTATATTCTTTTTTTCCTTTTTTTTTAGTTCAAATATGAGATTCTGTCCTTCTTTGTTAACTATGTTTAATTTGCCTACAGTTGAAATATGGCTTAATTTTAGTAAATTTTCATGATTTGAAATTTACTATATTAATGATTAACCAACAGTTTAAGTAATAAAATAGAATTCAATAAATAAAATTGAATTTAAGACAAGGTATGAATAATAGTTTTTTGTTTGAGATATTCAAACCTTTTCATAAGATATGCAAGCTGGACCTGGTAGCCTAAGTAAAGGATAGAAATAGAAAAATTTTTTAAAAAGAGGTTATAAATTTTCATCAAATATTCATTAATAAAATTGAGTTTATAAGGGGGAAATTTAAGTATGCTTCAAAATTTACTTTTCTGAAGAACTTATATTTTATATTTTATAATTCTGGTTCAAGGTTATCATTATTTTATTTTTCAATATGTATTATGATATGTTATATTTTAAATGATTTTTGTTTTTCTAAATGGTTAATAAAATTTTTGTATCTTATTTTATACTTTTAATATAATTACATGGTTTAATGCAGTTTGATATTCATAATTTCATCTATACATCTAAAGGGAGGTGATAAATCAGAGTCAAGTTTAGTGACTTACTTGGGAGAAGATGCCATTTAATTATTATATAATTAAAAATTAAAACGTAAGTTTAGTGACTGGTGGGGAGGTAAAAATTCAGGGAAGATAATAATAGGAAAGAGGTGATAATTCAGACGCAATTTTAGTGATTTACTAGTTTAGTGATTTACTTGGGGGTAGGTAATAATTCAGTGGAAGGTAATAATAGGGGGAGATAATAATTTAGACAAAATTTTAGTGATTTACTAGTACAGAGGTGATGTCTTATCTGCAATTTAGTAATTTACAAGGTGGGATTTGATAATCAGACGCAATTTTAGTGATTTACTAGGGAGGAGGTGATAATTAATACTAGGCACGCGTAAATCCAACCTTAATGGAACCGTTTTTTTCGTCCAAATTTTGTGTCAAGCTTTTTTCAGTATTTTTAAAAGTAACATGATATGAACTTGTTTTGCTATGTTATTTTTTTAGAAATTTGTATCGATATGATTTTTTTTTGAGTACCAGAATAGTTTAACTTTGGTTCTGCTCAGAAACAGTTTTTGTAAAATTTTGTTTGAATTTCTTGTTGTTAAAACTTCCTTGTTGTTTGAACATCACGTATGTATTGAAAGAATGCTGAGACTTTTTTTAAAATATATTCAGACATCAGCAAAAACCGTGCCAACATTCATGAAAAAAGCATCTCTAGACACCCTATTAAATCACCCAAAATAGGTACCTACTTTTTGCTTGGGTTCCGCTATACATTCGAATATTTAGGGGAGGGCGTATCATAAAAACATTTGAACATTAAAAATGTTTAAATGTATATTATTATATAAAATAATATTGAATAGTATATAAAAAGTGTATAAAAATATAAAAAATATTTTAAAAAATTAAAATTTTTAATAAGAAAATTTAATAAAAGAATTTTATTTAAAAAAATCTAGATTTTGAAAATATTAAAGGGTGTTATAGACACCTTTTTAACGCCCGCATATGTCTTTTATGTATCCTTGTTCTCCTTTTTAAGACCTTTTTTTTGATACCAAGTTTTATGAACTTTAATAAAAATTGAGAAAGTAACGACATTTAAAGTTTAGAAAAACTCTAAATATTTGGTCACCGTTTCTTCAACAAATCCATCTATCTAAAAATTTGACATTTAAAGTGCTATACCTTTTCGTAGAATTGTTCAATTTTATGATTTTTTTTCATCTTTAAATAAATTTTTTTCATCTTTAAATGTAAATAAATGACTAATTATTTTATAACTTTATAATTTTATACTTTCTATCACTATCACTAAATAGCATTATCACACCATCTTATATTGACTGCTTTACTAAGGAGAGGTGCAAATTTAGTGATTTACTAGGGGGAGGTGATAATTCAATACTGCAATAAAGCTCTCTTAAATGATACATAACAACCTAGTATTTGATTATTTTAAAAATACCTAGATATAAAAATATTTGTACAGTATTTTCATGTAAATAAATGACTAATTATTTTATAACTTTATAATTTTATACTTTCTATCACTATCACTAAATAGCATTATCACATCATCTTATACTGACTGCTTTACTAAGGAGAGACGCAAATTTAGTGATTTACTAGGGGGAGGTGATAATTCAGACAGATTTTTTATGAATTTTTAAGAGGATTTTCAAATAAAAATTAACTATTTAATTTACACTTGTACAATTTATATCATTAGCACCATCTCATATCAAATGGTTTACTAAGCTTTAATAAGCTTTAGTCGAAGGGAGAGGTAATAAATATTTTCGTGTAAATATATAACTAATTAGTTTACAGTTGTATAACTTTTATTACTATCAATCTTTCTTATACAACCTTTCTTATATTACCTTTCAAAACTATGGATTTTAAACATCACAAAAAAATCAAGTAAATTTCTAGAGTTCTTATCTTCTATGCGTCTTTTCTCGTTTTTTATGTTTAATAATGTAGTACGGACGTCTTTGGTACACATCTAACAACTAACCTGAAAGCGCAACCTCGTATTGAATTTTCAATCGGGAAGGTGATAATTTAGGCGGATGTAATAATCTACTACAGTCTAATGTTAATTAAAAGTTACTGACGCTACTCGATATTCTCCCTCTCCCCCTTCCTTTCTCTTTTTTTTATGATTAATCATGATAGAACACATACTAATTCAGAATCTTATGAAAACACAGGTCTGAAAATTTGAGAAAAGTACTTTAATTTGATGCTGAAGTTTAAAAAGTTATACTAAAAACGCTCATGTTTCACTATCTTTTTTCAAAATAGTTTAACACTGTTTTCATTAAGAAACCAATAATTAAGAAATTCTTTTTCAATTACGCGATACGTCAAAATTTAAATATATTTAAATTTAATGCACATTTTATTATCGTCAAAATTTAAATATATTTAAGTTTAATGCACATTTTAAGATGTACATACAATGACTGACAAATAGGGATTGGTGCAATTAAATGTACATGGTTTGGGTCAGGATTAGGGTTAGGGTCAGAAACCAATCAGAAATGCGTTTGGCATTTAAAATGTAATTCAATTCAAATTCAAACAATGTAATTCTTATGAACAAATATTTTAAATGTTATTGTGATAAAATTTTGTTTTGTTTTTTCTAATATTTATTACGTTTTATCACCTGTGTAAATTTTTTATTTTTCATTCACTTTTTTATTTTTTTTATCTTTTTTGCATAGATATATATATATAAGTCCGACTTTTTTTACGATTTCGATTATTTTAGTTGAAATTTTGATTTATCAAGTGAACAAGAACATTTCTATGTAATTATCTATATTATAAATAAGATTTTTAAGTTTTGATTTTAAAGAAAATATAGTCAGGAAAAGTAATTAAGGTGTATTTTGGAATTAATTTGTTTTATAAATAGGGGCCACGGTAAGAGATTAAGAGTTTTCTTTTCTTTTTTTTTTCGGGGTACGATAAAGTTACTAGTTGTTCTTGCGTTACACTTATTGGTAATTGAATGAAAAAAGTTTTCTGTAAATTATGAAGAAACTAATCCAATTTTGTATTTTAACATAAACAGTATATTAGCATAGATATTAATTTGATAAATGTTTAACCCTTTTTATTCCTTTTAATAGAGGTTTAGCATGTGTAAGTTTGTTTTTATGATGTATTATTCTGTCATTGATAAAGAGACATTAATTTTGTCTTGTGTGTGCTTCCCTAAACAATATTTGCGTATGTAAGATGACTATGTATTAGCGAAAAGTAAAAAATTTTCGAGCTTTTTTGTGATAAAAATGGTCAATCTTTTAAAAGTAAACCAAATTTTTTAGATATTTGAGTGTTAATGGCCTATATGTGGGCTGTTTCTTTCAATATTGTTGTAATTGATTTTTGGATTCTTTCAATATTGTTGTAATCGATGCTTAGAGAGGGAAGAATTGATGATGTTTTATTTCACTTAAAGCAACAAAAAAAAAAAAATCTTTTTTTGTTGCTTTGAGTGAAATAAAATTTATTTAGCTTTTTGTACGTTTATTAGTATTGAACTTATTAGTATTGAACCATATTTTAAGTTGTTGAAGCTCAAGGTTGACTCTATTAAAACTCTATTAATGCAAACATTATGCAATCAAGATTTGTAATTTGCAATCAAGGTTTTTAAAGTTATCATTGAAAAGGCTTTAGAAGGGTCATTGATGTATATAAGGAATAACAAGAGGGCAAGAATTGATTGAGAAAATATGAAAAACAGGATATTTTATGAAGGGTAAAATATCTATTTCTACATTGCTGGAAATATCATCGATATTTCCAGCAATACAGTTTAGAAAGTAGGCTTTGATTAACTTGGTCGTTATGAGTTTTCAATAACTAGTTTGGTCGTTATGACTTTTTTCTATATTTTTTATTCTAGCTTTTTTTAGAAAATAATAAGTAGCTTGATGAACAAGTCTTGCTCAATGCCGAAAACCAAAAAAATTTCAAACAATTTTGTTTTAAAGTGTCAATAGAAATTAGACTTTTTTAAAGTTATCATTGAAAAGGAATTTAATCATAATCGAGAATGTAAAACATGGCTTATATTAGTGAATTTTTTTACTATAACATCAAATTAGAGTACTTTCCTCAAGCTTTCAGACCTATGTTTTATATGATTCTGAATAAGTATAATCTATTCTATCATAATCAATCATTAAAATAGAGGGGGGGGGGATAAAATTGCTTAATTAAGTTGCTTAATTAAGCAACTTAATTAGAATTATTCTAGAATTAGTCGAATATCCAAGAAAAATTTGTTTTTTATTTTTTAAAGTTTGCTACGCCAAAGCAATTTCTTTCCTAAAATTCATCAAATGATGGTTTGGAACGTAACAAATAAAGGTTTTGTCAACGCTTTAAAATTTAAACAAGAATTTACGTAAAAAACTTAACAAAATTATTGTTAAACATGCCAAGTTTAAAAATATATTTGATAACATAGCTAGAGGTACAGAAAATAATTTTTTGATTTTTATATTCATATAAGGTTTATGTATTAATAATTTCACAGGCATAACAAAAATATTATGTTTTTTATTTTAAAAGAAATAAAAACAAAAATATAAATGTATTAAAAAATAATAAAATGTTTGCGAAGTTATCAATGTCTGAAAATCTAGATTCATTAACGACATTCATTTACAAGTTTCCTAATTTCAATGATAAAGCATGTAGCTATGTTATCAAATCTTGGTTGGCCAAAGACAGGTTTTCTGTAAAAATCGCAAAAAACAGAAAAGTGATCCCAAATCATTAGCAATATTTTAACAATTTTTTATTTCGTTTAATGTAAATATTTATTTAACAAGCTAAAATAGATCTTTCATATTTTTTTTCATTTGGAGATAAAATGAAAAAAAATACTACTAATTTAAACTTAGTAAACTTTTATACTTTTTATGCGGAAATGCCTTTTTTTTTAATAAACTCATGACGCCAAATTTTTATATTGATAGTCACAAGAAATAAATACTTATGACTATCGTTTGATACTTTTGATACTTTGATACTTATTTCAAGGTTATGCGGAAATATAAATTATGTTATGCGGTGTTATAAATTCTTTTATGCGGAAATATGAATGAAATTATGCGGAAACATAAATTTTATTCTAATGCATCTCAGTATATATCTATATTCATTTTATATTTATTTTTATTGGTATAAAAATAAATATAGTATAAATCAGTATAAAAAATCAGTATAAAAATATTTTTTAAAATAAAAAAAAAACACAATTTTTATTGATAATTAATTAATATACCTTAAATGGAAAACCAGCGAAAAAAAAGAACTAGGGTAACTTTAAATAATTTCGCCCACCACTCAATCTCGCCTACCAACTTAAATTGCTTAAATGTCAGTTAACTCAAACGCTGTACCATCAAAAACACGTTCTTTTAGAGTAGCAAACCAGCCTTATCAACATCAAAACAACTTTGACCTCAAAAGAATCGCAAATAAAAAAGTATCTCTTAAAGAAAATTTGTTGGTTTTCGGTAATTTTTTGCTACTTAACTTGCCGAATTCTAACCAGCTGATCCAAATCTACCAAGTTAATTATTTATTATGCATGTTAAATTATAATTTAATTTTGTTCTCCACTGTTTAATCTCTGGTTGCAATAACATTTATAATCGTTTGAAATGGTAGAATATGCATAAAAGTGTTTTCTGCTCAACCTACCAAATTAACTCAATTTCGCCCACAGAATAAATATATTGTTGCCCAATGCATTTAATCTCGCCTAGGTGGGCGAGAATAGATGCGGTATATTATATTAAGACTTACGCTACCAGCAGTTTTAACAAAAAAAACCTTTCCCCGTGACCCCTATTATTTTTTTATTAAATTGGGATGACATATTTAAAAAACAATTGAAAAACAAAATCATAAAATTCCGTAAGGATTCATATTAAGAGCATAATCTTTCTATGTAATTTCCTCCATAATATTCTATATATTATGGAGGAAATTATATTATAAATTAATTACCCTTAACTCAACATCCTTGGCATTATCGTAAAAATGAAACCCAAACTTACTTGATAACTGCTTTGACAAAAATTGATGATATCCAAGTTAATTTATTTTTGGTTGCCTTCAAAATAATACTCTTCCTCTGTGTATTGTTATTAAGGAAATTAATTAAAAAATAAATTGCTATGGCTCTGCGTTGAATAATTGTATAAAAAGCTCATGTTCATCAAAACAAAATAAACTAGCTAGATAAAGAACAAAGAAAGTATTTCAACCATCAATTATTCAAGAAATTAATTTTTCAGACGTTGATGCTTCTATAGATGCTGGAAAAGTTGCTAATTATCTAGAACAATTACAAAATGGCACTGAAGAAGAAAACGCATCTCACAGTTCGTTACAAAACAACACTTTTATTTTGGAAGCAGAGACTGTTTTTCATAATAATCAGCTTGCATATTTAGTCAATCCAGTTAAAGAAAAAAATGTTGACTGCATTGTAAATAGTTTTACCAATCTTACTTAGTTTTAGATTTGCCGTTTGCAAACTCTTCCTACCTGGTAAGTCAATCATTTTACAGTTTTTTTTCATTTCATTTGAATAGTTGCATAGCAACAATGCAACTTTTAATAAATTTTTAGTTATAAAATAATTAAAATATTTTAAAATTATTTAAATACTCTTTAATTGAATATAAATGTTTTTATTTTTTTTTATTTTTTATTAATGCAGGTGATGGAGATGATGATGTCTTGGCATATCCTAAGGCCACCGCACGGAAAAAGATAGCGAACAGAAAAGGTCAGCTTAAATACGAAGTTATAAGTTCTCAAGAAGCATACTCAGCAAAGCTAAAATATCACCAAGACAAAATTCCAACAGAAAAGAAAAAAATGCGAAAGAAAACAACTGCGATTTGTTAATGGTGCTAAGCGACTCAAAAAGAAGAAAAAAAGGTATTGGCTAAGAAAAAAAAAAAATTAGAAAATCGTGCCAACAACTCTAAAGCAACAACAAAAAAGAAGTTCATTTCATTATCATCTGTATTGCAACCATTTGTTGATCCCGAGACCATACTGACTAATATGTACTAAATATTTAACAATATTTTTTTATATAACTAAAAACGCATACAATTTTGTCTTATCTATATAAACTTTTTAATTTTCTTTATTTAAGAATGCTCTATTTGTCTTATTTGTGATAAGGCCTATTGGTCTTATCACTAAGCACCGCCACAAGGGTTTAACCATGTAATGAGTTGGTTCCCCATTCCACCGATAACGTATAAGTGTTTCGAACAGGATTCAAACTCGCAACCCTTATACAATGAGTACTATGCTCTAATCACTACGCCACGGCAGCTCAATATAAAAATTAAACTCATGACTGGGGCAAAAAGAAGACAATATTTGTCATATCATTACGGCTCGTAAGCATTGTTGTGTTGAAACTATACTTTATTTACACATTTTACAATTACAATTAAGATTGATCTCAGAATCCAGATTCATGTCAGAATCTAGGGAGAAAGTTCGCATTCACAAAAACCCCATGGTTTTATACTTTTCTAATTAAAATGGTGCAATTGAGCATAGAAATTAACTAACGAGATTTAATCTCACTCACCTGTACATAACGTCGCCCTACGCAAGTATAATTTCTTTTTTAATTTACACAGTGGGCGACTTTAAATTATCATGGCGAAATTGAATTTAAGTGGGCGAGAATCAGTGCTTTTGACACACTGTACAATTTATAATGGTACCGCCAACTACTCTCATAAAATCTAAATAATTTTACATAGTTTTTTAGCTGAAGGAACAAGCTATTTAATGATGTTCAGCTGTGCAAGTCTAATAATAGCCTGTCAACATCAATTTCAGTGCGGATGTGGGTGAGGTTCGATTAATTTACCCTACTTTAACATCTGATTTATTGAAAATGATACGTGACTTACTTGATCGAGGAAAAGAAGTTAAAGAAATAAGCCAAACTCTGCAATTGTTGGATAGATGTGTTTTAAAAAACGCAAACAAAATCCTCGCCAATATACCAGATTCTAAACTTATAAATAGAAAAGGAAGAAAGTGTTCTGACAAATCTGCTATAAGAAATGCAATCAGCACTGTGATAAACAGAAATAACTCACTAACACAAGCTGGAATCTGTGATAATCTCACACGTTTGTTTCTAGGCAACTTAAAGTAATGCAAATAACAAGAAAGCGTTTATCACTGGTTCCACAAGAAAGAAACAAAATAAAAACTTTTGATTTATTCAGACAGAGTTATACAAAAGAGATTCAACTTAAATCTACATCAAAACTAGTTTTTTTTTTGGATGAAACAGAGTTCAACCTCTACACCTCATCTAATTACGGATATGCTCCAATAAACATGAAAGCATATCTAAAGGTTCTAGCCAACAAAGGACAAAATATAAGCTTAATGGTAGCCATTTCAATTACTGGGATAATTGGATACGAGTTAACAGATGGTGCTTATTATGGTGATCGTTTAATTGATTTCATAAACAGAGCACAGTTGCCATATTTTATTCAAAATCGAGACTGTATTTTAATAAATAATTGTTGGTTTCATCATCGATCTGATGTTTTAAAAATATTAAAAGAGAACAACATATTATATAAATATCTCCCACCTTATTCCCCTCAACTTAATCCTATTGAAGAATTTTTCAGTGTCTTAAAAAGCAGCTATAAAAATACTCATCCATTACCTCAAAATCGTGAAGAAATAAAAAACAGAGTTCGAGATTTAATAAACGGCTGGCATAGGAATTTTAAATATTAGAATTAATTATAATATAGAGCATTGTGTTTTGTTTTAATTATTAAGATATATAACATTGTATTAGTTATTATGATAGCACTTTTCGTCAATTGTGTTGGGAAGAAATGACTTCATTTAATAAGTTAAATAGTTAGCTGATTTTGAGCGGAATGAGTTTATTTAATAAGGAAAGGAATGAGTTATTTAATAAGTTTAATAGCTTGCTGATAATCTTCATCTTATTTATGAATTGAATATAACTTTTTCTCTATTAATTATATTTTTTATATAAAAATAAAACAAGACATTAAAAAAAAATCTTGTAATTTATTAGATAAACTGATTCCTCGAGTTTGAAATGGCTGCCACCAAGCTTATATTTTAACTATTTTAAAAAACTTTAAAAAATCTAATTTTGATTTTCTTATTTTATATTTCCGCATAAAACAGATTATATTCCTGTATAAAATAATCTATATTTTCGCATAATTTAATTTATATTTTTGTATTATCCGGTAAGACTGATATTCAAACAAAGAATAACTAGATTTAATGGAATGACAGAAAAATATCAAAAGCAAGAATTTTATTATTATCGAAAGAAAGTGAGCTCAGTCAGTTGTTTCCAAAAAAATGTTCAGATTTACTTAATCTAAACATTTTTTCGGAAGCAGTTTTTTGCTATTTCTTATTCATTAAGATAAAGCAAAAAATTGCATTAAAAGTATGGTAATATTTTTAAAACAAAAGAGAAGACTGCGAAGAAATATTTAAGGAAATTTTTAAAACAGCAAAAAAAAAAAAAAAAATTTCCTGCTTTTCAAATCAAAAATAACAGATAGATTTTTTAAAAGAAAAGACTTTTTGATTTGTGTGAGCAATTGCAATATCTAATAACTCACAAATTATTAAGTCATGTCCTGTAATTATTTACAGTGCTGAAATTAGCTTCTCAACCCTATAAAGAATAAGAGACTGGGTGAAAACACGTATGACAGAAAAAAGCTATTCGGTTTTATTTAACGCACACAGAGAAATTCCAGTAAATGTTGAAAACGCGACTGACCGTTTCGCGAAGTCGGGAAATCGTAAAATAACTTTTTTGAAATAAGTTAAAACATAATCATAACATTTAAGTTAAGTATGGCTAATATATATTTATGATTATGACTAAAATATTATTTTAGGTGCCCCAAGAAGTCTATACGGTTTTATCAAAGAGCACAACAGAAGAGCATTTAAAGGGAAGTTCACGCCTTCTTTACCGATATTATAAAACTTGCCCAGATCTTAAAGAGTTGAACCACGAATTTATAGCTTCTGAGACAAGCGCGCTAACCACTGCGCTTCGATTCTCTATACAGTTTATACGCGTAAAAACTAATTGAAATCTTTTACTTCAAAAGTAGCCAGAACGTTTTTTTTCCTTATAAAAAGTCAATTTGTTGCATATAATTTGTATCAAACAAAAAACTGACTACCATATAGTAACATGATTTAATCCATTAATCTTTGCGGAAACAAGAAAAAAACTATTTATAAAAAATAAAACACTATTCTAAATACTTAATTAAAAACACTATTAAACCTTTAAAATTCACTTGTCTTTTTTTATTTCTTAAATTTTTTTCTATGCTTTTATCTTTCTCATTAGATTTTTGATTTAACATTTATAAAAAGACTAAATTAAAATCATATGATCCTATCTTATTAGAGAATATATAGCATGAATTTGACACTTAATTAAGAGTGGGCTGGAGTATTGGTAATATCTTAGATGTTATATTATTCAAAAAAAAATCATAACAAAATCATCAAATGTGTAGGCAATTAAATGTGTAAACATTGAATGCTGCTTACTCACGAGTTAATGCTTCAAAATAAAACACATAATATTTAAATGATAGGGACTTTAAAAACTTTGGTAGATTGAGAAGCTTAAAAACTTTGGGAGATTGAGGAGATTAAAAATTTTAGGAGTCTAGAACGATTAAAAACCTCGTAACAGAAAAAAATGTAAAACACGAAAAATTATTCTAAAAAATTACATTATTTAAATGAGTCATTACATAAAAATATTTTAGTTAAAATAAGAAAACAAACTATTGCCAGTATATTTTGTAAACAAAATATGCGCTGTACCCAATAAACTACAAATATTAAGTCCCACCAAAGCTGTAACTGATACTCTAAATCCAGGCAGCCTAAATTAAAATTTAAAAAGTCAATTCAGAATACAATGCTATTTAGTTGAACCAATTTTATAACATAAATTGAATTTTTTTTGTATGTATTTAGGTGCTCCCAGAAGTCCTTACGGTCTTATCATAGAGTACCGCGGGAGAGCATTTAACAGGAAGTTCACGCCTCCTTCCGTACCATTGTCCCTTGTTGGGCTAGAGCTGGCGTCAAACCTCGGACCTCTGGATTCTGAGCCAGAACTCTAACCACTGCGCCACGGCTGCTCTGTTTATATTTTTGTATACCGTTGCCTTGCATTAATTATCGATGATGCAATGCTGAAATAGCCATCTGTGGCACATATACTAAGAGTTCGATTTTTTTTGTATTATTCTTTGTTTTTTTTCTTCATCGTATGGATGAAGAAAATAGTATGATGGAAAATTCGAATAAGGTCAACATTTTAAAACTTATAATATGCAAAATAAATAGGGAAAGTGCCTAAATTCCTTTAAGTTAGTATATATAGTGCAAAAATTAGTACATACATTTATTTTTTGCAATTTAATATACTATTTAAAATATTTATTTGCAAAAAAAAATGTAAAAAAAAAAAACAGTAACTACAGGATTTGCGGTTTAAAAAATAAAAGGTTTTTAATTTAACTAAAAATATTAAAAAAAATCGCGATATGCAACATAATTTTTCATAGTTTTATAACAAGATTAAGATTGTTTACAAATTTGCGAAATTTTTAAAGAAACTAAAAAACAATCTATTTGAAAAAGAATTTTCTTACAAAAATATCAGGAAGATAGTGAAGGCGTAAAAAAAAATTATTATATTCTAATTTTGATTTTATTTACATTTAAAATTTTTTAAAATTTAAAGTAAAAAATCTGTTTAAAATGTAGAAACCAAGGATGTTTAATAAACAGAAGACGGTGTCACGTGAATTTTTTGAAGCCAATTTTCAAAATGGCCGCCATCTTGGTTAATCCATAACATTTCGCGGAACTTAGGAGTTTAATAAAAAATTTATTAAATTCTAGTCCAAAGATTGCACCAAATGAATGAATTATTCGTCAGTTTATGTTTGGCAGCTTTTACTATCTTATAAAGAGTTATTTGCTAACTGATTGCCTTTTTCAATTTATTCTAATAACATTCGGAATACTGAAATAAACATTCAGATAGCTGTACTTCAACTAGAAGATAATATATTTCAGATAGTATAAAAGATTCTTGAGAAAATAAAACCAAATGTTTGTGAGTTTTTATCTATATTTAAACAAATTTCACAAAGCAATGATATATATCATTAAAATATACTCTATAAAATATCGACTAATAAAGTAACGAAATCACCAGAGTAATAGCATATATGGTAATATTATGGTGATTTTTTTGTTTAATTAGTCAATATTTTTATAGAATTCTGTCAAAAAATAAATATCAAGATTCGACAAATGTTGATAACTACTTTATGTAGAGAAAACGTAATGGGTCCTCATAAATCAACAGTTGTGTTCAAAGAAGAAGAAGAAGTACTAAATCTAGTTTTACTATTTACTTTTGATATATTTATTTTATATATTATCTCTAATTTAGCCAAAATCATATAGAGCTGTTATTTTATATTTATGTTATATTATTATCATACTGAGTCGACAGTTGCACAAAAATATTGTAACTTTTACAGGTCAAAAAGTTCACAGAAAAAGCTTAACTATGTGCATCTCCATATAACTATTAGTTTATTTTAGTTTCATTATAACTATATCAAATGATATATATATATATATATATATATATATATATATATATATATATATATATATATATATATATATATATATATATATATATAATTATGTAAATACACACATATGTGTATATACTATATATATATACACATATGTGTGTATTTACATAATTCAATTCAATATATTCTGAAATAAGTTGTAAAATTTCAAGGACTTTTACAAATAGTACAATTACTTAAGTAAAAACCTGCAACATTACAATAAAAGTGATCATAACAATAATAATAATAGTAATAAGAATAATATAAATAATAATAGTATTAATAATAACAATAGTAATAACAGTAATGATAATAAACTATAAAAATAATAATAACAATAATAATAAAATAACGATGAAGAGGAATATTATTAGTAACAATACTAACAATAAAAATAAAAATATTAGACAATAAATATTAGATAATAGCAATAATAATTATAATAATAAATATATAGTATAAGTAGTATAATAAATTTAAGAAAAAAATAAAAAAGCAATAATAATACTTATTAAGTTACAAATAAAAATAACAATTTAATAATAATGATTGAAGAATATTATTAATATCAATACTAACAATAACAATAAAAATATGAAAACAAAAAGTTAAAAATAAAATAAGTAGGTATTAAGAGACTAGTAATAATAACAGCATAAAAACATATTTCAGAGGCTTTAGGTACTATATCTTGCTAAAAAATAGTTACTTTTTATTTAATATTTTTTATTTAATAAAAAACTTTAAATAAAAAGTTTTTTATTTAAAGTTTTAAAACACAAACATTTATTTTTATTCCATAAGATGTTCACACTGTGTAAAACATGGCATCTTCTAAAAGCGTGTTTACTATCTGAATGTCTACTCAGTATTTCAATATTTTGAAATAAACTGAACCCGATAATCAGTTAGCAAACAATTCTTTGTAGTATATTACAACCTCGGAAACTGCCAAATTATTCAATCATTTATATCAATATTTTGACTTGATTTAAACAAAGTTTTCTACTAAAAATATCAAATTTTGCGCAAAACATAACAATGTTTTGGGTTATTCAAGATAGCGGCTGACTTTCAAAACTGGCTTCATTGCGTTTTAAATAAAGTATATACTACGGCATCTCCTGTTTATTAAACCTCCTTGGTAGAAACATTCTACTTACAATACATTAAAAAAGTGAAATAAAAAAATTTACATGATTTTACTGTATTATAATTCTGTTCTATTTTTGTATTTGAAAACTTAAATTTATTTATTTAAATATAAAATACAATAATCTTATTACGCCAAATTAATTTTATTCATATTATTTCATCAAATAAAGATCAAATAAAAAACTATAATTACATTTTAAACAATATTTAAATATAGATTAGATCTAGAAAGTGTGCGGGAATCTATTACACGTAATGAAACTATTTTTATTCTTCACATTTGATTGAGCAAATTTTTGTAGAAAAGTTTTGCTTATGTGTTAGGATATATGTATATACTAATAATATATATATATATATATATATATATATATATATATATATATATATATATATATATATATATATATATATATATATATATATATATGCATATATATATATATGCATATATATATATATATAAGTATATATATATATATATATATATATATATATATATATATATATATATATATATATATATATATATATATATATATATATATATATATATATATATATACAAAAACATATAAATATATTGAAAATTAAAAAATTTTCTTTTTAGTTTTAAAAAACTACCTTTTATCTGCACTTTCAGAATATCCTTTGAAATACTTTGACCGGGCCAACATATATACCACACCAAGAACTGTTGGAGGAACTAAAAAAAACAAATTTATTGTTGCTACTTTTTAATTGTAAAATCTTATGGCGTGTATGAATGAAAAGAATTAGAACAGAAGAAAAGGAACAAATAACAACTTAAATTTCAAAAATAACCAAATAGTTAAAGCTACTGTTTGATATTGACAATGTGATAACAAATAATGACTTGATGTGAAGTGTGATACAATTGTAAAAAGCAACGTGACTGCAGTAAATTCGCTAATATAATTATCAGTGTTACAATATTGAAAATGTTTGAACGTATAAGTTAAGTCAAAATATAAGCATATAAAAGATATAGATAAGTATATAAGCATTTAATAGATATAGATTAGTATATAAGCATATAGATAAGTATATAAGCATATAAAAGATATAGATAAGTTAAAAGCTGGTTTTGATCAAACTAATCCGTTTTAAAACATGCTTTAGATGGTTTTATGATCAAATTATTTTTATTTTGTTTTTTTGATCCAATTATTTTGAACCTTTTGAAATGATTGTTCTTTTTTAACTAATCACCTATTTATAAAAACGAATTAAAGCATGACCCAGAAAACTTATATAAGTGTCTTTAATATTTAAGTTATTTTTAAATTTTTGAAAAGTCTATATAGGACATAATTCTGGAGCATTTATGATGTGAACTTGAACAAAGTTGCAATTGTTGAAATGACAAAAAAAGATTATAATAGTTGATGCTTTAATAATTCTGAGTACCTTTCTCTAAGTCAAATTATTTCTTGACTGAAACAAAAAAAATTAATTTATAAATTCTCATAGAATCCAGGAGAGAAAAAGCTGAAACATTGCTATCCCAGGAGCAGATTTTACTGTTGTTGGCCTGATTCACCTTTGCTGTAGTTGGCCTGATTTACTTTTACTGATGTTACCCTGATTTACCTGTTAAAACCAATTACAGAAAACAACAACTACAATGTGGCAGCTCAAATTCGAAAATGAAATTCCACGCAACACTATGGTTGAAATTCTAATGAAATTTCAGCAACACTATGGTTAACAACATCAAGCAGCAACACCATGGTTAGCAACATTAGGCAGCAACATTAGGCAGCAACACTATGGCTAGCAACACCATGGTTACAAAAATCAGATACATTTACTATATGTGCTTAAAATCAACTGGCTAGCTTTAAATTATGCAAAATGGAGCATTAACCATAGCTAAGTGGTATGATTTGGAAACTTTATATAGAACTGTTCAATGCACATTAAAGATATGTTACTCGCCACACTAGCCAAACACTCTTGTTTGTTAAAAAAACTCATCAAAAGTCCTTTCTTAAAAAAAAAGTGTTAAACAACACAGTTTTTGTTTGCTTATTCAGCTATTTTTATAAGCTTTATATGTTGTTTTTTTTGTTACAACTACATTGCACATTATTTAACCCTGGTCTAGCCTGTTAATTTAACTTTATAACGCAAGCTTAAAATTTTAATTTTATTAACTTGTTTAGTTAAATCAAAAGTTTTGTAAATGTGGTTATAACTAATTATTAGTTAATTAAAAAAAAACAGTCACACTTATCTAAACCATTATGTTTTTACAGCAATTTTTCATTATGCATTTTTCAAAAAAAAAAAAAAAAAAAAAAAAAAAAAAAAAAAAAAAAAAAAAAACGGACTGCTTGTTCTTTACAGAGCACTTTAAAAACTAACAAAAGTAAAATAATGAGGACAGGAGTCCCAAGATCTTGGACTCCCAAGATTCCAGACTCCAGGCTAAAAAAGAGACCCCAGGACCCCAAATACTATTACAAACCTTTAAGCTATTTCTATAGAAGAATTATGAGCTTTTGGAGAACCTTTTTAAAACAAAATTTAAGAAATTTCATACAACATTTTTTCTCACATTTAAAGCAAAAAGAGGGTTAACCATAGAAAATTTAATCCTCTTTTGCTTTAAATAAAAGAGCAAGCAGTTAAACAAAAAGTTCGACCCTTTTTCTTTCAACCTTCAGCAATCTTGATTCCAGTCTTTTTTTGAGACAAGATTTTTGTTTGAAAGTAATTTTTTCATTATACCCACTAACTACTAAAGCATTGTTATGAAATGGTTCAGCTTATAAAAATGTTTTTTGAAATAATACAACTGGATGACATGGAAAGTATAAATTTAATAATACTAAGTGAGTGTTTAGAATTTACATTAATATATAAAGCATAACTACTTTTAAAAAAAATTTTCTTTACATAAAAAAAACATTTTTATGTAAAGAAAATTATAATTAAATTTTAAATTAAGTTTACCTTGGTGAAACAATAAAGAGCTGCTCCATAAGCTTGCTAAAAATACTGGATAAAATTCCACTGAGTTTTGACTAAATATATATATACATATATATATATATATATATATACATATATATATATATATATATATATATATATATATATATATATATATATATATACATATATATATATATATACATATATATATATATATATATATACATATATACATATATATATATATACATTTATACACACACACACACATATATATATATATATATATATATATATATATATATATATATACAAAACTCAAACATCTAAAAATCCAGTGTACACCACTGTATATATATATATATATATATATATATATATATATATATATATATATATATATATATATATATATATATATATATATATATATATATATATATATATATATATATATATATATATATATATATATATATATATATACACAGTGGTGTACACTGGATTTTTAGATGTTGGAGTTTTGACACTTACACACATTTTGCAAACTACAAACTTTTGTATGTTCATACTTATGTCAAATGAGAATGTTTTGCAAAAAATTGTGGTGATTGGAGCTTGGGGACAAAACACCCCAATTTTCGAGCCCACCCAGCCCTTAACGTGGGAGCAGCAAAGATAAAATAATTTCTTTAGTATTTTTATTTAAGTTTATATTCATCAACGAATTTCAAATTTCATGCAATAAACTCTTAGTTTTTAGTTTTTATGACCCTACAAAGTTTACAGCCCCCTCAAATTGAGGGAGGTTAAAACTTTATATGGTCATAATTTTCAAAAAATAAGAACTTATTGGATGAAATTTGAAATTTGTTGATGATTATAAACTTAGATAAAAATACTAAAAAAATTATTTTATCAACTTGTTGCTCCCATGTTAAGGGCTGGGTGGGCCCAAAAATTGGCTTTTTTTTGTTCCCAAGCTCCAATCACCACAATTTTTTGCAAAACATTGTCATTTGACATAAGCATGAACATACACAAGTTTGTAGTTTGCAAAATGTGTGTAAGTGTCAAAACTCAAACATTTAAAAGTCCAGTGTACACCACTGATATAATGAGTGACAACTAAAAAATGAGTCTGGATTTGAAGACACATATCTCCTTAAAGAAATAAGATAAAACAAAAAATAAAAATGTTCTAGAAAGTAATTTTATTCTAGTTTTTAAATATATAATCAGCTGTTCTCAATTAAACCATTTCTTCTGACTTTATCAACTAGGCCTGGTATAGAATAAGCTATTCTCCGTATTAGCTCAATATTAATTTTGTTAAGGCAATACTTGATTCTAGAACGTAATTTTTTAAGATTTTCTGCATGCCAATTATTCTTGTAGACAAGGCCTTTTAAAATACTCTAAAAATTTTTCGATAGGGTGACATTCTCGCAAGTTTGCAAGGTTATCCACTTTCTCAACATAATGCACATTTTCCTTGTTTAGATACATTTAGATTACTGTTTTTGCATAGTGAGATGATGCTAAATCTGGCCAGAATACATATGCACCATCTGATGATACTTATTGATGAACAGAATAAGTCTCTTCTTAATACATTTGTTTAAATAGATTTTTTGATTTACAGCTAGTCCATTTGGAACAAAATATGGTTGAGAAATCCTGTTTTTAGAAAAAGCAATCCATAGAAGTAATTTCTTTTAAAACTTTTGTTTTGTTTGGTATTTAACTGTAGATGGAATAGACTTTACATCACTAGTATAAAATATATTATTTCCATTGATACTGGAGTGATTTAATGTGAAATAAGACTCATCGCTAATGATTGGTTTACGATTTTTGAATTTCTGACACAATCGACTTCTACTGCTTTTTGTTGGTAGAGCGTTTTTGAATCGTCATTTTTTTCTTGATTTAATAGATCTTTTTTTTAATGTTTTACTAATGTGTTGCTGAGTACAGTTGAACTTTTTAGCTGCCTGTCGTTGAGAAACTCCGTCTTTATATTCAAACATGAGTTTGAGTCTTTCAATGTTTGTCCTGGTATTTTTTTTAGCTTTTACTCCACTTCCTTGAAGTCTTTGTTACCCAGATTCACTTTCAGCACGTTTAATTATCTTGCAGATAGTACTTTTAGGTTTATTCTCAACTTTAAAGTGGTCATAAATGAACTTTTTAACAGCATTTTTGTAATTTAAATAAAATTAATACACACGTTTTCTAATCTCTTCTTGAATTTATTTTTTTATTCATTTTTCTATAAAAATAAAAACACAAAATGATTAAAAACTAGAATAAAAATATCTTCTAAAACAGTTTTCCTATTTCATAAATCTTATTCCTTTAAGAAGATATGTGTCTTTAAATCAAGCTTCGTTTTTTAGTTGTCACCCATTACATGTCACTGATAAGATTAAAAGTTATAGGTGTAAGGTAAATAAACTTCAAAAAAGATAATTTAAGATTTCTTTAATACTTATGTACTTTGATCATAGAAAACCTGACCACAAATACTGTGAAAAAGGATTCTTTTTATACTGGGAATCTAGTTCATTAACAAATTTACACTTTGTATTTATACTTGTTTTAAATAAAAAACTCACTGAGCTCTAAATATTCTTACAAAACCCTCATCACCATTTGTTTCTGGAGGTGGGACCTAAAGACAGGAAAAGTATAAACATAAAATTTTAACTCTTTAAACAAAATAATTAAGCAGAATAAATGCAAAATAAGTAATAGGATCATACACCTTATACTTTTGCCTTGCTTTTCCCACACGACGAGCAAATGATGCTAAAATATATATATACACATATACATATTAGGGATGTGCCAAACCTTTAGCTGTTTTGACAAATGTTTGATTGGCTGAACTTTGGCAACTGTTCGGCCGAATGTGCATAAAAAAATGCAAATTTTGGAAAATATTATACATTTTCATAAATATATTTCAAATTTAAATCATTTGCACTGCAGCTGATACAACAAGTTAAACTTTAATATATAATTTAATAGTAATTACCATTTCGCCATTTATTAAACTTTTATCAAATACAAATTTTAATAAAAAATATATTTTATTGACCTTAAGTCTTTTTAAAGAGAGAGTCCATTGTTGCTGAGGTAAAGAAAATAAATTTATCTACAGAAAAAGTTTCTCTGTTTATGTTCATGATTTATTATATCTCTCTATAGGGAACTCTATGATAACTTATTATAGAGTTCCAAAATAATGCTTCAATTTATTATGAAGTTATCTTATATAATCATAGTGCAACAAAAATAACAATAAACAAATCAATATTTTATTTTTTATTTATTTATATTTCTTTCACATAAGTAATTGTTGTAAATAATTGTTTTAGGAGAATTGTTTTAAGTAAAAAAGTAAATGATTGTTTTAGGAAGAAAAAAAATATCAAAAACATAAGTGAAATTTAATTATCTTTTAGTTGTTCTCAAGTTATAATTATAAACATTATATCACCACTTTCTGGTGGTAGTCCATTAGATTCATAAATGTTGCTAAATATACTACTTTTTTTGAAGAAATCTTTATAGAGACATTTTTTTGAAGAAATTGTTTTATACTTATACAATATTAAAAAAATTAATACAGATTAAAATTAAATTAAAAAACAAATTAAAAAACTTAAGCAAAAATTTAAACATAACATGGCATTTTAAACATAACTTGTCTAAATATAAATTGTGTAAACATAGCAAAGATGTTATATTATATAACATATGTAACTTAAATATTATGTTTTTATATCTTTTTCAATGTTAACAACCTTACTTTTGTTTCCGAAATTTTATATTTGTAAATTAAAGTATAAACTACAAATATTAAAGTTAATAATAATATAGTATAAGTAAAAACTGTATGTTTTACTCATTGAAAAATATCTTTTCATTTTTTCAAAAAAAAACTCCTTAACATTTTTGCTTTTTTAAACCACAAACAATTTATTATTATTATTATTTATTTATTTTATTTGCTGCATAACATTATTTACAATAAGATTTATGATATAATATAGACAGGACTTCAAGAAGATCGTAATAACCTTCTCATGAAGCCTTTAACAATATAAATTTTTTGTACAATAAAATTATCAATTAACTAAACTAAAACAAATAGACATTACAACATTTTTTCCAAATACTTAAATCAAAATTTATATAGCTCTTTTATAAAAAACATGTTAAATATAGTTTTCAATACGAGTTCAAAAACTAATGTTTCTATTCAAAATTAGTTCAGTCGTCAAACCATTCAGTATTTTGCAAAATATTATGGCTGAATGTTTGGATTCAGTATTCATCAAAACCAGATTCATTGCATAATTAATACACACATATGTCAAATATGTTTATATTCTACAAAAAGAGTGCTTAATGTTCTTAAAGATCAGTATATATAAAAAATTAGTAATATATTCAGTAAAGCTATGAAATAATAAAAAAAAAAATCCAAATATTGTTTTAGGATGTATGCTTGAGTTAATAAAAAGACCAACTTCTTTTTCTCTATATTTCTAATTTAAAATTGAATTTTAGACAAGCTAATAATCGACAATAAAAAAATTTAAATCAAACTTTTAGTATATTTCATGAAACAAATTTTGGATGTTGTGTAAAAACTTTAGCTAAAAAGCTGCAATAGTTCCAGAATTATCACACTTCCAAATTCTATTAAACTTGGAAAAAATGAAATATTGACTCATTGGATGCCATCAGATGACTCATTGGACATCCAATGCTTTGCCTGTGTCCATAGAAATGCCACTAGCTGTACAATTTAGCATTAGAAATCATTTTTGCCAGGTGCCATCACACGACACAAGGGCCATCAAATGACACAGGTACCATCACATAACAAAGGATTTTCAGATAACTCTTTTAATTCTTGAAGAGCCCCATTTATAGTTTGGGTAAGGACTTAACTTAACGCTCTTTTTTATCATACAAAAAATCTTGTTTTGATGTAAATAGTGGCAAATGCATAAGTCTGGACTACACTTATGTGTTTTATGCATCATTGAGTATACCATTCCGTAATTTATACCAAACCCTTGTAACATAAAAAGCAGTTTTTAGATATCCAAGACAAATGCTCCCATTAGCAAGAACATTTTACTTTCATTTTACTTCTTAAACCATATTTTAAACTTTCACTTAGCTCATGAACTTTGTTTAATTGAGGACAATTTGAAATGAAATTAGGTTTGATAAATTAAACATGTCTGAAATTGGATTCCTAGCATTGAAAATCATTTAAAATCTGACAAACAGCATGGCATGACAGCTAAGTAAATCATCTGTTTTTAGTAATTATGATAAATTTGAAACAACATCTAACAGTTGTGATTGCATGGAAACAAATTGCTTTTGTTTGTGTATTGATTCCCTTTAAACTTTCTCTTGTTATTTTTTTTAAACTTACAAACTTTATTCTTTTTTTTTTAAAAGTTTTGTTTGCTTCACAAAAGAGATAATTTGCAATTGATTATCGCTTCCTACATACTATTGACACACTCAGTCATATTACAAATAGTTTTTAACTTACCAAAAAACTTTGGTTGTTGTAAACAATCACACAGAAAGAAAAAAAAGAAATGTGGATATAATGCAGGAGTTTATCCTTAGATACATTAACGAAGAAGAAAAACAGATTTAACTTAAATAAAAATAGATAAAGTTGGTTCCTCCATGGAAGAACCTGGAAAAAGCTCAGGAAAGATGACAAATAGGAGCATTGGTTTACAAAACATTAAAGAAAAGCATAAATGACTAGAAAATTTTTACTTCCTTTTGTTGCCATACGACAACTATAAAACACAGTTTTGATTTCAATTTACAAGAACAACTTTAAACATCTTAATCAATTTTCAAAAAAAAGGCATGGCATAAGTATGTGTGTGAGGGGTAGGTTAAATATCCGAACATCACTGTCAAGTACATAATTAGTTAAAGTAACAAGCAAGTCACCAAACTTTTGATCATAAAATATTTTTACCAAGATAAATCTCAAATAAATATATATTTCAAAAGATTTTTCAATATAACTACAAAACGCACAAATTTTGTGACTTTATTGAGGTGTTGAATGAAAAATACTCAGTAATAAGGCCAATATAAAAATACGAATGGTTTTAAATGCAAAGTATATGTAGTTTAGGCTAATTTTTTTAGAATTTTAGCATTAGAGATTTACATTTAATTCTCCCTCAACATCATGGAAAACTACAATTTTTGACCAAAAATTTACTTTTTTTTAAAAATATAGCCTTGAGGAAGAGTTTAAAGTAATCAAAAAACGTTGGGTAAATTTTAAAAAATATTGTTATAAATTTATACTTAAATAAAAAACTTAAATTATACAGCATAGTACTTACCCATTTGTAAACTACTAACTGCTGTTATTATGCATGGTCCAATAATGTCTTCAAACTGAACTGCAACCATTGTTTTTTATCTCTAAAAATCAAGATGCATTAATAATATTCACATTGCATAAGTTTTTAAGATGATTAATTAGATTGTATTTTTAAATGATTAATTAGATTAGTAGATTGCTTCACTAAATATAAATCTCTCTATGAGATAACTTAATATAAAAGAACCATTGTAATAAACTTTACACACAACAACCTCAAAATTTCCCAAAACTCATATACTATCTAATTCTATAAGATCTTTTGTAAAAATTAAAGTTAAAGGTTTAACTTAAATGTTCTATTATACATAGGTTTGATTTTATTAGTTATTTAAAATTTTAAATAACTGCAAACATATTAAGATTACAAACATAAAAAACAAATATATAAATTAAAATTTTTATTCACATTTATTATCTATTAATATTTATTTATTATTTTATTAATATTTATTTATTATTTTATTAATATTTAGTTATTACCTACTTACTCTATTTTTGTTATTTTTATTTTGTTATTTTAATTTTACCAGCTTACTAGAAACAGTTCTTTATTGGTATTTTTATTTTACTTAAAGGTATCAAAGTACTAACTAAATAATTTTTTTAATAAATATAAAAATAAAAGGATCAGCTTAATAAAGTTTAAAAAAAAATTTTTGAAATGTTTTAATTGAATAAAAAATGTCTGAAATGTTTTAATTAAATGACAACATTGCAAATTAATTAATAAAACATTTTTATATAAAGTTTGCATTATAAATATTTTTTGCCTTATATAAGATTGCCGAGGTCACTAAAAATACAGCAAATTAAAATTTGTCCAAGCAAAAATTATATAATACAAAAAAAAAAAAACCACAAAAAAATAGTACATTTAAATGAAGTTTAAGAAAATTATTAGAAAAAGAAAAGCTTCATAAGATTTTTCAAAACTGATTTTGAATTGCATTAAAAATTGTAACCTGGCGCTGAAACTGGCATAAAAATAAATTTCTATTTTGTAGCAATAAAAAATAAACACGAATCTAAAAAGTCATTGTACTTTCACTTCAACCTAAATTCCCTCTGCTTAAAAAAGTTTCTTTAATGATTTTGATCAGTGCTTTTCATTGCCATGTTATGATCAATTGAAATTATCAATAACGATAATATTTAATGTGAAAATTTTTAACATCCATTATCCTTCCGCTTTCGGTCGTTGACCATCCAGATTACACCGACAAATAGGACAAGAATCATGCTTAAACAAATAAGAAGTCAATTTAAATAATTTTAAAAACAATTAAAGAAATAAAATTCTTAATAACTATTCTTAATACTAATAATTAAAATAATATCAAAACTTTATTAAAATTTTTGAAATGAAAATTATATTTAAAAAAAACATTTCTAAAATAAGTTTAATAAAAAAAAAATTATGTAAAAATATTATAAAACTAATAATTTATATAATGATAAAAAACTATACTTTTTATGCAATAAAATCTAAAATATTTATATAAAATAGTTATTATTTTTTAAATTTCTATAAATTTTGCTTCTTTTGAGATCCAAGTTGACAGTTTTAAAGAAAACCTTTTTTTGATAATATTTGGTACCCATCTGAGGTTTAAAGATCTTGGGCTACCCTTAAAGATAATTTTTATTTTATTGTATAGATTACTTTCAATGAGGAGAAACTACTTTATTTTCTTTATTACTATTTGTAATTTTCTTTTTCATTGAAAAAACTGCCTGAATTCAAGTCTACATTTTAAAACTTTAAATGTGCAAAAGATATAAGGACCCTCAAAACCCTCAGTCAATGCAGCAGCACTCCCTTGCGACAGCATACTATAAGATAGTCGATGTATGTACTGAAGCCCCAAACAGCAGGCTATTTCAGTGTGACATCAGAGACATTATCTAAACATGCATTCATAGTTTTATATATATATATATATATATATATATATCTACCATTTCTAGCCATGGATCAACACACTGTGAATGAAAAACATGACAGCAAGGTAATTTTTTAACAGTATCTCCAACATTATATTCATCTTTACATACTGCACACTCCAAATTTTCATCTAAAGCAACAAAATATAATTTAAAAAAGTAATATTCACAATAATATTAATAATAAACATCATACAATGTTTAAAAATAATAATTAACAAAAACTAACAAAAAAAAAAGTAATATTAATAAAATAAACATTAAAAAAGTTAATATTAATGATAAGTTATAATACTCATATATTATTAACAAAATTAATATTTATATATTATTAACAGAATGTTTTTTAATTTAAAAATTATTTATTATTTATATGTGTATATGTAATTGATAACTTTTTTTTGGCATTGAAAACAATAGTGCTTGAATGAGCTAAAACCTAACAAATTAAGAACTGGAGTGGTCAATAAATATTAAAATTTAGTAAAAACTTTTAAAAATAAAGATTTCTTTATATATATATTGGTTAATATATTGAAATTCATCAGGTCTTAGTCTTATTGTTGAATTTAAAAAGCTCATTCTAACCATACTGCACATAGGATAATCTACATGTTGTTTACATGCTGATTCCAACCTCTCTTCAAATATATTGAAAAACTTTTCAGAAACCATTATATTTCAAAAATATTAGTGACGTACTGATGGCAATGACTGATTGAGGCTAATGATAGGACATACATTTATTTATTTTTAAAGTCTAATTTACTTGTAATAAGATTGCAAGCAACCACTATTAAGTTATAAAATAGAGAATAAATTAAAATACTAGGAAATGTATAACTGAAGACTTAAAAAGTTGTAAGTTGTATAAAAAAGAAAAAACATGAAGATTGGTAAGAGTTATAAGGTTTTTTTGATGTTCAAGGAAAAAAACTGGATTAATAAAAGTATTTACAGCACGAAGTAACAGATACAGTAAAAGGATGCAACTTGTTGAATAAAAAGCCATAAAAGAATGAGTTTTGGTTTATGATTATAGAGATGATAGCTTGTTTCAGCATTGATTATACTTGTAGAAAAAAGAAAGAAATGCAACCTTACAACAATGGGAGAGTGGCTCAAGCTTGGCAGATAAAGCAGGTTTAATTACATTTACTTTATCTGAGAGTAAGAGGGTTGTTATTTGCCAATATAAAAATGCCAACAATATTGCAATATTTTGCAGTAAATGAGTTTTGTTGCCTAAAAAAATTGGTGGATTTTAAGTCCAGAATTTAAATCCATAAGCCACTTCAAGCCTTAGGCTGTTACAGTAGAGAGATCAAATTTCCAATTGGCTGCTTGTTTTAAGCAATTAAATAGTGAAGATTTTTTGTCAAGACAAGAGTATAAAGTTGAGTCGTCAGCAAATAGATTTCATGAAGATTGTTGTTGTAGATAAGAAACAATACAGGAACAAAGATAAAGCCTTGTGGTACCCTTAAAGTTATATGAAATAAAGAAGAGAGTAGACTTTCAAGAATAATTTTAATATCACAGTTAGAAAGAAATAATTTAATAACCTCTAAACCTTTATTTAAAGAAACTAATAACAGAGTGAAGACTAATTGTAAAATAAATAGAGAGGTCAAAGTGTTTTCTAGAGTTTTGAAAAATCGGAACCATTTATTTAGCAGTTTTTAAAAGTTTAGCAAAAATTGAAGTGAGTTCTGGAGAACACTTTTTTAAGACTATGATCAAAATTTAAGAATATGATCAAAATTTAAATATATAAAAATATATATAATATATAAATTTTATATTAAAAAAAAAACTTTTAATTTTTTATTTTTTTTGGAATTTTACGGTTTCTTTATCTTATTTGTTTTCTTTAATTTGTTTTCATGCCATGAAACCATTTTTGTCATGAAATAAATGTTTCACTTAGATGAAGTTATTTTAAAATTCAATGAAATCAATATTATATAATATTACAAATATTATTACATATGAAGAATATTTACACTATGTTTATATCAATGAAATAATAAAATGTGTAAAACTGAAATTATATTATAAAGGAAAATATTTTCATAAAAAATAGATTTATGAATATTTTTATTTTGTCTTAAGAAATCAATATACAATTGCAGTAAGTTCATTCTCAATAATGCAATATGATAGTATGGATTATGAAATTGAAAAAAAGCTTGTGAATGATCCATTAACATGTGTCGCTGAAAGTTTAGAAGGCTTCGTTTTATCAAATGCTGGAGTAAAACTATTAAAAGGCACCCTGGTATTACCTGGTGCACTGTAGAAGTGTTCAATTGAGAATTACCAGAATTAGCATTGAAAGCTAAAGTGATTTGGATGTTTAACAATGGGTTAATCTGTTTAACTGCCAAGAAGAGTATGATCATTATATTCAGGAGTCAAATTAGAGTAAGATTATTTTGAAAATAACTCTGCTATATTCTGGGAGAAGTAAAAAGATTAGACCCATGAATTATATATTAAATGTTTGACTTATTTTAGTTAATAACACTGTTGAAGACCAAAAAGTCTCTAGAACCTAACAGTAAACTGAGAACCAGGAAATTTTTTTATTGGTTTCTTGGAATAATAAAAGGACACGTGTTCTTATGAGAGACTATTCAAGATGGTGAAAAATGTGGAGTAGAATGGGGCTTGTTTTAAAATTGAGGAATTATAATAAAAGTTTCCAAAATTTTATTATAGAAAGAATAAAAACTTCTTAGATGCACTTTATGCATGCATATTATGGATATAAACATATATGTTTGCTAATTATTGAGAATATAAAATCTAAGCTTGTTTAATAAAATAAATTTTGTTAAACAAGCTTTCGCATACCTTTGTCATTCCCTAATTTTTGTTGAATGCTGCCGTAATTAAGTTCTATATTTGATATTATACTTTTCTGTATTCCATTTTTGTATTTTTTATTTCATAATTAAACTTTTTTAGCTTCATTTTTATAATTTAAGATTTCTATAGTGAAAAACTTTAATAAAAAATAAAAAACCTAATTACCTTTAACAATTTTAAGAATAATTGTTTAAGGAAAATATTAGAAGAAATGGTAGAATTTATTTTTTTTTTACTTTTTTTTTTACATCTAACTTACTCCCAACAAGACTGCAAGCAACCAATTTAAGTACAATTGTCTGTAAGAAATTTTGAGACAATTTTAAAGAAAGAAAAAAATGAATGTCACTGTTCTTTTTCACATATTTGCTTTATATAAAAAAAGCAATTACAGATACAAAATACTTTAAATATTTATTGGTCGACTTTAGTGATTTTTCTTGTTTATTAGAAGTTTATCTGTAAGACTATATGGAAGAATGATTTGATCGTCAGATACAAACCTAATACCACTATCTGATTGATCAAAACCTTTTCCAATATGACAATGTTTTATCACCACTAATTTGTAATATTGACACTTTTGAGTTAGGAAGACTGTTTACATAGTGTAAAGCTGAATAAACGCCTTCTGCTGTAGTCAAGGCCTTAGCTACATAAATAATACTGTTTATGATGTTTTTTGCTGCCAATAAACTCAATGCAGTAATAAAAATTTTTCACAAAGTTTGAAAGCAGTCTGATAATAACAAAGGTTTTCACTAAGTCTTTTGGACTTTTTTTCACAAAATTTATTCTTGAATTCTTTTAGAGCATGTCCAGTTATACAAAACCATCTCACGATCACATCAATAAATTACTGTAAATAAAAAGTAAAAAAATTACTGTAAGAAAGATCTGTTTGGTAACATCTCTTTTTAATAAAGAAGACATAAATGTGCATACCTATGCCACTCTTTAGAAAGTGACTTTATATGAATGTAACCAGTATTATTCTTTGGCTAAAATCTTTTAAGCAAAAACATATTTAAATTTTATTTATCCAGATTTGCCGAACATTTACTTTTACTTTTTTTCTGGTGTTTTTTTTTTATTTTTATTTATTTGCATTTACTCCCAACAAGGCTGCAAGCAACCACTAATAAGTTAGGAGTTACTAGGAAAAAAAAGGACTGAGTTATAGAGCAAGGAAACGGTTGACAGAAGACTTGAAAAATTGAAGGTTGTATGAGTCAGGAAAACATGAAGATGGGAGAGAGTTCCAAAGGATTGAAGTGCGGGGAAAAAAACTAGACGAATAAAAGTTTTTAGAGCATGCAGGGACAGATACAATAAACGAATGAGACTTAGCTGAATGACAAGTAAAACAAGAATAAATTTTAGTTGATGGAACTAGAAATGATAACTCCTTTGAGCAGTGACCATGATAGTATTTGTAGAAAAGAGAGCGAGATGCAACTTTACGACGATGGGAAAGAGGCTCAAGCTTAGCAGATAGTCCAGGTCCAACAACATTTACAATGCCTTTTTGGACCTTTTCAAGAAGAGAAAGTGAATCATTAGAAGAACCAGCCCAAATATGACAACAGTACTCCATACAGGGATGAATAAGAGATTTGTAGAGGTAGAATCAGAAGTAAGGAAATGGCAAGCACAATAAAGAGAAGCAACCTTAGCAGAAGCTAATTTAGCAATCGATTGTATATATGGTTTCCATGAAAGGTCAGTAGTAAGCAATAATCCAAGAAGAGGTAAAGAGGAGGATTCAGTAAGAGGATTGCCATTCATTAATATAGGAATGTTGACCATATTACGGTAGTTGTTTGCAGTAAACAACTGAATTTTGTTAGAGTTGAAATTCACAAGCCACTGTAAACCCCAATCTATTATTGAAGTGAGATCAAATTCAAGATCAGCTGCTTGTTCTAGGCAATCAAAAAGAGAAGACTTTTTGTCAAGACAGGAGTATAAAGTTGAGTCATCAGCAAAAATAGCTACTTTAGATGAAAGGTTGTCAGGAAGATCATTTATGTAGATAAGAAACAAAACAGGGCCCAGGATGGAACCTTAGGGAACCCCAGAATTTACTGGAAATAAAGAAGAGTGTTGGCCTTCAAGGATGACTTTAATCAACTGGTTAGAAAGAAATGATTTGATAATCTCAAAAACTTTCCCAGAAACACCATATGAAGCAAACTTATGGAAAAGACCAGCATGCCAAACTTTGTCGAAAGCTTTAGATATATCGAGAGCAATAGCCCTAGCCTCACCGCCTCCATCTAATGCACGATAAAATCTTTCAGTTACAGCAGTTAGCAAGTCGGTCGTAGAGCGAGAGGATCGAAAACCGTATTGATTGTCTGACAGCAGTTTATTTGACTCAAGATGAGATGTGAGGAATTTGTTGATCAAAGACTCAAAGACCTTGCTAATAACAGAAAGAAGACTGATCGGACGATAATTGGAGGGGTCAGAATTCTCTCCAGAGTTTTTGAATATTGGAACCACAGATGCCATTTTCCAACAAGCAGGAAAACAAGACTCAGTCAAACACTTGTTAAATAGTTTAGAGAGAATTGAAGAAAGTTCTGGAAAACAATTCTGCAAGACTGTGATAGGAATGTTGTCTTGACCACAAGCTGTAGAGTTTAATTGAGATATGACTTTAGCAGCAAAAGCTGTTTGACTGGAATGGAAGGAAGAAAATGTCTATAAGATTCAAGAGTGGAATTAGAAGAAAATTTATTTGCAAATAGTTCTGCCTTATCCTTAGGAGAGGTAATAAGATCAGTCCCATGAATGAGAGATGGAATGTTAGATCTACCCTTGTTAATAATGCTGTTGAAGATTTTCCAAAAGTCTTTAGAGCCTAACTTCTGTGATAAGATGCGAGATTTAGTAAACTGAGAATAATGGAGTTTAGCATCACAAAGCACCTTTTTACATCGATTTCTTGCAATAATAAATAGACGTTTGTTCTAAAGAGAGTTGTTCTTTAGATGTTTAGCTTGATGCAGTTAACATCTGCCCAAGATGAGTGTTTTTATTGAGACATCATCTCTAGCCTTTACTCAACCAAGAGCCCCAAAGCAGGGGAATTTTTAGTCAGAGTTTATTTTTCCTAGCCTTTGCCTAAGAAGAGCACACTCTGCAAGGCAGCAAGGGTTGACCAGTAGCAAGATTGATCTTGATTATCCTGACCTGACCTGGAGTAGTTAAAAGGAGTTACTTCCCGCAACAGTACTTTGAGAAAACCAGGCATGACATTTTGGAAGTGCATTAGGAAAAACGCTGCATCTAACAAAATACAGGAGTCTAAGGTGAGTGTAGGTTTTGTAGTTGGAATAAGTAGCTAGTTAATGAGCTCACGCTGCATTAGAGAATAAACAGAACACAAACAAACATAAATCAACTTACAGGTGAGTCAACACTGCGCCAGAGGTTCAAACAGAACACAAACATACATAAAAAACATAAAGTAACTTACTGGCGAGAGAACACCGCGCTAGAGGTTCAGACAGAACACAAACATACATATAAAGTAGATTACAGGTGAGCTAATACAGTAACAAAGGCACCTCCAACTATATATATAAAAAAAATATATTACTATAGGCATGACTGATATAAGATAGTACTGATGACAGGAAACACACTCCTTCCAGCCTTTGTTTAGAAAACAAATCCTGCAAGGCAGCAGAACATGGAACAGGTTGCACTGGGTTACATGTTACCAGTAGCAGGATGATCATGAAGACCATACTCCTGACCTGAAAAAAATGACAAAGATGCTGTGCATCTCAAATAAGGTCTATAATTTAAAAAATTACTTATTTCGATTAATGTGTTGTGGAACATATCTTTATCATCTCCAAAATTTACTGCATCTAGAACTATTTGGATAGACTTAACTTAGTCCAAACAATCAGCTAATACATTCATAACATATTCATAATAGTCACCTATATTTGCAAAACTATGCAAATGATTTTGAATGTGAATTAACTTTTAAATAAGGATCAGCACAATGAATAGTGTGCTTTCAAGGAACATTTCCTATGATCCAGAGAATCTGATAACTCTTTGTCACATGACATGCGCTTTGTTATATACAACATTTTATCGAAACCATTTATGTCAGATGTAACATCGTTTAGCCCTGCTTAGCATTTTTATTGTGGTGGCTTGATTGATATCATTTTATTTGAAATCATACTGGACTTTTATTGTGTAATTAGCAATTCATTTTTAACTAATTTCTTCAATAACAATATAACAAGGAAGTTTTAAAGGCAATGAAAAAAAATCTAATAACTTATTAAGTAATTTCCTCAGTATCAATCAGATGGAAACAAAATATCAGATAATTTTAGAGTTCAATCAATATTTAGATATTAAATTAGGGTTCATAGGAAATATAGTACACTTTTTTGAAAGCAAAAACATTTAAAATATGATATCCTTTAGTGTATCTGTATCCTTACAAAATGCATGAAAACTGGTATTTTTTTGATATTTTGTTAATTGTTCGAATTGATTTTTCTAGAGAGTTAAGATTGTACTTAAATAATTTCAAGTACTTTCATTGTACTTTTATATTTCCAGTTGACATTTTTAAAAATTGCTTCAATATTTATAATGGTCTAAAGTTGGAACAGTTTTTTCAAAAGCATGTTTTTCACTGCTTTTTTTAAAATGCCAATGAATGGAAGTCCATTAAAAATTTATAAATACAAACATGGGCAATTTTATTTTTTTAATGGAAGATTAGCCCCTCAGCTAATATATGTTATATAATGAATTCATGTGGTCACGTGGCTTTAATAGTTACGGCCACTCAGCAAAGTTATATACTTTTTTTCAATTTTCATACTTTTAGACTATGTTTTCTAGACAATAGACATAATATTCTGGTTATTGCTTTATAATGAGATAAAAAAAGCAAAGTAAAAAAATTGACAAAAAATTCTTCTAATTTTCAAAGCCATGAGTGAAAAACAAATATTTAGAACAAAATATTTCAAACAAAATATTTTGTATTTGTCATTGCATCTAATATACTAAAAAAATATATGAAAAAGTATGACTGAATAACTGTTAGGCTTTTAAAACTATTGATTTCCTTATATTAGCAATGCTAAACAAAAAGTTATATAAATTACTTAAAAAAGAAACTTACCAACATCAGTTTGTGTGATAATATTTACAGGTATTGAATCAATTTTGGTTTTATCAGCTGGTGCTGGGCCTGTTCGATCAATTTGATTTAGCAACTGTGAAAAAGAAAATCATAAACAAGGCAAAAAGAAATTCTAAAAATTATAATAAAAATAATTCTTAAAAAACATGAAATATATTTTAAAAATACAAAGAACAGAAAACATGGTAAAAAAGAAAATATGTTGAAAAAGAAACATGATGGCAATACAAACAAAACTATTTTATGTTATATTAACTATTTCAATTTATATTAACTATTTTAGATAATATAATATTGAAAAAATCTAAAAGAATATCAAAGTTATTTAATTAACATTTGTTAAAATTACAATAAAATCTGTTTGCCTTGTACCATTTCCAAGTTTATTTTCTTTCCAAGTTTATTTTCTTTTCTTTTATTTTCATTTCCAAGTTTATAGTCTTTAGTCTTCTATGCAAGATTTCATGCAAGGTTAATAAAGGAGCAAACTTTTATTTAAAAATCTTGATGTAAATAATTTCTTTTTAAAAAGTCTTTTTAAAAAGTAGTGTGCTTTTTATTAATCACGTTTTCAATTTAACGTTTTCAACATACTCATCAACAAAAATTTCAATATACTCATTAGCAAAAATCTCAACATAGTCATTAACAAAACAAAAAAAATTTG
Organism: Hydra vulgaris; assembly: GCF_022113875.1. Taxonomy (NCBI): domain Eukaryota; kingdom Metazoa; phylum Cnidaria; class Hydrozoa; order Anthoathecata; family Hydridae; genus Hydra; species Hydra vulgaris. Next base: position 42,748,150 of record NC_061164.1, read on the forward strand.
AACGAGTTTCTCAGTATACATTTCATTGTGCACTTAATGACTATTTTATGACAAATCAGTAACAAAACAAAAAAAAAATTTGAACGAGTTTGGCAAATGGCAATAGTTAATAGTTATATAGTTAATAAAGGACTACAAACTCTAGTTTGATTGTAGTTTTTTCTAATTTAAATTTAAGTTCTTGTTTTATCTTTCACTAATGGTTAGACTAAGTTTTAAGCCGGTTTCTTTGGTTTGAACTTTCTTTAATTAAACTTTTCAAAAAAAAAAGAAGTAATTGACATTCAGATCAAAGCACAGATTAAAATAAAATCTGAATACCCCCAGTTTTTACATTTAATTTAATCTTTCATTTTTAAGTAAATAATAAGTAAACAGAAGACTATCATAAAAAAAACTCAAGTTTATATGTTTATTTATTTTGGACATCAAAAACATGTCATTAGTTTACTAGGTAGGGTAAGTGATAAAAAAGATCAATAAAAAAAGTATGCTTTGCTACGACTTGTTTGAATGGTTGGAGAATTTAAGATAATATTATCAATATATCTTTTTCTAACAAGAAGATTACAGGATATTTTCTTAATAAATGTAACCATGCAGTAACTGTCAGCATTGTTATGAAGTACAACAAACAATTTTTTGACTTTTATTTTAAATATATTACTACTGAGATACAGTCACGTGACATTAAAATATTTTTTTTGTTCTTAATTTTTGTTTTTCTTAAATGTTTAATTCAAGAAAAACAAAAATTAAGAGTTTGTTGACTCTTATTATCATAGAGAAGTCTACAATGTTTAGACTAGGACATCAATGCTTTATTTATAATTTCTTGAGGGATGTTTCTCCATTTATCTTTTATATTCCAAATAAGTTCTGTAATATTTTTTGCTTTTCGTGTTTTTAATTTATTTAACATATAACTTTATGTAGTCCATAGGTACATTATTTGGTGAGTTTGGTGTTCATATTTCAGGATGAATAAACTTGATTTTTTGGTCAGTTAGAAATTTAATGGTCATTTTCAAAGAGTGACTAGGTACAAAGTCTTGATGGAAATAAAAGTCATTTGTTGGATATAATCTTTTGATATCATTTTTAACAAATGGTTTTAAAACACTCTCTATATAGTTACTTGAATTAATTTTAACTCCTGATTTGACAAATATTAGAAATGTTAATCCTTTTGCACAAATTCTTTGCCATACCATGACAGATTTTGGAAAATTTTTCTTTTTGTAATAGGGTACTCTAGTTTTGTCTTAGAAATCTGTAAATTTTTTATTGACTTTGTAAACCTTTTCTTGAAGGTGATAATGCATGTACACATCCTTTTGAAACTTTTTCTAAAACTTAATTGACTTTCTTGATATTTTAAACTTTCTAGATAATTCAGAAATAGTTGGTAGTCATTTTTTTAATAAATATTTCATCTGAAAAATTTACCGTAAATTTAGCTTTAATGGTCGATGTCGACATTCAGCTTTTTTGCCATTTAAACCATCTTTTCTTTTAATTATTGGCACATTTTTTAACTCTAAAAAATAATTTTCCAGTAATTAAATAGTGGTTATTGAAACTTTGATCGATTCCTTTCCTAATAATTTCTTAATCATTTTATACAAAGATCTAAGTTGTACCAACGATAAAATATGTCCTTTAATAATTCCTTGATTTTTTTTTGTCGAAATGCTTGGTTTAAATAAATCTTTATTTTAACTACTTTAAATAAGTGATTAAATTATACAAATAATATCGTTAAATATTGTTTAATTAAAAAGTAATGAGTTACCCACAAGTAACACTAGGAAATAAAGAAAACAAAGAAGAGCAAGAAAGCAAATAATTAAAAAAACTGTTGTAAAAGTCAGGAAAACATGAAGACAGAAGAGAACTTCAAAGCACCAATCCATAAATTAAAGTTTTATGATCATAAAAGAACGGTAAAAATATGCAAATTTGCTGAATAACAAGTTATGAAAGATTGAGTTTAGTTTGATGGAGCAAGTGATGACAGCTTACTGGAACAGTAACCATGGTAGTATTTGTAGGAAAGAAAATGAGATACAATCTTATAACAATAGGACAGAGGCTCAGGTTTTACATTGATTGAATTAGAAACCATATATACATGGTTTCTATAATAAGTTGATAGTGGAGCATATGCAACAAAGAGTTGCATATTCAAGGCATTTACAATATTATACAAGATTACATCTGTGGTGAGAAATGGATGAAAAAAATACAAACAACTGCTTACCTGAAGCACAAAAAAATTTATCCATAAAAGATTATAAAAGTCAAATATATGTAATCCACAAACTTTTAACAAATAGAAGAACATTTTTGCAAACATTTCAGCTTTTAAAAACTCACCTGTGTAATAATATTGTCTAGTCCATTTGGGCCCCAAACATAATCACCTAATTGTCCACTACCACTAAAATATGATTTCCAACATAATTAAGTATCATTACATTATTTTAAATACTAATACTATTTTTAAAGAGATCTCTAAGTGCCAAGACAAGTTGTTTTTATTTCATAAATAAACATTGAAAAAAATTATTGGGTTAATAGAACATACTAAAACAAATTTTTTTATCGAGATATTAACAAAAAAAAATTCAGCTATTTTGTTGCTTAGCCATACAGTTATGTTTTGGGCTGTCTACCATACAGATATTTTATAAACTATATGTTGTAATATTAACAATAAAAACAAAATTGTTAGGTGTTATAAAATAAATCTAAACAAGTTAAAAGTAAACGCAAAAACAAAATATAAACTGTACATGATTAATAAATTTTATTGTTATGATTACAATTTGGCTAAGCATGTATTAAGAAAAATAGAATCACTTGTGTTACTAATTACACAATTTTAATGTAAATTTTGCCGGACACCATTATTTTGGTCAAAATAAACATTTCAATTACCAATAATTCACATAGAGCTGAACATTGGTACATACCTTTGGGACATTATTACAAATAAAGTATTAAAAGTCCCCATCAATCCCATATCTGCAAAAGTTATTCAAGGTCAAAGGTATAAAAAAAAGGTGTTTAAAAAAAAAAAAGAAAAAAAGAAAACGCTTTATTATAAAAATAGATCAAACAAAAGTATTAGATCATGAAAGTGTTTACTAAAATTGCCTTTAAACATTTTCATAAGAATCATTATTCCTAAGATATTGCAATTCTCGCAAAAATATAATGCGAGAAGGTATATTGCGAAAATATATTAAATATATTGCAATTTTATATAAAATATAATGGTAGAAAAGTCATTGCGATTCTTGTGAAATTACGAATTTAATATACCAATAATATATACATTATATTTGTATATATTATTTATTATTAAATGCATATTATTTATTATATACTCGTATTAGTGTGATATATTATATTTTAGTATTTTCTTTGCTTTCTTCTTCTTTGTAGTCATCTTCTTTTTCAAGCTGGATATGTGAAAAAGATACATCAATTGTCTACTCATTAATATCATCAAAATCATTATTTATTGAATTGGATTCAACATTGGAGAAAGACTGGCCTCGGCAATCAGTACACACCGATGAACAAAATAACCTGACTTTTTTACAGCTACATTTTGTACTACAACCTTTTTTTGCAGTTGCAGAAGATGGTGATGAGAAGTCTTCCCGGAACTGGTGGGAGTAAAGTGTCAATCAGCTCTAATGCATTATTTACTAATTTCCGACCCCAGTCTAATGAGTCCAGTTGATTGCCTAGCCATACATGAACTTAATAATATACTAGATACAAGTGTTGGCTAGAAGAAGCAGATGTTGGAGGAAGACAAGATAACTGCACTCTTTTATTACTCCGGGTGTTTTTTTACAAAAGTTAGGTATCTATACTTGTCTAAACAACCAATCTTATTTGAAGCTCCATATAAAGCAAGAAGAAAACGAACTCTGTTTGTAACAATGTCTTGTGGTGAAGAGTTTATCTTTTGAAACACTTAGGCACAATTAATTAAATCACATTTTTTAAATATTTTTTTTTTTTTTTTTTGTTATTCACCTCCTCAAGGCCGAAAAGGCCACTACAGACAAGGAGGCTACTTAATAGTGGTTATAACCCTCTCTCAACTCTATAACTCCGAAACACGAACCTTGACGAACAAGGCCGCTGTGCGGAGAAACAAGTTGAGTGCGGGATGTGGTGGGGATCGAACTCGGAACCTCTCGCTTATGAAGCGAGTGTTGTAACACTACCGCAAATGCGGTTGTTTTAACAAATAATTTAAATGCGGTTGTTTTTTCTGAAAATTGCTGATGTAGTTTATCAGCCAGTAATTGCATGTAAAAATAAGATTTTGACATTTTGGATAAGCAGATGAATATATTTCTGTTGGTCGATGAGCTTTCCTGGGTTTTAAAAAGTAAATAATCTTATCAATTGGAGTCCGTGCAGTCAGTAATACTAATAAGTCAACATCTTCACCAACAACAATAGAAGTACTTGTTGCATTAGATTGTTCTATGGCTGTTTCAATTATAAGGACATCAGCGTCATTATCTGCTTGCTTCACTATAACATTTGCAGCTGTAAATCTTTCGCATAACATAAAAATGAAGTGAGACTTGTTATGAGTATTAGAAAGGAATTGTTGTTGATTTGTTGGAACTGTTATAAAGTGATCAAAAATGACATCAGGTGAATAAAATATTTTTGTGGTTCGACGACGCTGTTCTGCAGCTTTAATATTTTTCTTATAATCACTATAACCATTAAATATTACTATAGACACTCGATGACTAAAATAAACAAAAACTTAATGGAAAGATATAGAAGATATTTTTGTGGTTTGATAACACCGTTCTGCAGCTTTAATATTTTTCTTATAATCAGTATATCCATCAAATATTAGTATAGACACTCAATGACTAAAATGTCTTTGTACATACTGAATGTATTTATCAAAAGTAACGTTAAAGGTTGCTTCTCAATCCCACATAATGTTAAAGGTTGCTTCTCAATCCCACATTGTAATAAATACCCTCCATCGATGATGTAACTAGCATTTGTGTTGTCAATTTTAACTTCCATTTCTGTGTTTTACGTATTCATCAAACATTGATAAAAGATAGAGGGCTAATTCATCCTCAAAAATTTTTTTCTATTTCATCCTCAAATGTCTTAGTAATACTCATACGTTGATATAGTAATACTGGATCTACAGGTACTTTCTAATCATGAACTTTTAGAAGTTAGAAGAGGTTGAACTTTATCAGTGCATTTTAATTTGATATTAAATGTTTCACCTAACATTTTAGACAGAAGCAATCCCAACTTCACAAGCTCTATGACAGTTGATTTTATTATCACCAACCATTCCACTAGCAATTGAAATGATTTCTTTAATTTTAGGACCATGTGATAAAAACCACTTGTTTAAATTGTTGAAGTTTTCCAACATCTTTATCATCTTTCTTTATTCATGAATCACTTGCATCTACATGCTGATCTGTTGACATTCTAATATTAGCAAGATCCTCTAAACCATCACATACAGTGTTCATTGCATGCATGTCATAATCCCATTTATATATAAGACTCTCTTTTGTACTTCTTCCTTGAGAAATACTTCCATATGTCTTCATTAATTTCATCATTGATTGCTAAATTACCATATCCATTGAAGTACCACAATTGAGTTTATCAGAACGTCTAACAGTGAAAAATCTTTTGATAAACATTTAATTGTAACACTTTAATTGTAGCATATCCTGCTACAATTAGAAAAGTTAATGAATCAAAGTGTATTAAAAATACTTCTTTTTGCTAAAAAAAAGTGCCCTCATTTTTCTAATTGTTTTAGTTTTTCATTGAACTTATAAAGTAATGCTTTGTTATGACTTTGTTATAATTTGCTATGACATCCTTAATGAAACTTTGTTATTTATGACATCCTTAATGGTAATATCAAGATTGGCTACCATCTCCTCATCAATAGCAAGATCTATTGAAATTATTATAGCTAAAGTGAGCTGAAGTAATGTATGGGCTCTAACAGCTCTAGCGTAAGCATGGCCATTGAGCATTTTTTCTAACAATTTAGGTGCATAAATTAATGAAAGTGCCTCTTGTATGCCATTTCCTTGCATAATATAACCAATTGATCCAAAAAATGACATTAGTAAATGAAATTCTCCAAGTCTTATTATAATCTTTGATAATCCAGATCCATCAGGTGCATCAGATACATTTTCACAAGCTTTTGCATAGAGGTTGATCGAAAGTAATAATGCATACTTCGTGGCCGTAATGTTTTGCATTTTTTAAAGCACATAGTAAAGTCGTGTAAATTGTACAGTTACTTGATAGTTGGTGAATAAACAGTAAGAATAATATTTTAGACTTTTTAGACTACTTGTTAAACGTTCGATATAACCATTCCAACTGGGTAACGATAAATTCTTTCATTTACCATAGAACCATATTGCTTCAACTTTTTGGATTAAAGATATTGGTGCTTCACTTTCATAAGCTAAATTTTGCACATTTATTTTACTATAACCAACTACACCATCATTTTGATAGATTTAAATTGGCACATTTTAATTTTGCTTTTGTTCCAAAGTCTTTTGCAGAAGGGATTTCATATATTCGTGGTATATGATCCTTTTGTGAAACTGAACCTTTTAGGGTAACAATTTGAATGATACCAATTATGTGAAGCAAGTTATTACCGTCTAAAATATTTACATTTATATCAGCACTGTCCGCAACGCATTGAATAAATGTGCCAGTTTGTGGACGTAATATAAAAAGTGCACAGTGAAGAACTGCTGCTACCTTTTTTTTTTTTTTTTTTTTTAAAGTTAATTAAGGTGCCCCAAGAAGTCTTTATGGTCTTATAACAGAGCACCGCGGAAGAGCATTTAATAGAAAGTTCACGCCTCCTTCCCAACCGATGTCCCAAAACTTGCCATAATGCTGTGGCTGATACTTGTACACACTAATTTTAAATATTCTGATTTAGATCTTTTTTTTTAAAAAGTAACTTGCTCTAAAAAATAAGTCAATGACTATGGAATATCGCTGATAATATCTTCAAACATTTGACAAAGGAGAGGGATACTTGGAATTATCAAATACTAATGATTGAATGTCCTCTCGAATGATTGCTACCGCGGCTTTTAAAATTTGAAATCGTTCTTCTACTTTATTTTGGCTTTTTTTTTTGGAAAGTTCAGCATTAAATTCATTATCAATGCGTGCAGTAACCTTTTTTGTTTCCTCATCAGAACGACTCCATGCTACCTTCAAAATTGATTCTTTAAATTCAAGAGTAGCAGCTTTATGAGTTTAATGCTGAACTTTCATCGATTTCTTCTTCTCAGCCTCCTTGTTCGCTTCATCGCCGCAAAATAAGCAACATTTTTTTAAACAAAAAAGTGATTTACTTACGCGCGCTTTGGTACGAGGTGGACTAATTTCAGATGTGCTAACTGGATCTATATCTTGCGGTCTATTAAATGCAGCAATAGTACTCTTCCGAGTATACTTTTTGTGGCACACCACATGAATCGTCACAGACTTCAGATCTTTCAGGTATTTATAAAAAGCGTCACTTCTTTTAACACTTGTATCAATCAAAGTCATCATTCCACGATACTATAACATAGTTTTTTAATAAAAGTATTAAACGGTTCAAATCGTAATACTTGATACTATTCACTGCAATAGAACGTTCAACACTAAAAGTATTTCATCGTTTGTAACTTTGTTCCAAGAATTTTGGGAAGTTAGACAAGAAAAATCAGTTTAAAAAATTATTCAAAAAAAGCATTTTTCATTGTTCTTATACAAGATCAAAGAAAAGCCACTGAAACAGTTTACTCAAAAATGTGTTAAAATGCACTTCGCATTTGTTTAATCTATTTTTATGCTAAAACATTTCCTTTTTTTTTTATTTAAATAAAAAAAAAACTTTTTTTTTATATCTTTGACCTTGAATAAATTTTTTTTGCAGATATGAGATCGATGGGGACTTTTGATACTTTATTTGTAATAATGTGCTAATAATTGTAATAAGGTATGTATCAATTTTCAGTTCTATGTGAATTATTGCAAATCTACCACTATTTTTTTGTCTATTTTGACCGGATTACATTGTCTTTAGTAGTTATAAAAAAAGTTCACCCTGAATTTTAGTTTATAGTGTCATTGGAGGCTTTTGAAAAAATGAAAAATGTAACTTTTCTTAAAAAACCACTTTTAATAAAAATTGACATAAACAGTATTTTGTTTTCACAAACAATCAGCAAATCAAACTTATTTGTAATATTTTTCACAAAACCTAAAACAAAATTTATTTTTCAGTTTTTAGATGTAATTAGACTAATTTGTTTTTAACAAATAGGTAAGGATAATTTTAAATTTATACATCTTCTTTATATTAGAACTTCCCAGTAAGCACAAAACATTTTAGACATTTAAAAAACATTGTAATACATTTTAATATGTTTTCTAGACATGTTAAACATATCTTGTGTCCACTGTTATATTGGTATTTTTATACAGGTATTTTAAATACTTATTAAAATTTTATATAAAGACCAACATCCTTCTTTTTGCTAAAAAAAGTGTAATTCAAAACCTAATAAAAAAAAAAAAAAAAAAGATTCTTTACAGTGAACTTTTACATAAGGATTTTGACCAGATTATTATAAATTCTGTATCTTCTTCATTTTTATTTAAACAATGTGAATATTGTTTTAATTTTGTCTGAACTATCGTTATGATATTTTTTTTCTTCTTCAATTAAAATATATTTATTAAAAATAAGTTTAAAAAAACAATACTATTATTGAAAATTTTCACCTTTCACAACGTTTTATTTATTTTTTTCCATAAAGTTATAACTGAAGTTTAATAATAAATAACTTTTTTAACCTTACAAAAAGGAAAAATTCAATATGGTGTTAGAAATGATGAAGTTTTTTATAAATATCTTGATAAATAATTTGCTTTAGAAACTTTAATCAACTCTAAACTTACTTTTTAAGGTTTATTTATGAAAAGACACTTTTGTTTCTCTTTAATGCTATCTCTAATTAAAAAAGTTTTATTTCAATCTTACATGTTAAAATTTGTTCCATCCATCATCACTAAAATTTTAACAACACATTGTTAATAAAAAGAAATTTAAAAATGCATAACACAAATTCTCACTAAAATTGTACATATATCATTTATTCACATGGAATGTGAATCAATGATATACTAGGTTGGTTGAAAAGTTCGCGGAGCGGCACCTATGTTGCAGTAGTAGAAACAAATTTATAACTGTATTAAACGTATTCATTCTTCGTATGAACGCATAAAAAATTTCAAGTAGATATGTCATTTCAGTCTTTGTTTACAAGCTATTGAAATTAGACGTGTCATAGTATTTTTTAAAATGGAAAATATTGAACATCGTGCTGTAATAAAACTCTTTGTGAAAAAAGGTTTAAAGCCCATGGAAATTCATAATGAAATGGTAAATGTGTTGGGTGATGATGCTCCTTCAAAAACAACAGTATGCAAATGGGCTGCGGAGTTTCAACGTGGGCGTTCAAGCCTTGAAGATGACCCTCGCTCTGGACGTCCAAAAAGTGCTACTACTGAAGAAACGATTAATGCTGTGCATGACATGGTTATGGATGATAGACGATTGACCAAACGTGAAATTGCTGAGGCTGTGGGCATCTCAGATGAACGGGTATTACACATCTTGCACGATGAATTACGTCTGAGAAAGCTGTTGGCAAGATGGGTGCCGCATTCGCTAACTCTGGATCAGAAACGCACTCGAGTAAAACTTTCTCAAGAACATTTGGCCCGTTTTCAAAAGAATAAAACAGATTTTGTGCGTCGATTCGTAACCATGGATGAGACTTGGGTTTACCACTATGATCCGAAGCTGCGACAACAAACTGCAGAGTGGACAGAACCCGGTTGTTCAGCTCCGAAGCAATTGAAGGCGTCAAAATCGTCAAAGAAGGTTATGGCATCAGTTTTTTGGGATGCGAAAGGAATTTTATTAATAGATTACCTTCAAACCGGTAAAACGATAACAGGTGAATATTATAAAAATCTTTTGGACCAGTTGGATAAAAAAATTTGTGAGAAAAGACCTGGTTTGCTGCATAAAAAAATCATTTATCACCAGGACAACGCACCTGCTCATATCAGCGATGTTGCAAAGGCGAAATTGGTCGAATTAAAGTACGAACGCTTGAAACATCCACCCTATTCACCAGATCTGGCTCCGTCCGACTTCCACCTCTTTCCACATCTCAAAAAATTTCTACGTGGAAAGCGTTTCTCATCACATGAAGAAGTCATTGCAGCCGTAAATGGGTATTTTGAAGGCCTTCCGGAATCGCACTTTAGAGATGGGATACATGAATTGGAGAATCGTTGGAAAAAGTGTATTGCTCTTAAGGGAGAATATACTGAAGAATAAAGTCATTTTTTGAATCATAAAATTGTTTTTTCATTTCCGCTCCGCGAACTTTTCAACCAACCTAGTATGCCAGGGAATATTAATGCGGTTTGAGCATGAGAACATAAATATGCAAACAATTATGTTATGATAATATATTAAGAGAAAACAGGAGAAATAGGTTAAAATAGGAAAAATTAGATAGAGTGTGTCACAGATAACATAAAAAAGTTTTACTTAAAAATCCCTAGCTTGTGTATATTGAAGATTATGAGAATAGAGCATGCCGATATAAGAGCATGCCGATATAAAACTACAGCAAGTTTCTAAGAAAATACAATTTAATTAAATACAATAGAGTATATATTTTTCCAACAGTAGTAGAAGCTTCATAATACAGCACCAGAAACTTCAAAGTACAAGCCTAAAAATATGCTAACTTCTGGGAATTTTAATTTTTTTTTCTGAATTCTGAATCACTGATAGTAGTTATGATAACAATGTAGTCAACGATAGTAGTCATGATAACAAGGCTGCAAGCAACCACTATTAAGTTGGGAGTTACTAGAAAACAAAGAATAGAATTAAAGAGCAAGGAAGCAGTTGATAGAAGATTTGAAATGTTAAAGGTTGTATGAGCCAGAAAAACATGGGAGAAAGTTCCAAAGGGGTTGAAGTGCAGGGAAAAAACAAGAAGAATAAAAGGTTTTAGAGCATGCAGGAACAGATATAGTAAAAGGATGTGACTATGCTAAATGATGAGTCAACCAAGAATGAGTTTTAGTTGACAAAACTAGAAATAATAGCTTCTTTAAGTAGCGACCATGATTTGTAGAAAATTAGTATTAGTAGAAAAAGAAAAAGAATCAACTTTACGAAGATGGGAGTGAAGCTCAAGCTTGGCAGATAGAGCGGGTTCAACTCAGGCTTGGTCAGGAAGGCATGCGATTTCACGGTTCTATATGACTACGCAAATAATATTTTGTTTTAAGAATCTGACCACAGTTTTAACATTTTAATAAAGCGCTGAAAACTTAAGTTAGTTATATAGAAACTAAAAAAACAAATATATAAAAAAAGAAAAAAATCTTCTTTAAAAAACAATGAAAAATAAAATAAAAATAGCTTAGTAATAAATAGCTAAAACAAAAATAAAAAAGACTAAAAACAAAAATTAACTAAAATAAATAATAAACAATAAGATAATTACGTTTGAAATAAATAACTTTAAATCTTTACTAAAGTTTTTATAATGTAAAACTAGTAGTGTCCCGTATGCTTTGTTACCCCACTATATAAAATTATATTAATAGTAACAAATAATAATAATAAATAGTACTAATTGACAAAAATATGCAAATAAACACTTTTGTTTTTATAAAAAATTTGATCGTGCATAAATGGTATTTAAAAAAAAAAATATATTAAACTTAACGAGGAAACTATTTTATTTCAATTCTTCATAGTAATGTAAACAAAAGTAAAATAATTAAATCTTTTCTTTTGTCAGAAATCCTATTTTTTTTTTTTTTTTTTTTTTACTTCACCTCCTCAAGGCCGAGAAGGCCACTACAGACGAGGAGACTACTTTTTTTGTGGCTATAACCCTCTCTCAACTCTATGACTCCGAAACACGAACCTTGACGAACAAGGCCGCTGCGCGGAGAAACGAGTTGAGCGCGGTACTACCAGGGACGTGGTTATATATACCAGAAAGCAAATGAGGAAAAGTGAAGATGAAAACAAAAAATAATGAACAAAACTATTCCTTTAATTTATAATTTGATTTAATTTGTTATTAATTTAATTTTTTTTTATTTAAAGATGAAAAGAAAAATACATTAATACTTTAATGTAAAAAAAATCATTAGCAGGAAATTGTTACTTTATTTAAAAGCATTTTAATAATATAAAAGCGTTAGTAAAGATCAAATTTTAATTCAAACGGGTATCTTTAATTCAAAAGTTTGTCTTTTTTTCTTCTCAACAAAATATTTTTGAGTGTATTAACTTGAATGATTCTTAAATAAAGTTTATTTAAGAGACAATCATTGTTTAAAGTCGTCGCTTATAAAATTTAAAGATTAATTATAAGATTAATTATAAAAAAATCTTATATATTATTTTATTTATTATTTATATAATCTTAAATGTGTATAAATATTATAAATAAAAAATTTATACAACTTTCTTCTATACTTTAAATTAAAACGTTATCACTAACTGTTACTCTATTTGAAAGCAATTCGCTAATATAAAAACGTCAGTAAAGATAAAAGTTATTCATTTTTGTCGTAATTAAAAATAATTTTTTTCAGCGCATTTTTAAAATATTAAAAACTGTGGTCAAATCGTCAAAATAAAGTATTATTTGCATGGTCATATAATGGCGTGCAATGGCACGCCTTCCTGACCAAGCCTGGTTCAACTACATTTACAATGTGTTTTTGATCTTGTCTAGAAGAGAAAGAGCATCATCAGAAAAACCAGCAAAAATATGACAATAGTATTCCATACAGGGTAAATAAGAGATTTGTAAAGGGAAAATATAGAATAAGGAGTAAAAAAAAGGCAAGCAGGATAAAGAGAAGCAACCTTAGTAAATGCTAACTTAGCAATTGATTGTAAATATGGTTTCTATGAGGCGTGAAAAAGGAACGATAATCCAAGAAAACATAAAGAAGAGGACTCAGTGAAGAGTTGCCATTCATCAATATAGAAATGTTGAAAGCATTGCGATAGTTGTTTGCAATAAATAACTGAGTTTTGTTGGAGTTGTGTAAGTTATTTGACTTAAGATGGGTCATAATCTTATAATCTGTTATCAAATAACAGATTATAAGATTATGACAGGAATGTTGTCTGGAACACAAGCCATAGATGAGTTTAATTGAGATGACTTTAGCAACGGAAGCTAGAGTGATTTGAATGTATAACAATTATTACAGGGCAATTCCATGTGAAAACATCCAATTTTTTTTTTTTGAAAATGCAATTCTAAGTGCCAAATTTTGGTAATATTTAAACCACTATTTAAACCATCCTAAAAATTTTATTGTCTAATTTCAGTTGGTTCCCAAGATATAGCTATTTTTGGTTTTGGTTCTAGGTTCAGATAGATGTGTTGGAAAGCTGAAAATATAACTATTACATATTTTGGGCCAACAAATCAAAAAAAACTGATGCAGCTAGATTTTTTTTTTAAAGAATTTGTCCTGAATAGTTAAGTTATAGTTATTACACAAAAAAAAAAAAAAAAAAAAAAAAAAAAATTGGTGAGTGGTCTTTTCTAAAACAGAAATAAAAATATGGTCAAATCTACTTAAATTTATTGCCTAAAAGACAAGTATTATGATAAATCAAAAGAGAAAAAAAAAGGTAGCAACTTGACAGTTTTTTAATTGAAACAGTTTTGTCTATATCGAAATGTTCTTTTAGATGTTCTTGACTTTTTGTTCCTAATTTCTTTGTAATTTTATAAAATCTGATCCTAAAAAATTATAGTTTCAAAGGGGGAGAATTAAATAAAATGCAGATGTATATCGCAAATTTTTTTCAGAAGTTGTATTAAATAGTTTAGTTAGAGTTATTACAAAGAATCAGATTAAAAAACAGAAATAAAAACATTTTCAAATATACTTAAATTTATTACTTATAAAACATTAGTTTCATATTTATCAAACTAAGACAAATAAACTTAAAAATCAGACTCCAAAACAAATAGAGCACTTGGAAAGAAGTTCAAGAAACAAAAGTAATGCACAAAATTTAAAAATTAAAAACTCAAAAAATAAAATTTATTAGTTATAGTGTTATAATCATTTACATTAATATTATATTTGCCCTGGTTGTGTTCTTGGGACATTGATTACTGCAATCAAATTCCACAATGTTACCCAAAAGATATCATCTCTCTGTGGCCAAATGAAGTTTTGAGAAGGACCATGAGGGTGCATAAACTTAATTTGAATATCAATTGCTCAACTTTAAGTGATTTTTTTTTGTAATAACTATACTTAATTATTAATGACATCAAAAAAAAAAAAAAAAAGGCATCAGCATTTTTGTGATTGGACTTGCCCCAGTAAAATTGTGATATAAAACCGATTGAAATTAGACAATAAAACTTTCAGGATGTTCATAATTTACTAAAATCTTTCAAGTCTCAGATTTTTCTGTTTAAAAACAGAAAAATCTGAGACTTAGGGTCACATGTCCTGGATGTTTTCAAATGAAATTGCCCTGCAATCAGATATAGCAACTGCACAAAAAGGTGAAAAACATGGAAGAATGAGGCTTGACTTGGAGCCAACATTATGGCAGTATCGTTTTTATATACCACACTAATTTAATAAATCAATTATTAATGTGTTATTAAGATTTTTTATTTCAACTATTACACAAAAACTTATTTCAACTATTACGCAAAAACTTATTTGTTCATTATCTCAAAATGATGTTTTTGGAATTGCATTTCTTTTGTATACCAACAATATATATATGTATATATATATTTATATGATAAATCATCCTACTTCATAAAAATGAAAAAAGAAATGTATCTTACTCGGTAGTCCAAGATTCTGTAGCAGTTGTTGAAAAAATCTAAAAGAAAAGTAAAATACAAAACATTTTAACTTGTTTTTATATGCTTTTGATATAACAATTTTAAACTAATTAGAAGACACTTTAACTATAATACTCTCTCAACTTTGGAAAATGTATACAATGAACTTTTGTTAGATTTGACATAATAACAATGTTATAATAATTATTTCAAGTCTTTTACTTCAAATTTTAACTAGATAATAAAATATAAAAATACAATGGTTTCCTATAATAAAAGAACTATAATATTTCTATGACAAAGCGAATCTTGCTGCTTCAAAACTAGCTATTTGGAATACTAACAGGTATTTGTAGGTAGTCAAAGTGTATTAATAACAGGAATTTTAGTATAACAAATCAACACACTTCTCAAACTAATATATATATAAATAAGCATTTAAAAAAAAGTATAAGTATTAAAAAAAGAAAGTTCTTTGAGAAATGATTGAAAAATGTTAAAAAATTAACTTATTTACAATTATATAATGACCTAATAAATGACCTGTTTTACGCTGACTTATTACTTATAATTTTATAATTGCTTACAAATAATTGTAACTATTATAAATAATAATAGAACAAAAAATAATAATAAATATAATAAAAGATAAATGAGTTAAGTAAGGACATCTCTATTTAAAGGTAAACATCCTTTGATTCATTAAAACCTTCATCCATTGTAACTCAGGCCTCTTGAAGCTTGTTGAGAAAAAGTATTATATGAATTTTAGTTTTGAATTTAAAAAGATAAAAAAATATATAAAACATACAAAATAACAATTTGAAAAAGAATAAAATATTTTTACTTAAAATAGAAAATTAAGTATTACGATATATAATTAAAGCTACATTATATACATTATAAAATACTTAAAAATAAATTCACTTTTTTCAAACTTTCAACTTTAGATAACTTATGTATAACTTTAAAAAATAACAAAAACTTCAAATATTAACTAAAATAATAAGATAAAAAAACAAACTTGTTTAGTGATAAAATTTTGTATTTACATACGTCCCAAATGGCCTATCAACATCAGATGAATAAAACACTGATGAGCCTTGTCCATTGCCAATTTGAAACATCATTTGTGGACCGCTCGTTCTCATATGAGATCCTACATTTTTAAAATTGAACAAAATAGAATAAAAATTTAGACAAAGTTAATGACTTTTTAAACAGAAAATTTGGAGATTTCCCAAAGTAAGTTATTCTAGGATGCTTTTAAGAAGAAATTTTAAAAACATCCTGGAATAAATTTATAAATAAACTTAATAGAAAAAAAAAAGAAAAAAAAAAGGTTTAAAACAATAATCAATAAAGAATATAAGATAACTAGTAAAACAAAAAATGAAGAAAAGTAAAACAATAAAGCTAAAACTTTAGAAGTATCCGCAAATCCATCTTATCATTAAATAAGTAACTGTTTTTCAACACATCAAAAAACGTATCATAAAAAAACATATTGTAAAAAATAGAAAGTATCTTATTATTAAACGTTCAATACAGGTGATTTTTGAAAACTTTAATGCAGGTGATTTTTTGAAAACTTTAATGCAAAAATGCAGGTTTTCATAGTTTCTTTTTAACATTTTACATTTTTAATAATTTTTTTCAATATTTATGCAACTAGGCAACTAAATGCTGCAATAAACATTTTTTGAATTTTTTTTTAAGGAGTTAAATTTATTTTTTGCTTTTTCCAAGATTTGTTTTCAGGGAGCTCTTGGAAATTCAGGAGATTCCAAGAATAGTAACCAAGGTGTGTATAAAAGTGTGTTGAATGCCAAAAGTAGCATAGAGGAAAAACATCTTAAGGCCCAGTCTACTTCTAAGACTTGTATGCTATAATATGTTTTTTGTATGCTGTAGCACCATTTGAAATATAGGTTGGACCTTCCAATAAGTAAGCAACATTTATTGTAACTGTTATGAGAAAAACTATTTTTTAGTTGGCTTTATGATTATTTTACGAAACACTTAAGATTTTTATTTTAAAAGCAATCTAGTATCCAACACCTGGTATCTTAGGAACTAAATTAAAAAAAAAGACCTTCACACTAATGTTCTGGTTTTGCATCGATAGCTAAATATATACAAACAGTTTACAATTAACCCTAACACTTAAAAAGTTTACCTGCTCTTCTCCTCCTTTCTCTTCCTTCAAAATGTCTTTGGTACCACTCCTGTTTGGTCATATTTCATAAAAAAAAAACTTTAATAAGATAGTTATTACAAAATGTCTTCAGCACCACTCCTGTGTAGCACTGAAGTACCACTCCTGTGTGGTACTGAAGACATTTTATATTTAATATAAAATGTCTTCAGTACCACTCCTGTGTGGTTATATTTTATATAAAATGTCTTCAGTAACACTCCTGTATGGTTATATTTTATATAAAATGAGAAACAATTAAAAAAGTCATTACAAAAGAATGTTTATATAAAATTTACTTAGGTATAGCTAAATATGCGATTTATGTATAATTATATTTAACATCATTATATGTATAATATATAACTAATGTATATCTAAATACTGAAATATTTAAAGTAAATTATATGTGGCTATTAAAAACGAAAATAATATTTAACTTGAAAAGAATGTATTTTATATATAAATTAAAAAAATATATATTAATAATAATATATATTAAACAAGCATAAATACATAAACTTTTGAAAAAAAAAAAAACAAAAAAAAAAAACTTACATCCGCAAATTGCTGAATCGGCTCAAGAGCATTGGATTCAACAAACGAACTATTTCATTTCAACAAAAAATTAATATTATTCCAAAAAATTACTTTTTCAAAATAATTAAAAGTTTTGAAGAAAAAGAATTAAAAATTTTGATTTAAAAATTAACTTGGTTTAAGACTAAATTAAGATTCGCTGAAAAAAACTTTGTGAATAAAAAACAACTATTGTTTTATCATGTCTAAGAACCAGAACCAGAGCAAATCTCAGACTCAGAATAAGAAAATGTAAAAAAAACTGATCAAATCTGTTAGTATACTAATGACAGAACACTTGGCTCTGTCATTAGTATGCTAACATATTTTAGTTTTTTTTTTGGCACAAATTTTTGAAAATTTTTTTTTTTTAATCTAGTATTGTCTTAGTATATAATCATTATAAGGAAAAATATATGTATAAACACTAACTTTAATTTATATTTTTAGCTATAAGTTAGTTATAAACCTAGGTATACTGTATGGTAATGTTTTTTTTTTTCATGTGGTACTTCCTAACTACTGTGTAACACCCATTATATACAGGAATTATAATTGTCCTACACAAAAATTACCATTTTAATTTTAATAAAATAAATATATTTGTATATAATACCATGATAATTTAGTATCAGACTTTATATCAAATAAATAAGCAATCTATTAAAATTTTTTATTTCTTTGAGCATTTGTATATCATGAAGTAATTTAGTCTTATATCATTTGTTATATTTTTAAAAAAAAATACTGCAAGTAGGCCTAAAAAAAAAAGCCTTACACTGTACTTAAGGAAAATTTAAAAACTGAATGATTAAATGGTTTACTAGTTTGAAATAGTTATTAATTTAGTTGTCAAAGGTGCTAAGTAGTGTTGTATATATATTAAAAAAAAGTGTAAATATATAAGCAAAAAAAAAAAAAGAAAAAGTAATAATTTAGTAATTTCAACATGTATTTAAACTATTATAAAATATTATAAATAAATTGTCAGCTGTAAAACAAAGTACTGCAGTAAATAATATATTAATTTTTTAAATTAAAAAAATTATTTATGCAGTAATATTGTGTTAGTGTTACTGTATTTCTAGAGCTTTCTGATTCTGTCTCCTGGACCCAAACCATCTTTTACTGATGATTTATAATTTATTCATAATTATCTTTTTTATCTGCATTTTTTAGATCAACATGTTTGACTTTATCTGCTTATTGTAAAGTTGGTGAATTATAATTATGTAATTATACGTATTAGAGACTATGTAGATAAACATGTTGAAAGTCATATATTATTTTGTGATGAATGTTTAACGATTTTTTAAATGATGATTGCAATTAAAAGTATTGTCATGGGACTTTTAACTTTATATATATAGATATGATTTTGTGTAAGAAAAGAGGATGAAAAAAAAGAAACTCTAAATTTGTTTTGTTTTTTTGAGCATATGGACGCAACAATGCAACAAGCTATTTTGGCTATTATGTCACCAGTATTCAATAGCAACCATCAGCAGTTCATCCCTCAAATAGGAATATACATAACTGCAATGGACGTACCTAAATCCAAGAGAAAAACTATAACATTAACACGCTTGCCACCACAGATCTATTCTTCATTGGAAGATCTATGGTTGCCTGCATACCCAGAATATGAATCAACTACCTACGAAGACATTGAGGAAAACATTATGAAGTTTTTAAAACCTAAGTTATCATTAATATTAACTTTAAACTTTTTATTGATAAAAAAAAGCAAGTAGCAAAAGTGACGAAATTTTCACGAAGAATCGCAAGAGCTGCTGAAGGAAGTAAATTTATGAATAAAAATGACTAGATGAGCGATCACATCATCACAGGTTGCAACGACAATCTTATAGTCAACACGTTACTACTGGAAACTGAAGAATTTACATTTGCAAAGGCTGAGCTGTTACCTTCAACGAGTACCTCAGGAAGCACGACAGCTAGATGGTTCTGATAATGTAATGATTGTGGCAACATCATTACTTCCGTCATCAACTGGTAAAAGAGGACTCTGTTATTGGGAAATTGGCTGGTGCCAGCGAATGGAAAAGCTTAGCTTTATTGTGATGCACAGGACTTGGTGTAGTCCTGCTCAATAGAGGAGTAATTGTTGAAGAAGCAGCATGGCTACTGCCAGCAAGTGATACACACCATATTAATATAAGTGAACTGGATTCAATACTTCAAGGACTAAATTTGGCTAAGAAGGACATAAAGAACCAAACAATATACAGTAATAGCAAGAGCAACAAGGGGATAGTTAAATGCAGTTTTAAAGGAAAAATATTGCATAAAAACATAGGAAATTTCTCAATTGTTAATACAAAGACAGTTGAATACTATTAAGGAATTAGCAAAAGATATCCAGATCGTAGTACCATTAATTCCATCTGAAATAAATTTAGCCATTCAACTTTCACCAATCCCTCAAAAATGGTGCAGTACTGCGTGTGCATCATTTTAGTTTTAATAGTTTTGTTTATACAAATTAAATATAAAGTAATTGATTACAGATATTTAATATGGTAGATAGATAGGGAGACAAAAAGATATGGGTGTTAGGGCAATTTTTTAGTTTAAATATTTAATTGTTTAAAATTAATAAGAAGGGTTAGTTGGTGACATCTTCTCAAATATATATTAAATTAAATTTCCATTTTTACCAAAAAATGAAAGAATTAATGTGGAAAAACTATAAATGTTCAAAAAAACTGTTATAATACCTATCTCATTTTAAATACATTACCTTCTCAGGAACAGCATGCAATTGCTTGGATAATCCTCAGCACAAGCCATAAAGCTATGTTATACTTTAGCAAAAAGTACATTGTCAAATTAAAAATGCACTCATGATTTTTTTTGTAAATAAAATTTTGGAGCAATTTTTAAATATGCTGTTGTTTTAACATTATCATTTTTTTTCAGTTGCTTAACCTCACCAAATCTATAGAATGGATACTGACCAAAAAAAAAAAGTGCTTTTGAGTTTGTTTTTAGACACAATAAAATAAAATGTATTTTAATATTCTATTTTACTTGATGCCTACTTTTAAAAATTAGAATGAAAAACATGTGCATCAGTAAAAGCCATAAAGTAAAACAATATATCATTGCCCACAGATTTTACAAAAATTTGCACTTTGTCTATTTGGTCATGTCTGGTCATGTCTATTGTGCCACTTTCTCTGTATAAATATTTTCAAAAAGAACTCTTTCTAAAGAGTTTTATTAAGAAGTATCTTAAATTGTACTTATTTTTTGTTTGTTTCAGAACAATAGTTGCAAATGAAAATATAAAAAAATCGACAAGATAAAAATGTCAAACTTTTCTAAAATTTTTAAAAACATAATTAAATTTTTTTACAAAATCTGTTTTATTTCCTAACTTGTATCAAATTTCGTTGCTGAAAACAGACTATCCTAAAAATAACAGTGAAAATGTTATGCCACAAGCCTATAAAATGTGCTTTGGCAAAAACACAATTGATTTTTTCCATAAAATGGCATGCATAATACCACATTTCTTTTTCATGGGAAGGCTTTTTATCAGTTAACTGATATTTGATGTAAAATAAATCAAATAAATACAACCATAAATACATAATATTCATTTTTATTTACAATACATGAAATGCAAAGTAAATAAATTAAATAAAAATAACTATAAAAATAAAATGTTGTTCGACACCATTAAAAGTCACAACTTGTGACTTTTGTCAATAATTAGCACGCTAATTATTAATGCCACACAACATAAAATAATTTGATTTACACATACAGTTGAATTTATATAACTTTATGAAACTAAGATCAGACATACTTTGGTACAGCTCCTTCAGTGCTTTCCTCGACGCAACCATTTCCACAACCAGCACATGTAAAATCCTAAAAAGATTTGTTAATCTGATACAAATAACTTTATTTTAATTGAATAATTGAACTCAAAAAATTTTCACATTAAACTATTTTATTTTATTGTATAAATTCTACAAATAACTCTAAACTAAAGCAAACTTTATACTTTATTATTTAGCAAACCATATGGCAAATTCAAAAATCACTCTGATAGTAAGCCTATTGTCATTTCTTAATTATTTCATAATAAAAAAATGCAACAAACAACCAACAATAAACCTAACAATATTTTATTCAATGCTATGAAATATTTGTAGTCTTATATAACATTTTTTGAAAATTAACTCCATTACTAATCTTTCATAATTAATAAGTTAATTCAAACTAATTAAGCATCAAATTTATGTGAAGAATCTTGGTTATCATAGATCCTGATAATGCCAACTTATCCAACTTACAACTGACAAAAGAACTTATATGGAAAGATAGCAGACACTTATATGGAAAGATAGAAGTCACATTAATGTATTCTGTGATGCAAATTTTGAATTCTCTAAATTTTGTCTGCAAAAAAAAATTTAATTTAAATGTTCAAATTGAGTGAAATTAAAAAAATTTCCAGATTTGGAAAGACACTTGGATTTGATGTCACACTATGTGCAAGGCTGCATACTTAATTGGGTTTGAAGGGCACAATTTAATTTATAACTTTCATGTCACAAGCCGAAATTACTTTACCTCCATTTACAGATTTGTACAATACTGAAGAGGGTTTTTGGCAAATCATCTGATACTGAAACAAAAATTTGTTTTTTGACTTCAGTGTTTTTGCCAGTTTTTTGAGTGTGATGTTGTTGTGGTGGTGAGTTGGATTTGCAGTGAGCAACAATCCAAAACCAGAATCTCTATTTCTATTAGTAATTTTTAAGTCACTGCAGGAAATCACTCAAGTGTTGACCTACTCTTAAAATATTTATTTAAAATTAGGCTTTACCATCTTTCTGTTTGATGTTTGGTTTACAATTCTCAGAGGTTTCTTTAGTCAAGACTTTCTTAAAATATGTAAAAACTATTTAAGTATTAATAAAAATTAAAATTTAATTGTTCTTCTTATTTTTTTAACTTCTTATATTTGTAAATAGAGCTAATATCAAATATAATTGTTATTCAAACTTTTTTACGAACCATCATTCAAACTTCATAACTGGTTTTATTTTATAGTTGATTACTTATTTTATCTTACCACTTAAATGATATCTTTAGACTTGTTTAAATATTAAAAAATGCATTACATGGTACCCTAATGTATATGCTATCTTTTCATATTAGTGGCGTTCTTGGGTCACCAAGGTTAGCATTAACAGAAGCCGTGGAATTTAACAATCTTTTGTAAGTTAATTGTTTAAAAATAATAAAATCATCTAAAGATTTTTAAGTAAATTTAAACAAAAACAACCAAATTTAAACAATCTAGTATAAAGTTAATTCTTAACAAAGTCACAACAAAAACAACAAGAAAAAAAACTAACCCTTAAATCAACAGAAACATGACCATAACAATTGTGACAAAAATAACCATTAGCCAATTCTTCACTAACAGCTGCCATAAGTTTTTTCAATTTTAGTGTTTTTTTAAATCTTTATGACTTTATGACTTTTATGATATATATATATATATATATATATATATATATATATATATATATATATATATATATATATATATATATATATATATATATATATATATATATATATATATATATATATATTACACATATATTATGGTTTTATTATTTTTTAATTTGCCAACCATATAGATCAACATCAGCTTGGCAAAAAAAAAATTGATAAAGGTTTTATCAACTTTTTTATAAAATTTACCATAAACCATAGAAACAAGGTCGGTGATTTTTTGCCGACCTCAAACAATTCTAGGTCGGCATTGCTGAATAAAACCCTAATTCCAAGGGTTGATGATAAAGTGTGGAATGCTGGTCTTTTCCATAAGCTCATTCTTACAATATATCAGGTAATATCTTTAAAATATTATTGAACTCTTTCTTAACAATTATAGTATAAAAGCTGCTCTCAATAGGCAGCACTCTTTTTCATTTCTTGTATCATCAGGGGTTCTTCAAGGTTTTATCCTTGGCTATATACTTTTTTTAATTTACACTAACAATCTCCTAGAAATTCTCACATCTAAGGTGGGATATTTGCTGATGATGCTACCCTTTATTTTTGTCTTGATAAGAAGCCTCTGATTGCTTGGAGGGGGCATTTGAGCTTGAAAAGGATCTCATTTCTGCTTCTGGAGCTCTAAATGGCTAGTGAACTTCAACTTAGATAAAACTCTGTTCTTTTCAGCTAGTTGTTATCACAACAATCTAGATCTTCTTATATTTATTTATTGTATTCGATGAGTCATCTTCCTTTTGCCTTTTATGATTAATTCTTACTTCCAATCTTTCATGGAAACCATATATTAAATCCATTTCAAAATTAGCATCTGCTAAGGTTGCATCTCTTTATTGTGATCACCACTTTCTTACTCCAGATTCTATTCTTAATCTCTATAAATCTCTAATCTGTCTTTGTATGGAATACTGTTGCCATATTCGGTTTGTATTTTGCAGTTATAGAGTTGAGAGAGGGTTATAATCACAATTAAGTAGCCTCCTATTATATTATATCTAAATATTATTAAATTAATATATAATATAATACTAATAATTATTGTTATTTAAAAATAACAATAATAAAATAGTAAATAATAAAGGTTAAAATTGTTAATAATAATAGAAAGATTGGTATATGTATTTATTTCCATTATCATAAATACATTTTAACATTAACTATTTAAATTTTGTTTGTTCTTGGTCATACACCCAAGTGGCAGTCTTGTGGAAAATTTTTCGGAAAATTGTTTAGGTAAAATATATGGAAAAAATCTGGATTATATTTTTGATAATTTTCCTCTTAATTTTTCTTTTAGCTGAGTTTTTTTCCACTTTTTTTCCTAAACTTTTCTAAATTTTTGTATGAGTAATGAGTGGAAAAGCTTCAAAAAACAAATATATTACAAAAATATATACCTAAACTTGTATGTATGGAAAACTTTTTGGATATCTGGAAAAACTAAAAGCTAAGAAAAATATCCAAATTGCCGGAAATATTCGGAAAAAAATAATCCTTGTCTATCAATATCATTGTCTATGCTATATGTATTACTACAATTATTATTACTTTTCTTATATCTTATTATCTTACTCAAATAAATAATTTTTTCTTTGCTTAATAATACCAATATTAGTACCAACCATACTAGTGGTAATAGAAATGTTGGTACTAGTATCAAATTAAGTAGTATTATTGAATAGAGTAAAATATTGATTTGAGTAAGATAATAGTATAACAAGAAAAGTTCCTATTAACAATAACAACTTTTCATTATTTACTATTTTTCAATAACTTATCATTATTATTTACATAATTGTCATTATAATTACAAGTATTATATACTAATTTAATAATACTAAAATATGACATAATAAATTATTTTATTTTATTTTGAATATATGCATATATATGTGTGTGTTTTTGGTGTGTGTCTGTGTGTGTGTTTAAGCATGCTATAGCAAATATAGATATTGATTTGCCTACCTTTTTAGAATACTTTATTCCATACAGCTTTTTCAGAAAGAAAAAAAAGAAAAATAATGAATAAAAATCATGAAAAAGAAGATTGTTAATATAGAAGCCTGTTATCTTAATTTTTTTTACAAGATCAGTTTTATACTATTTAATTTGTCTCTTCACAAAAATAGTATTATAATAATTGTACTATATTGTAAACAGTACTTTTTTGCATTAAATATATATTAAATGATTGATTAATTATGAAGTAGACAAACTAGACTTTTCTGATCGTTATTATTATTTAGTTTAAACTTTTTTTTTGTTGCTGAAATAACAGAAATTATTTTGAAAAACTTATTATTAATTATCATACTTCTAACTTGAATTTAACTTAAATAGTTTTACTGTCATCACTTTTTAAAAATTAAAAAAAAATAACGTTGATAAAAAGTATATTTAGACAGACGTAGAACTTGAATCTTTCGAACTATCAAAATCCCGTTTTTAGAATTTTTTTTTAAAACTTTCTTTCACAACTTTCAAAACATCAAAACTTTTCAAAAATGAAGCTCGAATAATTTAATTATAAACGTTATAGACACACATCGTATCGATATCCAAGCTGCCATTTTGGCATCAATAATAAAAAAAATTAATATGCTTGCTCCAAGAAGTAATGTAAACTGATCTAGAGTTAGTGAATCTTTAATCAGTTATGCAGTCATAAAAAGAGACATTTTTGTTAATATTTTTTTCGCTTACGGATCTCCGCCCTCGGCCCCCGCCCTCCCCCTCTTATTTAAACATTTAAACTAATGTGAAAATATTTATAGTCTAATCAACATAAATCAGACAATATTTCAAGTTGAAAAAAAAAAATTATTTTAACATGACATGTTAATATAAATGTGGTTCGAGGCGCATAGAGCATTGTCAGCTTCCATTTAATGTATATTTCCTGCTTCCTCAAACAAACCTTATTCCAGCAGTCCTGTTTTAAATTTTTTTTATGATAATAACTTGTGAGTCGCATAACTTTTATTTTAGATAAACAAACGTTATTCGACACAATAAGTTCGTTGAGAAGTTAGTGTAAGTACTGTTCCAATAAGTTTAAAATACTCAATAAAATTACGTAAAGCATAATCCATCAAAACAATACACACGGTCGTTTAGACTTTAGAAATAAGTGGAAAGTTATTATACGCAAGCGCAGTAGAGTTAAAAATAATTTAGAATTTTAAAAATGGCTACGGATGTAACGTTTTTAAAAACTTATCATTGACAACGAGTAACTTGTTTAATTTTAGATAATTTAATAGGCTTTTAACTATTTTTAAAATAAAATTATTGTGAAAATAACTTGCAGCTTTACTAAGAAATGTTTTAAATAAAATACAAGTCCTCTGAATGTGAATAAAATCTACTTTCAGCTAAAGCTACTTTTACTGTTTTTGTTTATAATCTTTAAGCCTTTTTTAAAAAAATTTTGAGCGTAGAAATTTTTAAATTTTTATTTATTCAGCAAGATGAACTTTTTATCTTTTTTGCATTTTTTGCTTATATGAGGATTCAATTTTTTTTGCAGGGTTAAAATAAAATCTTAATCGTTAACTTTTTGTAACCTGTTGCTACGATACTCCTTTCTGATGTGTATATATATATATATATATATATATATATATATATATATATATATATATATATATATATATATATATATATTTATTTATATTTATTTATATATAAATAAAAATACAAACAAGTTTTGAACTTAAAGCATAACTTTGATAAATTATTTAATTTTTAGATATAAAGCTATATAAAGTGTGTAATATTCGTAATGCAATAGAGACAAACAGAAAAAAAAGCAACATTAGTATAATTTAAAAAATGTAAATTTATTTTATGCATCAAATAAATATCAATCAACACAAAATAAAAGATCAAAATATAATTCAAATGAAAATATAAATATCTTTTATGCATTAAAAATGTTTTTCATTCTTTCAATCTTTAAGTAAAAAATATTTTAAATATACTCATATTGATTTTAACAATCTCAAGCTGAAAACATTAAAAAAAAAAATTTAAACACGAAACACAAAAAATATTTATATCGAGTTTCAAGAAAAAGTCTTTCTGCTTTAGTTTACTTTTCCCTTCTTTACAACAGGCAAGTTTCTTTGTTGAAACGCGAATATGGTTGGAATACTAAAAAAATATATACTATAATATTTGTTTGTTTTAAATCAATTTTTATCATAATTTATTAATTTTGAATCAATATGTACAAAACCAGACTGATGATATAATCGATAGAATCAAAATGATAGCATTCAATTGATAAAATCAAAAACATAACTAATGGTATTGCTTTGATGCAGGCAATACAGTTGATTTATTTAAGGTTATTGACTAAATCAAAAGCCTGGAATAATAACATTCAAAATTTTGATCATAGATAAGTGTGCATAAATATATAATGTATGTATGCCTATATATATATATATATATATATATATATATATATATATATATATATATATATATATATATATATATATATAGGCATACATACATTATATATTTATACACACCATTATCATAAATACATTTTAACATTAACTATTTAAATTTTGTTTGTTCTTGGTCATACACCCAAGTGGCAGTCTTGTGGAAAATTTTTCGGAAAATTGTTTAGGTAAAATATATGGAAAAAATCTGGATTATATTTTTGATAATTTTCCTCTTAATTTTTCTTTTAGCTGAGTTTTTTTCCACTTTTTTTCCTAAACTTTTCTAAATTTTTGTATGAGTAATGAGTGGAAAAGCTTCAAAAAACAAATATATTACAAAAATATATACCTAAACTTGTATGTATGGAAAACTTTTTGGATATCTGGAAAAACTAAAAGCTAAGAAAAATATCCAAATTGCCGGAAATATTCGGAAAAAAATAATCCTTGTCTATCAATATCATTGTCTATGCTATATGTATTACTACAATTATTATTACTTTTCTTATATCTTATTATCTTACTCAAATAAATAATTTTTTCTTTGCTTAATAATACCAATATTAGTACCAACCATACTAGTGGTAATAGAAATGTTGGTACTAGTATCAAATTAAGTAGTATTATTGAATAGAGTAAAATATTGATTTGAGTAAGATAATAGTATAACAAGAAAAGTTCCTATTAACAATAACAACTTTTCATTATTTACTATTTTTCAATAACTTATCATTATTATTTACATAATTGTCATTATAATTACAAGTATTATATACTAATTTAATAATACTAAAATATGACATAATAAATTATTTTATTTTATTTTGAATATATGCATATATATGTGTGTGTTTTTGGTGTGTGTCTGTGTGTGTGTTTAAGCATGCTATAGCAAATATAGATATTGATTTGCCTACCTTTTTAGAATACTTTATTCCATACAGCTTTTTCAGAAAGAAAAAAAAGAAAAATAATGAATAAAAATCATGAAAAAGAAGATTGTTAATATAGAAGCCTGTTATCTTAATTTTTTTTACAAGATCAGTTTTATACTATTTAATTTGTCTCTTCACAAAAATAGTATTATAATAATTGTACTATATTGTAAACAGTACTTTTTTGCGTTAAATATATATTAAATGATTGATTAATTATGAAGTAGACAAACAAACTAGGCAATTCTACAAGAGATTGATCTATTTTTAATGAACTGATTGTGTTCAATGTTCTGTTAGGGAGGATCGTAGGTGTTCATACATTTTTGGTTATGAAAATAGATTGAAGTTGCAAATTTAATACATTTGCTATATCCACTTTCTTTATGGTAATATCTAATTCAGTGATCATTGCATTAATAGGGCTTAATGATGAACGTTAAAAACTAATATATTTGAAAAACATTTTTAGATTGCATTTATCATTTGCTAAATGTTCTTCAAAGATTTTAATTGCTGAAAGATTTTTTTTTTATTATTTTATTACAAACCTTTTTTAATTATTATTCTGATTCACTCCCAACAAGGCTGCAAACAACCACTATTAAATTTGGAGTTAATAGAAAAAAAGAATAGAGTTATAGAGCAAGGAAACGTTTGACAGAAGACTTGAAAGTTTGAAGGTTGTATGAGCCAGGAAAAAAAGAAGATGGGATAGAGTTCCGAAGAGTTAAAGTGCGGGGAAACAAACTAGACAAATAAAAGTTTTAAGAGCATGCAGGGATAGGTACAGTAAACAAACAAAACTTTGCTGAATGACGTGTCAAACAAGAATGAATTTTAGTAAAAGGAACTAGAAATGAAAGCTCCTTTGAGCAACGTCCATGATAGTATTTGTAGAAAAGAGAAAGGAATTCAACTTTAAAATAATATGAAAGAGGCTCAACCTTAGCAGATAGAGCGGGTCCAACTATGTTTACAATACGTTTTTGGATCTTGTTTAGAAAGAGCATCATTAGTAAAACCAGCCTAAATATGACAACAGTATTTTATACAGGGACAAATAGGAAATTTGTAAAGGTAGAAAATGGAATCAGGAGTGAGAAAATGGCAAGCATGACAAAAAGAAGCAACCTTAGCGGATGCTAATTTAGTATTCGATTGTATATAAGTTTCCCATAAAAGGTCAGCATTTAACAATAATCCAAGAAGACGTAAAGAAGAGGACTCGGTGAGAGGGTTGCAATTCATTAATATAAAAATGTCGACAGTATTTCAATAGTTGTTTGAAGTAATTAATAAAGTTTTGTTGGAGTTAAAATTTACAAACCACTGCAAGTCCTAATCGGGTACAGAAGTGAGATTAGATTCAAGATTGGCTGCCTGTTCTCAGCGTTCAAAAAGAAAAGACTTTTTGCCAAGATAGGAGTATAAAGTTGTGTTATCAGCATAAAGAGCTACTTTACATGTAAATTTGTCAGGAAGATCACTAATCTAGATAAGAAACAACCCATGGATAGAACCTTGAGGCACCCATGATAGAACCCTGGTTTAACCCGGGCGCATTGATAGAACCCTCTAGGTTCTATCAATGCGCCCGGGTATCCCAGATATAACTGAAAATGAAGAAGCGTGTTGGCCTTCGAAGATGACTTATAGAGAAAACCAGCATACCAAACTTTGCGGAAAGCTTTAAATATATCAAGAGCAATTGCTCTAGCTTTTCTACCTGCATCTAATGCACGATAAAATATTTCAGTTACAGCAGTAAGCATGTCAGCAGTAGAGCATGAGGATCGAAAACCTTATTAATTGTCTGACAGTATTGATTGTCTGACAGTCTGTCTTATAAAGATAGAAAAAGGAACTTTCTACTTTGTATTTTTATTTTTGTACAATAGTTATTTTTTGTTTTACTTAACTTACTAATTTTAATTGTGATTTAAGGTTTATGGTTTTTTTTTATGTGTTTTAATATAGGATGATATATATCTGTTCTTTTTTTTGTAAGAATCATTGATACTTAAATTTTTAAACATAACAATCCAATCATAACTATAAAAAGCTTCATATAGTGTTGCTTAGTTACCTATTTTATAACATAATTTTAAGAATATAAATAGAGTTGAGGAATTTGATTTTTCAATGATGAGATTCCATTGGAGTAGTAACTGACCTTCTGTTGTACAAAAGTTACAAAAGTTAATATATATATATATATATATATATATATATATATATATATATATATATATATATATATATATATATATATATATATATATATATATATATATATATATATATATATATATATATATATATATATATAAACTTGTATTTCACCTGATGATTGTAACAGCATGAAACCTAAAGTTATGAAAATCACGTAGTTTTATTTTCTTCTCTCTCTATGTATATAAGCAATATAAACCCAAGGACTTGGTGCAAGTTTATTTTTCCATCATAAATAATATATTTTGGCTCAAATTTGATCAAAAAGTAGATATTTTTACTCTCACTCAAGACCTCCAAATCTATTAAATAATACTTTGCCTTCTTTTATATACTGCTAACTACATACTTCGATAAAATATAATTATGAGGGCCAGTTCAAAAAGACCCTTTGTTGCGTTTTTTGTAATCTTTAAAATTACAGTAAGTTCAGCGCTCAAGTTTTTGAAAGTAATTAAATTCAATAATAGAGTACTAAAAATTGTTGATTTTTCATTTTGTAAAACACTCGTTAATAATAAACAACTTTAAATCATCGTTTCTATATAATCCCAAAAAAAAGAAAAACGTTGTTTATTAAACTAATTTTTTAAGTTTGTCATACTGATTAAAATTTTGGTTTGCTATATGGTTTGGTAATTAAGTGCGATCTTCTTTAGAGATTACGGCAAACTTAAGTTTCAAGAATAAAAACTTCAAAGTCCAAAAAAAATATGTAAACAGTTTAAGTATGAAATAAAATAGTTCAAAATATTTTATTTTTATCTTTTGCATACTGATTTACAAAAAAAACATTCATAACGTCTATGTACAAAAATGTTTCTGATACGTTCTGGATACAAGCTAAATATGATAAATATATTGCGATGTGATATAATGCAATAAATATATTTAAACAAAAACGGGTTAGATTATACGTATAATTGTACCAAGTTTTGTTTTAAGTATAATACATTAAATATCAATATCAAATAGAAACAGCCTTATGTTAAAGCGATTTTCACTCTGGTTATTACTATACAAGACTGGGTAAATTCAGTGATACATCATGATTGTTAATGTTTACTACAAAAGGGACTGGACCAAGTATGGATCTTTGTAGAACGCCTCATGTTAAGTTTATTATTATAAGAGTTAATTACTAAGTATTTATTGATTGCCCAATACATTATATAATGATTAGACTTTATTCTACTTTGTGTGTGTGTGTGAGTGTGTGTTTTTGTGTGTGTGTGTGTGTATATGTGTGTGTGTGTGTGTGTGTGTGTGTGTGTGTGTGTGTGTGTGTGTGTGTGTGTGTGTGTGTGTGTGTGTGTGTGTGAAAATTACAATAATATCTATGTTAAATTTACAATTTTTCAAAAATGATGAGGGTGTAAACTTGGTATATTTATAACTCCTGAACACCAAAATATGTTAATAAACTCAAGTTTATGAGAAAAATTTAGAAGTTCTATTGTTCTTACAAATGAACTAGGATCGGTTAATGCTTCTGTTTTCTAACATAATTTGTTTTTTCAAATGTTTATCTGTGTGTTTATATATCTCAATATAATCTTACATTAAGTTTATATTTAATTAACAGGTGTTCTTGATAGTTATTCAGAAAGTCTCCACGCGCGGTTATTGAAAGATAATTTTTTTTTTTCTCTTTACATATATATATATATTTTAAACTAAAACGTAGCGTCAAGATAAAATATAAAGTATCTAGCTTAATAAAAATCAATTTACAAAAAAGAAAAAAATAGCAAAAACATACTCAGTATATCTTTAAAATTATATATATATATATATATATATATATATATATATATATATATATATATATATATATATATATATATATATATATATATATATATATATATATATATATATATATATATATATATATATATATATATATATATATATATATATATATATATATATATATATATATATATATATATATATATATATATACATATTATTTAAACCAAATATGTTACAACCAAAGTTTCCTTCTAAGTTTGAAAGACGTCATAAAGATCATAAGTCATAAATATTTACCCAGTAAACGTAAATTTCTCAATTTAAACAGTATGCTAATAAAGTGCACGATAAGTGCTTATACCAGAAGAACTCCATTTTCAAGGTAATAAAATTAAGGTATTTTGTTTTATTTTAAAGACAGCTAAGTGAATACCTATGGGCGGATGAGTTAGAGAAAACCTTGGATAGAGTTATTATAATTTTATAATCTTCAAAATTTTAAATTATCACCCATTAAAGTTCAATAAAAGGTTTTTTTAACTTAAAATACCATAAAATACAACTGTAGCACAACAAAAACCCTCACAAATACAATACGGATACAACCCTCACAATTATAATACGGATACAAACTTCACAAATTACAATACGGATATTTTCAGAACATTTAATTTTTATTTATGACATTTTTTTGAATTAAAGAGTCAAAAATTTTAGTTTTAATTTTTCAATTTATTCTATCAAAAAATAAATGATTTACAAATTATATAAATTATAAATTTAAAATTTTATTCCGAAAAAATACATACAATTTTTTCGTAAGATTTTTTAATCGTATGAGTTTTACAAATCTTTGTTGGTTTGAGTGGCTTGGGTTGTTTGATTCATTAATTAGGTGGTTTCGGTGGTTTGATTGTTTTGATAAAGTGGTTTTGTAAGCTTAAGTGGTGTAAATGGTTTGGTGTTTTATAGTGTGAGTGATATTGTTTTTTGTTTCAATACTGTTTTTTTTTTTACTTTCAAATACACTTCAGCAGAATTTAGTTGATTTGATCATTTACTGAAGATTTTTGACAAGCTATTAATACCCAACAACATCTTTTCATAAATCGAATTACACATATGTCAAGCAGTTGTTTTCGAAAGGATTTAATAGCGTAACAATTAATGAGAACATTTGAAATCGTGGAGAGCTTTGCAAACAGCGCACTGGTTGTTGCCAAATTGGTTGGTATAGCAAATTTCATCAATGTCAAAACGCTGAAAAGTGCGTAAAATGACCAAAAGAAAAAAAATGTTACCGTTGATAATAAACAAACCCTTAAATATTCTTTTTCTAAAAAACCAGTCTCTCTACTTTGACAAATTTTCCGTCCTTTTCGGCGATAAATTGTTTTTTTGCTAAAATACAACATTAACACAATGACTATTCCAGGTAAAATGTTGCAACAGATGAAAATAGATAAAATATAAGAAAAAGAGTTTAACTTTGTCAGCCTCCAATCTAAAGAACAACGTTGCTTATCAAGATCTAGTTCATATTTTGACCAACCGATTATAGGAAGTATTGCCCAAAAAAACCCGTTTGCATAACATACTAATATCAATGTAGCTCTGCACCAAAACATTTTATTATATCGTAAAAATTGTAACGGATATTTTATGGCAACAGTTCTGATAAAAGAAAGTATTGTCAAATGAGTTATATTGGTAATAGCAAAACCAAGAACTGCAAAACCACTTACAATGCATAGAGGAGTTCTTTCCAATAAAAATTCATTGGCCATCATTAATTGAGGTGTTAATCCAATTGTCGTTTCTAATAAATTTGTAATAGAAATGCTGACAATAAATAAATGTGTTATCTCTTTTTTTTTCACTTTGAACAAAATAATATAACAGGCAGTCATGTTTAATATAATCGACGTAAAAAGCACTGTGGAAATAACACTCTGAATTACTTTGATTGAACTCATCTTTTTTGCTACCTAAAAACTAAAATAATAAAAGTTTACAGTTGAAATTTAGATTTAAAAGTTCCATTAAATAACATTTTACATAACCTTTTTACATCAAGTTTGAAAACCATGCCCTAGACTGTTTTGAAAAGATTTTGAAGGAGACAAATAATTATAAACTAGCCATTTTGAACCGACTACGAGGGTTTTTACCTTTTTTAAACAGAATTAAAAAAAAAAAGTATCCATAAACATTTACAATACATTTATTTTACCTTATTTATAAGGTAAAATAAATACGATGTAAATGCTAATGAATATATATATATATATATATATATATATATATATATATATATATATATATATATATATATATATATATATATATATATATATATATATATATATATATATATATATATATATATATATATATATATATGTATATATATATATATATATATATATATATATATATATATATATATATATATATATATATATATACATTTTTTAAATTCTGTTTCTTAACAAAACTGAAAAAGCTAGTTTGCACAATTGTATAATCATTAGCAAGTTAGCTCTCATAGCTGCAGAAAATGCAGCCAACTTTATGATTTTGTTAATAGCCTAAAAGTATAATACAATATATACTATAAATGAACATATACAAACAAGGTGTTTCCAGAAATTATAAACAGCCTAAACCTAAACCCTTTTAATCATTTTAAAATAATTATAAACATGAACTTAAAAAAAATCTTTGATTATAAAATCCGTGAAATTTTTTTTTTTAGTTATGGTTTAAATAGATTCTTTCAAGTTCTTATCTAAAATTACATCTTATTTCATATTATATTAAACGGAAATGAAAAAGGTGCGGCTACCTTTACTGATATCAATGAGAAGCCTATGAAATGAAACAAATCAAAACTACTTAATCGCCAGTTTTAAAGTTTAACAACGTCATTAGCATTATACTTTAAAATTTAGCATCATACTTCTTATTTTTCTTCGTTGTAATTCTACAATGTTATTCAAAATTATAAATTTAAAAGTCTGTTTGAGGCTTTCGTCGTAAATGAACTTTTAAAAAAATAATTTTTCAGAGATAAAATTATATGATTATTTAAGTGGCAATAATTTTGTTTAAAATTTCAAATATATTTTATTTCTCACACACGCAAACACACACACAGGCCGGCGCAAATAAATCTTGATGTTTCAGATATGAAATTTTCAGGGAATGTAGACACTCCAAGTTTAAACTTTTTATGCCTATGTCATATGAAAATGTTATGTAAAAAAATTGCAGTGATTTAAGTCTGGAAATAAAAATACCAGAAAATGTTTTTTTAATTAAATACAAATTCATCAAAAAGTTTTACATACATACATACATACATACATACATACATACATACATACATACATACATACATACATACATACATACATACATACATACATACATACATACATACATACATACATACATACATACATACATACATACAATATGTTTTTATAGTATGGAGGTAAAAAAAGAAGAAAAATTAATTGTTTTGCATGATGGGATTTTAAGAATGAGTAGTTTGAAATATATATGTATCTATAAACAGCATAAATACATTGGGCAAATGTATGTAAAACCATTCCAAATGTCGGCTATTTTTTATGATGCGATTCCAACGATTCAGCATCACGTGTTTAGCAATCATATCAATCAAAAGAATTAATACCGACGCAACTATAGTTGCATTAGTATTGATCTGTTTTTATAAAAACAGCTTGCGCAGTTACGGTAATTTAATGTATGTAAAAACATCGCAAAA
Source organism: Hydra vulgaris (assembly GCF_022113875.1). Taxonomy (NCBI): domain Eukaryota; kingdom Metazoa; phylum Cnidaria; class Hydrozoa; order Anthoathecata; family Hydridae; genus Hydra; species Hydra vulgaris. Next base: position 42,784,728 of record NC_061164.1, read on the forward strand.
ATTTATTATTTTTACAATCTAAGATCAACTTTGATTCAACGTATATAATCTAACACTGATTCAATGTATATGGATTAACGTTGATACAAGGTATAAAACACAACGTCGCGAGTGAATATATATATGTATATATATATATATATATATATATATATATATATATATATATATATATATATATATATATATATATATATATATATATATATATTTATATATCTTAAGTAAAATCTTTCGTGAATATATAAATATCAAATCACATGAAAATCAAACACCATGTAGGTCAATAAAATTGATAAATCGAGGGTATTTATTATTTGTAACTTGTAACCTTCACCATTTCACATCTATATATGTCTACTTACACGCATAGGTTTGCTAGTTTTATTTAAACATTCACATAATATCCAAAAATAATGTGAATAGTGTAATGACCTTGAGTGTCTCTATCCAAATTCATTTCAAAAGTTTATTATTGGGGTTTTGGGTAGATTTTTTCTGGAGATTTGAGTGGATTTTTGCGTGAGTTTTGTGGGAGGAAACTGAATACATTTTCAATATTATTTATTTGCTTAACTGAAGTTTAGTGTTCTTTAAATGAATTTATAAATTTTAAATTTTAAATGAGATAATTATAGTTTCTAGATCCCTGATTTTGAAGTTATTTTATTAGAATAACATAATAAAAAACGTAGTGGAGGAATTTTGATTTACGTAAAAAAGAACTTTGCGCATTTTGTTTGAAATGGTTTGTGCGCTTCTGATGGTGATAAAAAAATTGTTAGTATTCAAACATCAAACAACAGAAATAAAAATACTCTTTTAAGCTGCTGCTGTTATAAACCACCTTACGGTATGTGTGAAAACTTTAGCTCGTACTTACGTCAACACATAACCAACAAATAAATAAATAAAAAAATTACTTAAAAGGGGATTTCAATACGGTTTGTATAGCATTTAATAATGAAAATAAATTAAGGTGTTTTTATGATGAATTTTTTACAGTAGGAGGATTACCTCTAATCAACCAAATATAGTAACTTATATAGTAACTAGTACAATAGTATGTTACAGTAGTAGCTGTACAAATATAGTAACAGATATGCCAGTTGTAATAATATTGACAATATTATTACAACTGACATCAGACCTTGAACATTACAACTATTCATTACACTGTTATTCATTTCACTATACATTACAACAATAAACCTCCAAAAAGATATTATACACTAGTGGCCATAGGAATGGACACCCCTGTAATTTTTACCATTTTTCTTAGAAAAGTTGACATATCATGCATTTAGTAAATTTAATTATTTATTTTTATATTTAAACCACGTCATCTATTATTTGGCATATAGGAAATTGCAAATGTTAATTGTTTATATCAATTTTAAACATAATTATGGATTATTGTTGTTAATTGGTGTCAAAAATGAGTCATTGCTCTGCTAATGGGTTTCTCTAGTAAAAGGTGAATGTCTCATTATTTTTGTGCTTTTGTGAAAATTAGTCTATTTATTGTGATGACTAATAGTTAATTACGTTATTAATTAACATTTTTATCCATAAATCTTTTAAGCATCGATTGATGATTTGTTTGAGGGCAAAGCAGAAACCTGAGTGTTCCAGCAGGACAGCGCTACATGCCACACCGCAAAAAATGTCAAAAATTGGTTTAAAGCCAAAAGATGAACGTTTTGAAGTGGCCTGGAAACAGTCCGGACCTGAATCCGATAGAAAACCTGTGGTTTCGACTGAAAAAATTGTTAGGAAAGAAAAACCTGGGAACAAGCGACAATTAATAGAGGCCATAATCAAGTCCTGGTTTCACGTGATCAGCACTGAAGATTTGGGCAATTTACTGGACTCATTGCCTCGTAGGATTGCTGCAGTAATAAAAATAATGGATATCCAACAAAATATTAAGTTTTTTTGTTTATAAGCCATTTTTTTAATAACAAACTTTGTAAGCTGTAAAACGTAAATTTACCATAATTTGCCACTTTGTCATTAAATTGTTATATTTTTATATTTAAACTGTGATTTTTAATTAAAATTTTAGTTTTTTTAAATCTAAACACATCAAAAAATAATAATCATTATAGAAGACCGCATAAATATGGTATAAATATTTTCTTTTAAAAAACACACCAAAGTGAAGTTTTCATATATTTTGAATAGGTGTCCATTCCTAGGGCCACTAGTGTACAATCCGATATATAGACCATTTCCCTATATTTTAAACCCTGAGCACAATCTAAATAAATGACATAAATATAAATAAAATATTTAGAAAACGCATGTTTAACTAAAAAAGTTTAGAATCATTTAAACAACAACTGTTAAACAACAAATTTTATAAATCATTTTACTCTATGATGCAAACTTTCCAGTTTACGAAAAAAAAATTAGTTATAAAGGATTAAAAAGTGCTTGGTTTACCAAAGACAAAAATAATCCTCAGAAATAAAGCAGAAATTGTCTAGTTACTTTTAGCATTGTTTTAATGATTATTTATACGATCGTTTTTATCATTAGTTATAATTTATATTTTAGTTATGTTATTATAGCTATTATTTGTAATGTTTTTTTAATTCATGTTATTACTACTCTTTTGATTATTGTTATTGCTATTATTAATTATTAATTTATTAGTGTTTTATTTTATTTTATTATTATTTTTTTCTTTACTATGTTTTTATGTTAGTTTTCTTCGTTTATTTATTTATTTTTTATTTTATTTTTCTATGTTTTAATTAATATTTTTTTTATGTCACTCCGTTGACTAGTTTTTAACTATACGAATAACGCCTAACCATATTTATGTTAGTTTATAATTTATTGTTGTACATTTCCATATTTTATTGTGAAATTCAAAATCCTAATGAGCAAACTAATACAACAACCAGTAAGATCGAATCCAGTTGTGCTCCAATTGCAAGCAAAAACATAAAAAAAAACAAAAAAAAAACTGTTGAGCAACAACAGTTATTAACAGCAAAAAAAGAAACGTTAAAAATATCTTATTATTTATGACATTAAAGAATCTGCAAAGTTATCAGATGTAGATAAGCAACTACGACAAAATGGTTCAGAACATTTTAGTTATTATTTCATCTGATGCAAAACCAAACTTTGTCAAGCGTATAAAATCTATAGCGTTAATTGTTATTATACTAATGAAATACCTTTTCAAAATAAAATAGTCAATTTAATTGCCATATCTAGTACGTTTGATTAAAATGGCACTACTGTCTCAAAATCATAGTTTTTAAATAACTCTGTACCAATTATTGATGTTATATTATACCTATATCGTACAGATTGACGTCGAGGTGGTGATGCATCTATCTACATTACTGACATATTTAGCTCTCATGGAGTTATTCAATTCTGTGCAAATCTTCTTGGGTATCTGTAAAAGTTAGTAATATATTTATATATATATATATATATATATATATATATATATATATATATATATATATATATATCATTGCATATATATATATATATATATCATTGCATATATATATATATATCATTGCATATATATATATATATATATATATCATTGCATATATATATATATATATATATATATATATATATATATTTATATATGTATATATATATATATATATTTATATATATATATATATAAATATATATATATATATATATATATATATATATATATATATATATATATATATATATATATATATATATATATATATATATATATATATATAAATGTTGTATGTGGCAGGATAGCTCAGATGGTTGGAAAAGTGAAAACCCGGATTGTTGAACGTCACGAGTTCAAATCCCGCCACCGCCAACTCAGCGCTTGAGTAGTACTTCGGTACGCAAAAATATTGGTCAATAACGGACGCTACTTTGGATTAGTCTTAATGACTATTTGTGGCTGTTCCTATGCTAAGCCAACAATTTCTTCGGATATAAGAACATGTATAAATAATAATAAAAAAAAGTTGCGTGTAGAACATCGTGGCGAACAGATGATTTTTAATTTGATATGTCTAAATCAGAAGAGTTTGTCTCAATCTCTATGGTGAGAGAGGTAATACATTTTCAAAAAGAAACAATTTTATCGTTTTTTTTGCGAATCACTATTAAACATAAATGAATAATTTATGTTTAATAGTATGTTTGATAATTTTCAATCAAGTTTATAAGACGTTCGACAAGAACTTAACGAAATGAAATCTAGCTTAAACTTTGTTGGCGACGTATTCAATGATAAAGCTAAAGCAGTCGAAAAAAAATTAATAAAGTTCACGACGATTTAACAAATGTACGAAAAATGCGGGGTAAAATATCTTCTGACAATATTGAATTAAAATTAAAAAGTGTGGATATCGAAGACCGTAACAGAAGAAACAATTTAAGAATTGACGGCATAATAGAAAAGAGCAAAGAAAAGGATTGGGAAGTTACAAAAAAAAAGGTAAAACAACTATTTAAAGATAACCTTGGTATTGAAAAAGACATTATTATTGAACGGACTCGTCGAGTGGGAAGAGCTAAATAAAAACGAGAGCGAATAATTGTCTTAAAGCTTTGTGATTACGAGGACAAAAAAACAATCATGGAAAGAGCAACAAAATTAAAAGGAACCAACATTTTTCTAATCGAAGATTTTAGTTTTACAACGCGAAAAATTCAAAAAGTCAAAATAACTATTACGCAAAAGTTGTTTATTGTTAATGAGTTTCGAGAAAGCACCCGCAACACAGATTGGACAATTCGACAAGCGTAAACGAGTAAGCATTTTGAGTATTTTATTTTTTTAAATTTTATTAAATATTTTTAAATTACATAATAAAAATACAAAAAAAAGCGCCTTTTTCACAGAATCTAGATTTAATCAATTTAAATTGTGATTTTTTCAAAAAAACAAATATTTTTCAAGAAACTCAAATGAACTTAATTAACACAATGAATATCAAAAGATGATTGTTCATTTTCTGTATTGCATATAAATATTAGAACCATGCAGCAAAATTTTGATAAACTTAAATAATTTTTAAATATTTTAAACTATACGTTCGATGTCAGATCTCTTTCACAGACCAGGCATGATACAGAAAGTTCTCTTGAATTAAATTCTAATTATATTTTACCATTTTACAAACTAATTTGTCAACCACGAGAAAGTAGGAAAAAAGGAGGAGGATTAGGAATTTATGCCTTAGAAAAGTAAGTTTTTAAAATAAAAAACATAATATGGTTTTCAATTAACAACATTGAAAGTCTGGTCGGCGTATATTAATTAGGTGACCTAATTAACAGTACGTATTGTAACCTTCTAACATAGTATGCAATCCTTTCCGCTTTCTCTATGCTCGACTACTACTTCTGTTTTTCACTCAACATATTTTCGTTCTTCCCAAACTCACCTTACTCTCGGTCCGTAGAGCAGGTTATAATGCTCCTTTAGGAGCCTAACTTGTCTTTGCGGGCCTTGGTAATGTGGCCTCTATATGGCAATTAGCTAGAGGATGATAAACCACAATACCATAAAAGTCTCTTCATTCAAATTATTAATAAAAAATACCGAAATATTTTAATTGGATGTGTTTATCATCTAGCGAGTGAAAAAACTTCAAAACTTTTATCAAAAATACGAATATGAAAACAAATAAAGAAAATAAAACACTCTATATTACTGGTGAAATAAATCTTAATGCTTTATCTAACACAATATTTCCAAAAATAAAATCTTTTTTTGATATACTTTTTAAATTTAATGTCTTGTCAACTATTAATAAACCAACGCGTGTAACAAAAACTTCGGCAACAGCAGTAGACAATATTTTAATTAACAATTACTTAGAAGTGACATTTAAAACCGCTATATTTATGGCAGATATAAGCGATCATTTCCCGATATTCATAAAAATAAAAAACCTTAAATCTACGTCTAATTGTCAATCTAAAATCATACATTTGAAAAAACGAAATCTAAAAATGAATAACAATAATAAGTTAACAAGTAGACTAAAATAAGAAATGTGGAACAACGTATATAAATGTCACATTAATTTAAAGTAAGATTTTTATGTTGTCCTTTTATTTTCACATAAAACGCATTCACTACTTCAACTTCCATTGTACGACCATATTTCAAGGCAGGAATATTAGGGTTAGTAAATGTCAACTCTGATTTTTTTTGGTTGAGTGACAATAAGTTTTGGTACCCACCCGGCAAGAAATTTTAATGTAGGCCATATATGGCATTAGCATGCAAATGCCATATATGCGTCCCATATGTGGCTATAATGTTTATCCCACTAAAACCACACTAAATAAGAACGAACGCCACGCTTCATTTGTGCGTGAAAGTTTCATGTGGCCCACGTATGGGAAGCACATGTTTAATACTCTCCTTTATGGGATGGCGTTGATGTGTTTCATATGTGGCTTTAATGTTTATCCCGCTAAAAACACACTAAATAAGAGCTAACACCACACTTCGAATTGATGAAAAAGTCATATTTACTCCTTCGCTCTTTTATCTATCGAGTTATCGGTTAATCATCGGCTTGCCCAGTACGTAACCAAAAAACACCACAAAGAAACAAAATTATTAAGGGAAGAATAGAAAACCAAATATTTTAAATATACTAATATACCAAATAGCAATAGATGGTATTGTGTTTATATTTCAGTAGTCCGCCAGCTAATTGCCTTGTGGACTACTTGACAAGAATTACATAGAAATATTTACAAAGTTTTTCTATGCTTTTCAAGTCGAGAAACGGAGCGCATCAAGAATAAGCGAGTTTAGAAAAGTAAGAAAAAAGTAAAATGAAAAGGCGAGAATTAAAAATAAAAAAATAAAAAGTTATGGTCTTTCAAAAAGTATAAGGTTTTTTGATTTAATTCAAAAATTGGTTTAACTTATTTTCTAGTTTTATGTTTCCGTTTATATCTCTTATTTCTTTAGTTTCATTTAAAAAAGAGTTCAATTAATTGTTTTCTTTTGCAATGTCGTGTTCGATCTGAAGTAGTTTTTTAATTTTGGATATGCTTTTAAAAGGTTTATTCTTGCGCTCATACTTCTCTCATGATAAAAGGTTTATTCTTGCGCTCATACTTTTCTCATGATAAAAGGTTTATTCTTGCGCTCATACTTCTCTCATGATAAAAGGTTTATTCTTGCGCTCATACTTCTCTCATGATAAAAGGCTTATTCTTGCGCTCATACTTCTCTCATGATAAGCTTTCATTCGTATTGAATAGACATAATATAAAAGCTCGTCAAGCAATAAATTACCAATATAAAATTTTGGCGCGTTTTCAACAAAACCAAAAAGATAAAATTTAAAAGTGTTTTTAAAAGGTTTACTGCTAGGATAAATCTTATTTAGCAAAAATATTGTGTATTTAATTAAAGGTTGCACTTTTTCACAACTATATATCATGTGAGATAGAGTTTCTCTATCTTTCATACATTGGGGAGAGAGGTCATCAGGTGCATGACCTCTGCGTTTAAAGATGGAGTTTGTCGGTAGCACAAAGTGAATAGCTTTATATTTTATTTCGTTTGCTTTGTTATTACTATTTCTTTTGAATATGTTTTGAAAGAGAAGGGACCATTCCTTTGAGGAGGTTCCCCTCATGCTCTTTTCAAAAACAGAGTTCCACCTAGTAAATAGGGTTGTTACACCCAAACTTTTTTTTTTTCATAAGAAACTATTTCTTTTTCATAAGAAAGTCATAAATTGATTTTGATCGGTAATCAGAACCGGTTTTAGGGGGTGTATAAAGTTTCTTAAGGTGAAATTTGATTTGTTGTGGTCATAAGATTGACTTTCTTTTTTGATTTTGTCTCCCAAACTCGTGGAATGGAGGTTTTAATTTTTTTAAATGTTGTTTGTTTAAGACCGGTTAATTGGTAATCCAAGAATCCGGGTACAAAAACCTTTGCAAGATCAGATATTTTAGATATTTGGTTCAAAGTTGTTTCTTTTTTAGGTTTTAGAGTCTGGTGGTTTTTGTCTCTTATAAAATTGTTATAAAATATGGGCTGGTTGAGGATTTCCTCAATGGACATATTTGTTATGTCGCTCTCGCCGTTAAAAATGTGACTCCAGTTTTTAATTAGTTGCTGGTAGAACACAGGGAGGGTATCAATTGCGCTGCTTGAGTGAGTTGTGATAAAAATATTTTTTCTTTGATTAGTTTTTCTATAACTATTGAAAATATGCGTCGCAGCGTCTTTCCATGCGCCTGTTTAAATTTTTGCCACCCAAGTTAGCTGGATGGATTTTAGTTTTTCGCCTATGTCTATGATGCTTAAGCCTCCCTGGTTAATAGGGAGTTTAGAAACTTTTTGATTTGTTTTAATTGAGCTGTTGCTCCAGAGAAAATTTTCAACAATTTTCTCAATAAATTTAATTATTCTTTCGTTGGGTATTGGCAGCGTAAAAGCTAAATGCCAAAGGTTACTTAAAAGAATTTGATTTATTATTATTCTTTTTCCTTTAAAGGATAAATAAAACATTTGCCAGCGTTTAATTTTCTTTTGAATAATGGCAACGCTTTCGTTCCATTGCTTGATGTTAACTAAACAGTCTCTATTGGAGAAGTAGATACCCAAGCTTTTGAGGGTATTTTCTTCCCAGTTAAATTTTAGAAAATTTTCTTTATTTATTGTTTTGTTTTTTCCAAGCCACAAACCTTGGCATTTGGTTACATTTAATTTGGCTCCAGTGGCTCGCTCGTTGAGCTCTAAAGCCCTTCCGAGTTCTTTTATCGACTCATCTCCTATTAAATAGAAGTTTGTGTCATCAGCGTATTGCTGAATTTTAGTTTCCTTTTGGTTTACTGTTATTCCTTTTATGTTTTTATTTGCTCTTATATACCCTGAGAAAATTTCGGCTTGTATGATATATAGAATCATCGAAAGAGGACAACCTTGCCTTACTCCTCTGTTTATTTCAATTTTTTCAGATAAAAATCCGTTTATTTTAATTTGCGCGCTTATGTCGTAATATAGCGTTTTTATATAATTTATAAATATGGTATTAAAACCAAAAAAAGATAACGTGTCATATAAATAGTTCCTGTCTACTCTATCAAATGCCTTGACCTGATCAATGGATATAATAGACGCGTCAAGTTGGTTTTTGTTGCATATTCTTATAATATCTCTGGTGTAGGATAAATTGTAATATATTCATCTACGCGTGACGCATGCCGTTCGGTTTTCGTTAATAATCAAGGGTAGAACATTTTTTAGTCTACTCGCGATGATTTTAGTTATGATTTTATAGTCTGTATTTAAAAGGGAGATAGGACGCCAGTTGTTAATATCTGTCTTATCTCTTTTTTTAAAGAGTCATATAATTATCGCCTTTTTTTGGCTTTCACTCATTTCACTGGTGGTAAACGTTTCGTTTATAGCTTCGGCCAGTAATTCTCCAAACAAATAAATATTTTGTTTGTAGAATTCGATGGTGAGGCCGTCGCTTCCGAATGATTTGTTATTTTGCATTGTTTTTAGAGCATTTTTAATTTCTGTAATTGTTATTGGCAGTTCTAGTTCTTTGCTTAAGTTTTTGGGTATTTTTTGAATAGGAGATGTTTTGAAAAAAAGAATGTCTTGGCTTTTAATGTCGCACTTCTCGCTTGTGTAGAGTTCTTTGTAATAATTTTCAAACTCTTTTAGGATTTCATCTTTCTCCGATTTGATGTTATTTTTCTTATCTTTTATCTTTGTTGTTACTTGTTTAGCTGGTTTAGTTTTTCTAATTGAAAAAACGCGCGACTGCATTTTTCGCCTTCAGTACGCCATTTAATTTTTGCTCTTATCGACGCGCCATATGCTCTGTTTGTTTCAAAAATTTTTAGTTTGTTTTTGATGTCAGCGCTTAAAACTTGCATGCGCGGGTTTAGGTGCGTTTTTAAATTTTTTTGTTAGTTTATATTCTTCAATTCTGGTGTTTTTTGCTTGTTGCTTGCAAAAATTTTTTGCGTGTTCTTTTAATTCGCTTTTAAGATTTACCCACGTTTCTTTTTTAGAATCTAAGTTTTGGGATGTTTTATTTTTAATAAGTATTTCTATTTGATCTAAATAGTTTTTATTTTTTAGGTGTTTATTATTAAAAATCCACAGACTTTTACCTATTTCTATTTTGTCTACGATAATCGAGGCAACGCACGCGTTATAGTGGTCAGAGCACTGATCTCTATAATAACTGGATAGCGCATCTCTAATATCAAAATTGACGCCAAAATCGCCATATTGGAAAGCCCCAGAAAACTGAACAGAATTTGAATATACAGAAATTGCGCTTGAAGATTTGTTATTGCTTTACTTACTACTTCTTTTACATTGACTAGATTAAAGTTGCATATTTCAATCATATTGTTATTTTTAAAATGTTTGAAAGTTTGAAAATTGAAAAAGTAAAAAAAAAAAAGCACGAACAAAATTAGAGTTGAATGGAAATAAAAAATATAGGAGAACAGACTGTTTAATAATTTGTATTTGTTTTGTATAAACTTGTTACCTTTATTAATCTTCTTATGTTCAATATGAAACTACTTTGCTGAAAGTCAAAATTAATATTTACTCTGGTTACTTTAGAATGTTTATTGTTACAACTTGATGCAATCTTACTTTATAATAGCAGTGAGAAAGTAACTTTATAAGTGTAAAACATAACAAAAAAATATTGTATCAAAGATTTTTTAAATGGTTTTAAATTTTCATAGTTTTTAAAAAACTCAGGATATGTTGGTTTCTTCCGCAACTGCAAAAGTAATATCATCGACTTTATTATAGTAGATTGAAATTGATAATCATACACTACCAAGTTTTATTTCTGCTGCGTCACAAACTTTTATCCCACTTATAAAAAGTACGAAAAGCTTTAACTTATATAACTACTAAGTTTATATGTTGTTACTAAGTTCTTTTTCTGCTATTTTGGTGACATACGTTACAAGATATTTAAGCGTTTATTGTTTTTCATCGATCAAAGTATGAAAGATATAGAGACACATGTAGTTTTATGAAAGTAATTATTATTTCAACTTACATTTATCAGTGTTATCCTGATAATTAATGGTTGAATAATAATAAATCTTGTAAAATATTGTACTCAAAAACAAAAGAGAAAATAAAAGAAATACAGGTATAATTATTGTTTAATTTTTTAAATTATGTTAGGTTATTCTAGAGCATTTTGCAAGTACAGAGTGCTCAATGTTCTTAAGAACAGCAATAATAAAATAGTTAAAACACTTATCTAATTTTTGTCTTCAACATCAAAAACTCATCTAACCAAGAAAAAAGATTTCTTACTGGTTAGATGAGTTTTTTACTAATATATATATATATATATATATATATATATATATATATATATATATATATATATATATATATATATATATATATATATATATATATATATATATATATATATATATATATATATATATATATATATATATATATATATATATATATATATATATATAATATATATATATATATATATATATATATATATATATATATATATATATATATATATATATATATATATATATATATATATATATATAATATATATATATATATATTATATATATATATATATATATATATATATATATATATATATATATATATATATATATATATATATATATATATATATATATATATATATATATATATATATATATATATATATATATATATATATATATATATATATATATATAATATATATATATATATATATATATATATATATATATATATATATATATATATATATATATATATATATATATATATATATATATATATATATATATATATATATATATATATATATATATTATATATATATATATATATATATATATATATATATATATTATATATATATATATATATATATATATATATATATATATATATATATATATAGATATAGATATATATAGATAGATACAATTTAGGTGCCAGGTCCATAGTTTTTACAAGAAAAATATTTTTTTTAACTTTGATTAAGAGAACACATGGAATTATTTACTAAGAAACAAGCCATCAACTTTTTACAAGAAGCATGTCTGTAGTTCGAGATAATTGTATAAAGAGATGGTAATCTGTGCTCTAAAAGCATGAGATCATACTTGTTGTAGCCAAAAAACATTTTAGCACATTTGTTGTAGCAATAATGAAGGCGTGCCATTGTTTTATCATTATAATTTTGCTGCAGAGGAGCAGCATATAAACAAATGTAATATGATTTAAACAATTTGACCTTTACTCTGGTAGAGCATAAATGAAAGTGTCTAGTTAAAATATTTGTACGTGTGTAAAGACCCTTCATCTCCTTGGTTATATCAAGATCATCAGTTAGGTCATTTTTAATTATATGGCCAAGTTATTTAAAAGATTCAACAAAAACAATTTTACAGCCTGATATGCATCATTCTGGGAAGGAGTTTGATATAATTTTTGAGTTGGGTTAAACACCATACATACAGTTTTCTTTGTGTTAAAGAGTATGTTAATTAAGGAAGATTCCTTATTTGTAAAGCTAATTAGTTTTTGAAGAGAATACCAAGATGGTGCAATTAAAACCATATCATCAGCATAAGCCACCTATATTACATCCAATACGTAGTTTTGAGATTAATAAAATCATATTCTGTATGTAAAAGTTAAATAGAAGTGGGGACAACTCTAAAACTATTTGATTTTGTTTTTTGCCATCGAACAAACATTTGTTGATTACTATACCAAAATGTAAGCAAACTAACAAGTTTTTTGGGTAACCCATTATCTAGTAATTTCTGAAACAACAGCCAGTAATTGTTTTATTAAAATGTTTTATTAAAGTATATATATATATATATATATATATATATATATATATATATATATATATATATATATATATATATATATATATATATATATATATATATATATATATATATATATATATATATATATACAATTACTATTTACTGTCTAAGAAACCTTCGGGTTGAGTTACACTAACATAGCCCAACTAATGATTCATACCACAATGAATAAGCTGTTTACTTTGCAAATATGTTACAAGCCTCAGGCATTTTGCACCGGGTAATTAAAAATCAAAAGGTGCATACTGATATACATTCGTATCTATCTATTTGTATTATATATATATATATTTATATATATAAATATATATATATATATATATATATATATATATATATATATATATATATATATATATATATATATGTATATATATATATATATATATATATATATATATATATTTATATATATATATAATCACTATTTACTGCCTAAGGAACCTTTGGGTTGTGTTACACTCACATAGCCCAACTAATGATTCATACAACAATGTGTAAGCTGTTTACTTTGCAAATATGTTACAAGCCTCAGGCATTTTGCAGAGGGTAATTAAGAATCAAAAGGTGCATACTGATTTACATTTGTATCTATCTATTTGTGTGTGTGTATATATATATATATATATATATATATATATATATATATATATATATATATATATATATATATTATATATATATATATATATATATATATATATATGAATGTTAATTAAGAACTGATATCTATAAAAATAACTATATAAGATTTATTGTAGATAATAATATTATTATTATATTAACTTCCTAAAATATTGCTTCTTCAACTCTCAGTTCTTTTCCTTTTTTGCACCCATATGCACAACACTCTGAACCTCAGGGATCTTTTTTTAATCCGCACATTATTGTATATTCAACTTAGCTGAAATCTGATTTTAAAGCGATTAGTCGAAAAACTAAGCCAAACGCTTACTTAAAGGTTTTTTTAAAATGAAAATAATAAATAAATTTTTTAAAAGGCTTACTTATTTTTTAAAAGGCTTACTTATTCAAATATCTGGGGCTTTCCAATATGGCGATTTTGGCGTCAAAAAATTCAAAATTTTGTTCAGAGTTGCGCTATCCAGTTATTATAGAGATCAGTGGGTCAGAGTGTGCCATTGGTTCGTGCTGTATTTCTTCATTTTGCCTCGCTTTTTTACTTAAGTAAATTCTATCGAGTTGAGAATATGATATATTATTTGTGGCTTTATAAGTAAATTTTTGTTTATTTGGGTTAAAAAGACGCCACGTGTCTTCAACTTCGAGTTTGTTAATTAATTTTTTAAATTTTTCTGTCGAAGCGCATTTTTTTCTGTAAATTTGTGGGTGCCTATCGATTTCGTTTAAAACCATATTAAAGTCACCCGCCAGAATTACTAAAACGTTTTCTAAATTTATATGTTTAATTTTGTCTTTAATTAATTCGAACAGTTTTTTTCTGTTTTGAGAAAACTCATGTCCCGAGGGAGCATATACATTAAGTAATAAAATTTTTTGTTCGCTTACTTTAGTTAATACGTAATTAAAAATTCCATTCTCGTATTCGAATTTTTCGTAAGGTTTTAGCACGTGTTTTGTTATAATTGCTGTCCCACCTGTGCGGGTTTTTCCCGCAGAGGTGAAAACGCTGCCTTTCCATTTTTTTGATAACTCATCGTTTTATAACTTATTTATATGGGTGTCTTGTAGTAAATAAAAATCGTAGTTTAGTTTCTTAAGATTAAAACTGTATCTTGTTTTTGTTTATTTATTAGACCAGCAACATTGACTGAGAAAATTGTTAATATATCCATTTTTCCATGTCAAGCCATTTTCCAACCCTACGTTGGAATTCCGTGATTAAGAATATGCAAAAAAGCACATTCTTAAATACAACGCCAACTTCCGGTGGTTTAATTGTTATGATGTAAAATTTTTTTTTTAAAAAACCGTTAATAAAAATTAAGGAAAAAATAAAAAATAATAGTAAAAACTTAGCCATTTTCCAGCGTGGTACTTTCCTTGCTCGTTCCCATTCTTTTTTTTCGATCATTTTTGTATGGTGTCGGGGGTGGTGCGCTGCGTTTTTTTTGCCATGTGTTATCTTCGTCCATTTTTTCTCGAGATTTTTCGTTCGTATCTTCCGCTCGCTTGCTTTCTTCTACGTCTTTCGTGTGAATCTTCTGTTTTTCTGCTTCTTTGGTTGTTAGTTTGTCGAAGTAATATTCTTTTCTTCTTTTTTCGAGTGTTTTTCTTTCTTCTTCTTTAGTTTCTTCGTGTTATGTTTCGTTCTTCGGTTTTGTTGGTTGTTTCTTCTCTTCTTCTTTATTTGTTTTTTCTTCGTTTTCAATTATGTTGTTTGTTTTCTTATTTGTGTCGGTTATTTTGTTTATGTTTTCTTCATTTGTTACGTTGGATGGAATTTCTTCGGGTTTTGAGTTGCTTGTTTCTCTTTCATATGTTAGTTGTTGTTGGATTATAGTAGACGAGGTTTCGTTAATTGTATCGCAGGGTTGTCTTCTTTCTATAAGGTTGTTTATTTCCTGGCCGTTGTGTTTAGTTCTTATTTTATAGCCGAGGATGTTTAAGGAGGTTGGCATTGGTTTTGGCATGTCTTCCCTGACGGCGACCAGGATGCCGGAATAGTAGGGTGTGCCTTTTCCTGGCGTTGTTCTCATTACTGGTTTAGTGTAGACATGTCTACCGTATCCTATTTCTTCAAAGTGTTTTCCAATATCAAAAAGTTTTGCCTCTATTGGGAGGCCAAATACCGATACGTGTGTTTGGTTTAAACGCTTTCCTTCTGTTTTTGGCCTTCGGTTGTTGTTGGATATTTTGAAGACATGATGGTAGTTGTTAATGTATAGTCCATTTTCTAATAGTTTTATTTTAGCTTCGTTGGTCTTCATTACTATTTCGACTGCTGTGTTTCTTCGTAAAAATTGGGCGCCTTCAAGTTCTTCGTCTAGGTTTTTGTCTTCAATTGCTTTCAGGAGTTCATTTAGAGTAAAATGCTTTTCAATTTCGCAGATCAACGTTTTTGGTAGGTTTCGTTTTTTTGTTTCGGGTTTTGCTGCTTCAGCATAGTTTTTTGGTTGTTTTTAATTTTTGGGTTTGTCTTCATCTTCATCATCCGAAGGTTAATCACTACTATAACTTATTTCAACTTGTTCGATTGATTTGCCAGCAGAAGCTTTCGCCATTTTTTCGAGTAAAATAACTGAGATTTCTTCGGTTCGTTGGTTATCCATAAAGGGTAGTAGTGCATCATCGTTAGTTTTGAAAAAAACTGTTTCTCGTCGATTAACACAACCCACCATGTAAGGGTAAATTCGACTTCTAATTAAATCATATCCCAACCTATACTAATAAAGCCCCTTTGTGATCCGACTTAATTTCCCAGTCAGGTGAGTCAGGGTTAGGGTTAAAAGCAATAGAATAACGGAATTTTGATTGCTTCCGTGATCCAAATGATTTTAAATTATAAATTGATATTTTATAAACATTTTTGCTTGTGGGTTTATAAAATCTTAAAAGCGTACTAACAGTTTTAAACTTTTTAAAGATCATTCAATTTATATAAGAACGGGATTTTATAGTAACTT
Source organism: Hydra vulgaris (assembly GCF_022113875.1). NCBI lineage: Eukaryota > Metazoa > Cnidaria > Hydrozoa > Anthoathecata > Hydridae > Hydra > Hydra vulgaris. The sequence continues at coordinate 42,801,272 of NC_061164.1, forward strand.
AATTAAACTTGTAAGAATGAACTACGGTAGTTGATCATCAAAAAACTAACTTTATGTACTAAACCATAAACTTTATGTATTAAAACATAAAACTATAATATGCAAAATATAAAAGTTGCAACTCCCGATTCTTGTTAATCTTGCAACTTATTTAGCTTTAGATAAATACTTAACAAACAAAAGCTCTAATATATATTATTTTAATTTGAAACCAAGCATTTTTTTTTTTTTTTTTTTTTTTGGGGGGGGGGGGGTATTTTTTCCTGGGGGATTTTTTTTCGGGGGGATTTTCCTCGGGGGATTATATCGGGGGGATTTTTTCCAGGTAGGTTTTTTCTTAAAAACTATTTTTTTAGTTAAAAAAACTCAAATTAATGCAGAAAATATAACACGCCTTAATTAAAAAGTGTGTTTGTTTGTTTACCTATACTTATTTTTAGTGACACATTACTAGACAATTTATTTGCGGTTGCGAAAATTTGCGCTATTTTTAAATATAACGCTGTTTAAGTATAACTATAAATTTGTATTCGTTAAGTATATCTCGGATTTACAAATTTTATTGAAAGTTCATTTAGAACAACAATTCTCTAATATATATATATATATATATATATATATATATATATATATATATATATATATATATATATATATATATATATATATATATATATATTATATATATATATATATATATATATATATATATATATATATATATATATATATATATACACATATATGTATATATATACACATATATATATATATATATATAAGTTTAACCTGCATAATATTTATATTTAAAGTTACATCTTTGTTTTATATTTTTACATTCAAGTCAAAATATAAAACAAAGAAACATTTACTGTACCAGGCATCCTATACTTCTTAATTATTTAAAATTAAAAAATATTAAAAATGAGACTATTATCAGGGGCAGGTAACGTTTTTGATGAAAAAAAAGCTTATTTGTTGCCCAAAACTGGGTAGCAACTCTTTTTGCATCACAATATTCCTAAGCTTATAGAAATCCTTACATAAGTGATTACTAGAAATGAAATTAGGCAAGACTAAAGTTAAGTAGTCTTAAATTATTTTTTTGCTTGATGCTCTTACGTGTGAAGACTCGCTTGGAGTGGTGACATTTTAATATAAACATAAAGAAAATTTATTGGCTTTAGTACATACATCGACTGTTTTACAGCCTGCTGCAACAAAGAAGTGCTGCAACATTGACTAAGGGTATGGCATAAAGCAGCAATCTTTTTTCTTTTATTCTTTCAATTAAAACTTCTAATGTTTAAAAACCATCCACTAACGAGATTGCAATAAGCGAAAAAATAAAATTATTTTAGACCGCAAAACTGTAGCTTTACCTAAAATTACTTTGTATTAGTTAAAAAAAAATTATTTTTTACCTAGGTTTACTCATAGTTCTTCATTGCCCTGTAGGACGATGATTTTTTGATTTAATTCACCAAGTCTGTGTCACATGTCCTTAAAAAAAAATGTAAAAAATAAATTCCGGCATTCCGGCCTGGAATATTGTAATTCCGGCCGGAACCGGTTTGACCTAAAAGTCACGAATTCCGGCCGGAACGGAATTCCGGTACATCCTTACTATTTACCAAAAATAAAATATCAATGATTTTATCGTAGTATTATATTATTATAAACTTCTGTAAAGTTCATGTAACCACTGATAAAAGCAAGCAACATTTAAGTTTGACTTTAAAACCTCAAAATCCACATGTTAAACTTGAGTAATTACTCTTTTATGTAAAATTGCCAGTAATATACACGTATTTTTGGTTTACGCCTGGATCGTGACAATTGTGTGTCAATACAAGTTTTAATTCCAAAAAAGAAACTAGTGCCGGTTGGAGTTATTATATTATTATTTTTTTATGTTGGGCTTTTTGAACAAGTTTCTAGATTAGAATGGAATTAATAAATGTCTAGATAAGAATTGGTAGTACTTTTGCAGAATTTACAAAAAGGTATTAATGTTTCTGTATGTAATGTTTCTGTCTTTCCAACCGGCTCATCTAGTTTCTTTTTCGGAATTAAAACCTGAATAGAAACGCTATTGTCACGATCCAGGCGTTAACCAAAAACACGTAAAGTTGAAACTATTTTAATAGTAATAAAAGTAAATAGTAATAGTTAGTTTGACGGAATGAAAACCATTCTTTGTACGTGTTACTCTTTTTGTTTTAGAAGGTTTGAAACACGCAACAGAAACCAAGCATAACCTTTTTCTGAGTTGTACCAGCCGGAATAGCAATTTGTTTTTAAATCGTAAAAAAATACTAAAACGCATTATAAAATCCTGGACAGATATAATAAGTTCCTTGGCAGAAAAATATTCTTTAAGAACGTAAAAAACCTATAGCTAAACGGGGAAGCAAAAGATAAAGTTCAAGCAAGTAGTAGAGATTGTCTAAAACTTTGTTTATACCTCAATGATTTTTGTGACGTAGATACGCAAATCTTTAAATTAAATAATTTTGATTTGCCTTATTCTAACACTAAAAATTTTAAAACTGAACTCAAAATTTTTAAAAATAATTTTATGGCAATACCCATAAATATAAGAAGTATAAATAAAAATTTTGATAAACTAAAACATTTCGTATTCAATTGCAATTAGTCATTCAGTATTATAATTTGCCTGACAGAAACTTGATGCTCTGATGAATCAATTTAAAAAAGTACTTACTTCCAAATTCCAAACTTTAAATTATTATCTTCTGAAAGGAAAGCAGACTAAAGGATGGTGGGAGTGGGAGGGGGGGGGAGGAGGAGGAAGGATTGCAACTTTTATTCAAAATAATCAAGCGAGAAAAGTAAGAAAAGACCTTTCGATTTCTGATTTCGCTTGTAAGGTTCTTTCAATCAGAAACGTATTTGAATTTTTGGCGCCCTGGGGCACTGTTTCTTTAAGCGCCCTTTTTTTAAGAATAACTGTCAACTTTGATATGGGCTTTTTATTAAAAAATAAAAACATTTTTTATACAAACATATATTAAGTTATATTAATCACTATAGAAAATTACAATTTTCTATGTGAGTTTTGTTTTATATATATATAATGACATTATAAATACATTTGCAAATGTATTTATAATGTCATTAAAGCTCATATTTATGGTAAGTGCAGATTCAATAGATAGAATTGCTAACCTATTAAGACGTTTACTTGTCATTTGCAACCTCAAATAAGATTTAACCCTCTTTAATGCTGAAAATAATATCTCCGCTGAACAATTGAACGTCGGGCAGCATAGATATATTCTTAATGCTACATCTACATAAGGAAACAGCTCCTGAATCTAGTTTTAGGTCTTACGTTTTCAGTTATACTCATTAAACAACTTCTTAATTGTATACACTCGGTAGCAAATGGTTACGAAAGATAATTTTTATACACATTTTGAAGTACTGCCTTTTTGTAAACTTCTGCTGGCGAAAGTTTTATTATTTGAAATAAAAAGTTAAATTTTTTATTGGCTTCATCATAGCACAATTTTCTTCTTTCTAGTTCAGAATAAAGTTTATCAATTATAGCATAATATGTATTAATTCTTAAAGAGTCTCGAATTTCAAAATTTGTTTCATCTTCTCTTTTTTCATCTGCAGTTAGTTTTCTTTTGCGTATTTTTTGATGTGTTTTGTGTCCCGACTTTACAGCATTTTCAAGACTGTCTAGTTTTAAATATAGCCCGTTAGCTTCTGATCTTGTAATACTATATTTATTGGTAGATATTGGTAGGTTTGATAAAAGACAGAGCATCAACTATTTTAATCAAATTTTTGTTTAAACTAATACTTGCATCAGATCTTGCTGACCACCTGGTACAGCTCATATGGTACAGCATATAATATTTTAAGTGAGATTTTGGGTTTGAAAAAGCTTTGTACATAATGGGTGCCGCGTTTGCTAACAATGCAACAAAAACATCTTCGAATGCGACTTTCTCAACAACATTTGGAGCGAATTCGAAAGGATAAAAAAGAGTTTTGTGCGTTGATTCATCACTATGGATGAGACAGATTGTAGACGATCCACGGGAAGAACGCCCAAAAAGTGTATCAACACCAGAAATCATAGCAAGAATTTAGTTTTTAAAGACAGGCGATTGATTGTGAATGAGCTAGTTGACACCGTACACATCTCATAAAAAAGAGTTTTGTGCGTTGATTCATCACTATGGATAAGACAGATTGTAGACGATCCACGGGAAGAACGCCCAAAAAGTGTATCAACACCAAAAATTATAGCAAGGATTTAGTTTTTAAAGACAGGCGATTGATTGTGAATGAGCTAGTTGACACCGTACACATCTCACTTGGTACAGCAAATAATATTTTAAGTGAGATTTTAGGTTTAAAAAAGCTTTGTGCATAATGGGTGCTGCGTTTGCTAACAATGCAACAATAACACCTTCGAATGCGACTTTCTCAACAACATTTGGAGCGAATTCGAAAAGATAAAAAAGAATTTTGCGCGTTGATTTATCACTATAGATGAGACTTGGGTCTATCACCATGATCCTAAATCAAAACAAGAGGATAAAGAGTGGTGTGAGCCCAAATATTCGGCTCCAAAGCAAGTTCGTGTACAGAAATTGGCCAAGAAGGTGCTAGCCTCAGTTTATGACCAATGGGATAGAAAAATTCGTGAAAAAAGAACCAGTTTGCAGAAGAAAAAAATCATTTTTTATCAGGATAATGCAACCGCCCACACAGCTCAAAAAACCATTGCCAAATTTACTAAAATAAAGTACGAATTGCTGTAACATCCAAATATAACAAATATGGTATTTGCCAGATTTGGCTCCCTCTGACTTCTGGCTGTTCTCACATTTTAAAAAATTCATGCGTGGACAGCATTTTTCATCAAACGAAAAGGTGATAGCAGCTGTGGAGAGTTATTATGCAGGTCTTCCGGAGAATCACTGGTATTCACAATTTGGAGGTACGTCTGAATAAAGGTATTGAACTTCTGGGAGAATATGCTGAATAATAATATGCATTTCAAGCCATTAAATTATGTTTTTTATTTCTATTCTAGAAACATATTGACTGGCTTAGTAAATATTTTAAAGCAGCATAAAAAATTTAGAAGCATTAATACAACAGCCAACAGCGCATTCACCAACAAGATTTAAAGAGTGTGCCGAGCTTGGTACAAATGTTGCTAAAGGATTAACTTTTTTTAATGAGAGCTTGAAGTCCTGCATATCTACCAGACATTAGATACATTGTTGAAACTTTGACCACGACAATTGTTAAAATCTAATGTAAAAACTAAAAATACTGCATCTGCTAATTCTTCAGATTTATGACCAGAATCGGGTAAAAACCCTAAAAATCTTTCTACCGAAAGCCATTCTACAGCCATTCTTTTGAACATACCGAAAAACAAATGACAGTTGATCTACATGGGTAATGTCAGGAGTAGAATCAATACTGATGGAAAAGTATTTAGTTTCCTTTATTTTATTCCCCATTTGTTGAGTAACATTATTTGCCATTATACTTAAGAACTGATCATATATATTAAATGATAGGTACGATGTTGAACCTTTTCCTTTATTTCCAAACTTTTCAATGTGTTGTTCGAAAAAAGGGTCAAACTGAGCAATAAGCTCTTAGATCATCATGAAGTTCCCATTATGAACAGATCCAAAACGGTCATCATCACCTCTAAAAGCCATTACACGAAAAGAAAGGGATTTTACAACAGCTACCACTCTTGTCAATACATTTTTCCAATAGTTTACTTCCATTTCTACTTGGTACTTTAGCTTTTGATCAATTCGATTTAATACTTCTTTTCTTTCTTTCATATTCATTACACACAATTTGTGGTGTTGTGAATTTTCATGACGATTAATTTTTTCTTCTACTTTTATATGAAGACTCCACGGGAAGAAACGGCAGGGTCACATTTTTTCATTTTGCGATAACTCATTTTTAAACTTTTAAACCTATATAACTTTTTTATTTTTAGGGAAAGGATTAAAATTTTTTAAGATATATTACAAATAAAACTAATTTCTTATGCAATTAAAGTTGTATTTTTAATTTAAATATAATAATTTACGTTATAGGCTTTCTTTTTTTAGTGAGGTTTTTTATGGACTCTGCCGTTTTTTCCCCGGTAAAATGTCTTTTTTTATTTTATTAGTTTTTCGATCAATTAAAACATAAAATGTTAACTATTTTTTTTATTAGCTTATAAATAAAATTAGGCAGACGCTAATTTTACCAAACAACCTCACCACCAAGACCTAATATTGACCCTTAAAAAGTCTAGGGGATCGAACTAAAATTAAAAATACTGTTTAGTGTTGATATTTTCGTTTAGAAAATAATTATAGCTCTCGTTAACAAAAGGATTCAATTTTTGTTCTTTTTTCATGCACAAAAATATCACATACAGACAACTCTCGATATCTTAAATACTTGATATCTCGAACTTTTTTTAATCCAGTCGAACCCTTATTTATGGATTATACTCTCGATAACTCGAACATTCTCTATCTCGAACTAATTAATCGGTCCTTTGGAGGTTCGAGATATCGAGAGTTGTCTAATTAATTGTAGTATTAGTTCTAGTTCTCGTTAACGAAAGGCTTTAATTTTTATTATAAATCTTTCATTCAAAAATATCACTGTTGATGACAAAGTTTAATTTGTTTTTAATTTAAAAGTTAACCTATTAAACACCTATATAACTATACCTATAGTTATATAGGTGTTTAATAACACCTATATAACTATACCTATAGTTATATAGGTGTTTAATAGGTTAACTTTTGTCAGGTGTCACAAAACTGTAAGCACAAAAAGTTACTTAATGCAAAGTTTCTTTCCTTATAATAAAGGGGCTTTAAAATTTTATAGGTTTAAAAACAATTTAGTATTTATTTGATCTGATTTTTTATTTTCATACCCTGACTAATAATTAAAAGATATATTCAATATCTTGTGATTATTAATTATATAAATTGTTGTATGTTAAGTGAAGCAAAGAAGAAACATATTAAAGATTATAAGTTTGTCAAGAATCACTAAGAAAAAAACAATTAAAAAAAAATTTAAATAAAAAAAGAAGTCTATTTACTCTTCATCTTTAGAATCAATATTTTCATGAAATGTCTTGATAACCTATTGATTGTATGGCAAAGAATCGTAAACCTGAGCATTGGATGTAAACCTTTTTAATACTTGTAAATCTCTGTACTTTGCCATAGAGGTGCAAAGTTATGCATTATACAGAATGGGGATTTCACTATTTATAGTGTTCTTCCTATTATTTTTTAAATTAGTTTTCAACAGCAATTCATTCCACGAATCACGATAAAATACAATGCCACTTGAGTCTCCTCTGAAACAAATTTCACAAAGAGGACAAGGTGGAATTGGACATTTATTCTTATAAAATGGTCTCATAAAATCAATATACTTTCAACCATACCTTGCATTAATTCTATAACATGAAACAAAGTGGGTTTTTTACGAGCATTTTTGAATGTTTTAATCCAATCTGATGGATCACTAGTGGGTGTTTTGCAATTAATTAATCCCATATCTTTATCACATTCTAACAGAATGACCACGTTTTGGAAATGTAACTTTAATTAAGTCAAACTTTTTGTTTTCATGAACAAGAAAATCCATAAAACGAATAAATGTATAGTTTTTGTTTTAGCCGGCACATGAATCACAAAATAGCTCTACAGATCATATTTCTTTGTCTAAATGTTTTATAAAAAAATCATCGAAGTTACATTATCAGCCCCTTTTTTAGCTATAGTTTCATTATAACAAAAAAAAAAAAAAAACTTGTCTCAAATTTGTACTCCCTTTGTGCTTTAAACCAAGCATTTCTTTTCCTAACATAAAATATTTCTGCATCTTTGTGGTGCTGTTCTTTCTGTAACTCAAGCTCATGCAATTGTTGTTCAAGCTTTGTAAATTCTGAATTAAAAGGTAGTTTAATTTTTATTTCATCAATTTTAATTTTAAATTATCATTTAAACTCATTAGAACGTGTCAGTCCTAGGGAACCCAAAAAAATTGTTAAAACTTTTGTTAAATATGTTGTGATAAGATTCATATGACAATTTATCATTTCCATACTTAATTTTAAACAAGTCATACATCTTGGTTATAATTAATAGGGTAAATCTGCAGTTAAGCGGCGTAAAATAATTATATATTTTTTACTTAAAAATCAACGGTGGTGAGCGTATTATGTAAAGTTGCGTTACGTAAGATATCGTAATTATTAAAAAATAAATTTTAAATCAATTATTAAATTTTATATAATATATTAATACAATATGCATTATTTTATATATAATAATAATAATAATAATAATAATAATATATATATATATATATATATATATATATATATATATATATATATATATATATATATATATATATATATATATATATATATATATATATATATACATATATATTATAACTATTATTATTATATAGAAATATATTTGAGAATAAAAATATAATTTTTTTTTAAGCTTTCTTATTTTAAACCTCTCAAAGTTAAAACTCGTTTTGAATTTCTTTTGTTTTTTAGTCTCCGCGAACGAGAGCGCAAAAAGCAAAATAATATAATTATTTTACGCCGCTTAATTGCAGATTTACCATTAATAGATCTTGGTATCTACCTCTGAAAGAAGAAATGTGATCACGTATTTTATTTTTTAGTTGAGGAGTAAAATTGTTATACTGATTCTTGTGTTTACCTCTTCTGTCATGGGGAGAGTGACCTATAATGAAAAAAATAATTTTTATATATAAGAAAACTGCCATTAAAAATAAGCATTCTATATTCAATAAAAATATATAAATTACCTTTAGTTAAAAGGCTTCTTTTAATGGTCTCTAATCTCGCAGAAAAGCAAACATAAATAAACGAACACGTAAGTATCTCGTGATTTGTGATAAAAAGTTTACATTTGTGGCTGCTGTTATAACCTTTTGAATTAATGTTTCGTGGTTTTCTTCTTAAAACGTTATTTAAAGTTATTAAACTTGCAAGATACGAATCTTGAGCATCCTTGCTGGATAGAGAGTTAATATATCTTATTAACACTTTTCTATCTTCTTTTTTAAGCATTTCAGCCTTATACAATTACATTCAAGGCCTGTTTTATGCGATGCTAATCTTTGTTTCTTTATACTTTCACGCAATCTTTTCTTACTCTTTCTTTTCTTGGATTTTTTTAGCATTTTTATTGGTATTTCAAGTGTCGCCATTTTTATTATTTAATTTACATTACAGTCATTCCGGGTAACTTTGAACGCTTTGCGTTAGACAAATTTTTTTTTACAAACTAGTTAACAAATATTTTTACATAAAAGGTGTTCTGATGATCTCTTTTTTCTAGTTTGCTATTATTTTTTTAAACTTACTATTTATTTTGTTAAAAAACAAAGTTCAAGTAGGGATTCAAAGTTACACTTGCATTTAGGATAACTTTGAACACTATTAAATTAAATCTTAATTTTAATCAGTTAAATCTAAAAAGTTGTTTAAATTTCGTTGTATTAGGGTAAGGCGGGGTGAATTCGTCACGGAGCGAATCCGTCACTTATGCGACTCAGCTTTAAAATAATAATGCATAAAAACTAAGAAATCTATTAACCAGGTTTTTTCGAAACTTTTTCAACTGATATTTGTAGAATATTACTAAATAAATGTTTTATATATTTACCTCCGATTATTCTTTAAATATTGCAAATAAACATTGAAGTTGAAAAAATATTTTTCTGATTAAATGCCTATCGTCAAAAAATTATCAAAATACGCAATGTTTTGACCACAAAGTATATATTTTTTGATTGATTGATGTCAGTAGTTTTTAAATAATAATTTAAGTTACTATGTTTTTGCCTTTGGAATCGTCACGTAATGATTGTTAGCACATGCTCAAATGAGGGGCAACTTCGTCGATGAAGAAAAGTTAATACGAAAAATAAATTAGGTTGTTTCATCATGCAAATTTTTAAACTACCGAATGCCGTTTGAAAGAAAAACAAATTGTGATCAAAATGCGCTCCAAAGCTTTAGACAGAATATATTAATTTACAGTTAGCTTTTAAAACTTTTTGAAGTTTTAATTATAAACACGACTTTGATGTGAAACATGTAAACAAACTTATTATAATGTATAGTCTGAAATATATATACAGTATATAATAAGTATATAAAACATATATGTTATATATTTTTAGGCTATCCACTGCCTATTTTTATACATATTTAAAATATGTATAAGTATTAAATATTGTTAAAATATTATTGAAATTCAATAAATATTATTAGAATAGTTAATATTATTTACTAATTTTACATTAATATAAGACTTTTATTATATATTATATAGCAAAGATCTTATTCTATTTTAAAAAATATATATAATATTATACTATTTAGTATAACTATTATATATTGTAAAAAGTAAATAGTAAGTATATAGTATAAAATGTGTGTACAGTATAAAATATCTGTTATAAGTATTTTTTGTAGTATTTATTATAAACAAATGTATCATTCATTGGAAAATATAAAGCATTTATATATATATATATATATATATATATATATATATATATATATATATATATATATATATATATATATATATATATATATATATATATATATATATATATATACATATATATATACATATATATATATATATATATATATATATATATACATATATATATACATATATATATATATATATATACACATATATATATATATATATATACATATATATATATATATATACACATATATATATTTTTTTTGTGTATATATATATATATATATATATATATATATATATATATATATATATACATATTGTATATATATATATTTATTTATATATATACCAATATAAAAAAAACTAAGAATGTATTATTACTTATGGTAGATTTTAATAACATTATTTTTCATGTTAAAATGTATAGATGGTACGTAATTATAAACCAAAGCGACAAAAAAATTATAATGCAGAAATTTTTCAGGCTGCTCTGCAAACCATTATAGATGGAGAAACTATATCAACTGCAGCAAAACAATTTAATATTCCACGTACAACGTTGATTGATAAATTACGGGGAAAATATCAAACACATTCTATAGGTGGTAAAACAATTTTCTTTAAAAATCAAGAAGAAACTCTTGTTCAAAGGCTGCTTTATATGGCTGATAGAGGGTTTCCTCTCACAATAATGTGGTTAAGATCTGCTGCTTATTTCTATGCCAAAAGCTTGTGTAGACGTCATTTATTACAGAAGTCCATTCCAAAAAGTTGGCATAATAAATGTTTGGCATCATGTGATTGGTTTCTCTCATTCCGAAAAAGGCATACTCAGTTGACACTAAGAATTCCTGAAGGGCTTTCTTGAGCAAGAGCAGAAGCATTTAATGAGAATCGCGTTCAGACATTTTTTAACGATTTACAACCTTTTTATGAAGAGCTTGACATAAAAAATTATCTAAATTTGATTTATAACTGTGATGAAACTGGCCTTTCATCTGTGCCAAATGTCTCTGTTAAGGTAATAGCATTAAAGGGTTCTCATGAGGTACAAAAGTTAACTATTGGTGAACGTGGCACACTAACAACATACCTGGCCACTGTTAATGCAGCAGGAGACAGCTTACCACCATTTTTCATATTTAAGGGAACAAAGATTCCAGATGCATCTAAATTTCCTTTGGGTACAAAAGTGCATTGTAGTCAAAGTGGATATATTGATCAAGAGATTTTTATTGCTTATTTACATCATTTTAATGAGTTTTGTACAAAAGTGAATGGGAAAAAAGTATTTTTTTTTTGGATGGCCACAAAAGTCATGTGACTATTGAAGCGATTGAATTAGCAATAAAGATGGATATTGAAATAATATGCATTCCACCTCATAGTACACATCGCCTTCAACCACTTGACACACATGTTAATAAAGTAGTTAAACATATGTGGTCTGAAGCCTTGTCTAATTACTTAGCTGAAAATGATGATATTTCTTTGCCTCGTTGCAACTTTCACATTATTTTTAACAAAATATGGCCAAATATACTTACAAAAAGAGGATTGACTGTTAATGCGTTTTACCATTGTGGTTTGCATCCCCTAAGAAACCCAGTAAAAGATTTCGAATATAAAAAAGCAGAGGTTTTTAATAAAGCAACAATTCACCAGGGAGACCAAAATTTATCTATTTTAAGGACTATTATACCTTCTCCTGAAAAAAAAAGGAAACCTACTCATTCAAAACGCCACATTGCTCTTATTACATCACCAGGTAATGTTAAGTTAATAAAAGAGCATCCTGCTAAAAAGGCTGCAATAAAAAATGTGGTCAGTGTTAAACAGAAGTCAAAAAAGGATCACGATAAATCAGTTAAAACCAAATCAAAAAAGACTTTTTTTTCAGCTGATTCTGATCACCCAAGTTCTTCAAGTTTTATTCTAAAAAATAACACTGATAAAGACTTTTGTTGTGTTTGTGCAGTTGTTTGGGCAGAAGCAAGTGAAGATTGGCTTAAATGTTTAAATTGCAATCAGTGGGCATGCGAAGGATGTTTTGAAGTTGATACTTGTGCAAATTGTGTGCAATGAACATATAAACGTCTTGTAAGTTTTTAAATAGTCATAGTAGTGATATGATTTTTGTTATTTAAATAGTCATAGTAGTGATATGATTTTTTGTTGCTTTAACGTGCTATTTTTTGCGCTAGCGCGGTTATACGGTTTTCATTTATGCCAAAATCATTATTTGATATTTTCTTGGAAAAAGTTTAACAATTGATGTCCTTTTTGATGTCCTTTTTAATGTCCTTTTACCCTAGGCCACTGCAGTCGAGGAGGCTACTTTAGTTGTGTATATAACCCTCTCTCAACTCTATAACTCCGAAACACGAACCTTGACGATCAAGGTTCGTGTTTCGGAGTTATAGAGTTGAGAGAAAAACAAGTTGAGCGCAGTACTACCAGGGATGCGGTGGGAATCGAACTCGCAACTTCTAGGTTTACTTCTAGATTAAGGAAATCATCCTACTGTGACCTCAAAAATGTTTTATGTCAAAGTTTTTTTCTCCTAGGTAAGTTGCCTTTACCACTAGAAAGGAATTTCGTCTATCGCCCGTCAGTCACGAATTTTTAAATTAGTTTAGCTGTACTGACGAATTCGCCCCGTAATTGACGAATTCGCCCCTCATGACTTGATGATGTAAAAATCAAATTATACGCTAAAGTAACTTTAGAATTCATTTTGATTCAATACATTAACAAAATAGAGACCCTAATTAATAAAAAAAAGTTTTTAAATTAGAAAAGTTCACTTATTTATATGCGAATTCATTTTGTTAAAGTAAAACATAACGAACTCGCCCCGCCTTACCCTAGCTCAAATTAATTTTAGAAAAAATCTAATTAATCTATATTGAGAATAAACAAACAAATTTTTCAATAAAATATTACAAATCACAAAATGAACTTGTTGATCAATTTTTAAGGTTATGAAAAAAAAATAATTAAGACATCATTTCTATATAATTCCACACAGATAAACACCTGTGACTATAAAATTAAATATTACAGTGTATAAGTCCATTATTTTAGTCTTGAATCACAATTAACTCTCTAATCGAATAATCATGATCATGTAAAGCAAGTATATTGTGATGGTTTATTTGCTCTAATAAAGAAACTGCATCATTTTGAGATACAACTTGCTCATTGTCTTTAATAACTTGATTAACATCTACAATGCTTGAACTTTGTGTAACATTTTTTTGTTTATTTTCATAATTATATTTTTTGATCCAAGTGGTCTTCCTCTTTTCTTTGTTTGAATATTATCTTGATTTTTTTTCTTATTGTCTCTTAACTTATAGTATGCTTCTACCTCAGTGGCTGGTACACTTTTCCCTGCTGTTATTGGTAACTTGAATTTTTTGCTTCATAATTAAGATTAGATGTATGATTTTCATTAACATATTTTCTAAACGATTCTCCAATGCTGAGATGAATATCTATATTTGTAAAATTGGGTAATTTCGAGAGAACATGTTCAGGGTCGAATGGATATATGCCAGTAGCCTTAAATCTTGTTCGTAGATTATGTTCTAGATTTTCTTTACCAACATTAAGAGTAGATTTAATGAGCTGCGAAAACAAATTTTTCGGTAGGTTATTAACTTTTTTCCCACGGGATGTTTTACGCCATTGGTTAAGAACTGACCTCCAATTGGCTTTTAAACTCGAGAAATACCCAACATCTGGAGGTTGTAAAAGGTGTGTGGAATTGGGTACCAAACATATAAATGTTATAT
>NC_061164.1:42820687-42913187 GCF_022113875.1 Hydra vulgaris
ATAATTTATGAAGTATATTACTGTAATATAGAAAGGGTTGTATTACGCTTACAGAAATGGTAATATTATTATTAACAGTTTGAAGAGCCTGAATAACTTGTTTAATTATGGCTGAGTACGGCAAAATAATATGGAGACAAAATATGAAAGTCCAGCACTTTGATAAACAATAAAGCTGATGTGCAACTTGTCGTGTACTTCCAATTGCATGCATTGAAAAATCTTTTAGTTGAAAAAAGTACCTATCGAATTTATTACAAAAAATTCGAAAACTTTTATACTTGCTTATCAATGTAATCTCACATAGAAGGAGAATATTTGAAACAGAAGATTTTTTAGGCGGCTTTAGGGTAAATCCTTTAAAATTGTGGAGCCCCACTATAACCTTGACCTAGCAGATTATTAATAAGGAAGTTGAATGTTTTACAGTTTTTGAATAATACAAACAAATATCCTGGTAGCGTCCATATCTTTTAGCGGTGAAAATCCAAGAAATTCCTCACGAATTATAGCCTTCTCACTAGATGTATCAACAAATCGCAATCCCAGTGATAACTGTTTAGATCCAGAAATATCCGTTGTTACATTGGCTATGATCGAGAATCTAACAGCATTGTTGGCAGCTTTTACAATGCCTTCTCGCAGAACTTGATTCAATCATTCTGCGTTATAATGTTACACATCACACCTAAAGGTGTGATATGTAACGTGCATTTTCAGCAGCTGTATCAAAATGGTTTTTTAAAACACTGTTTCTTTTCTCAACTCTTTACTCAAAAAGTTGTTGAACATTTCCTTCATTACTATTTTTCCCGCGTAATGCCAAAATATTTGTTTCGCAAAATAAACTTCTTAAAATAATAAGATACAGCTTCTTTCTGTTATCTTAAATAACTCGTTTTACTCAATTAATTATATGAAAATAAATATTTTATCTGGATTTCGTATTTTTGATACAAAATGTTCAGCATCTTGTTTAGCTCCACGATTTCATGCTGAGCTGATATGGTTTTTGGCACATTCATGAAAATGTTTATACTAAGTGAAAGGATAAATAATGAATTCCTCTTTGAACTGGTTGTCGAAATATAACTCAAAATGTGCAAAAAGTACCTTTTAACCTAAGTGAATATGATAACCATCGAAATAACTGAGATAGCTAAGAACTCCTGAAATAACGCTTTCCAATTCCAGAAATGTCACCTTTGAAATTGTAAGACGAATGAGACTGGTATTGATCAGTTAGCAAGCGATACTTAAAATCAGTAAGTATTTTCGTTGTACATTTTACAGTGTCGACATGTCCAATATTATATTCTAATCTAGAATCTCCTTTTCAAGTTTTTCAGGTTTTGGTTCGAGTGTTGCCGATGATGATTAATAAGCAGCATCCTCCGTTTTCAATTTTATGCAGATACAAATTGTTTCTTCAACGTCAGATGTCGACAGCTGTCTAATAGGTTATAAAAATTTCCAGGGCACCTAAAATTAAAAAAAGAAAAATTGCGATTACGAAGATTTATTTACAAATTGTTTGTCCGAATATTAAACCTTATAATCACTTGCGTATTAAAAAAATCTATTGTTTCTGTGCAATGTTGTCCGATATCAATTCCACAGTGCTTTGCGCTATTAAAAATCTTTTGAAAATATGAAATTTGCGCTACTATATCTAGCTAGGGGTGAGCAAAACCGGTTTGTTAAAATCGGATTCGGATTTTTCAAACTAGGAAGTTTTAACTAGGGATGAGCAAAACCGGTTATCTGGTTTTGCTCACCCCTATCGTGAATAGTTTGAAAAAACTCGCGCACGCTGATCAGTCTTGCCATCATATAAGTTTTTTATTAAATAAACTTTTTTTATTTAATAAACTTTTTAGATATAACAAAATAAATACAATTAAAAAAATGAAACTAATTAAAAAAAGATTGAATATCACTACCTAGGTAATGATATCTCTAGCTAGAGACAAACCTTGAACCCTCAGATTACTAGCAGGAAACATAATCCGCTCGGCCACACTAACATGATTGAATCGGAAAAAATTATATTTATAAAATAACTAATTTGGATGGCGAAGGGGTCATTAAAATGTTATAATGTGTTACGAGAGAGAGTGGGGGTGGGAGTGGGATGAAGTGGGTCATACAAAAAGGTCAAAAATTGCGTGACGTAATTTATGGACATCCCCTAACAAACTTTATGGCATGCAATCTCACGATAAACACGATAATGGGTTATCTTACGATAGACACAATAATGGGTTACTTTGGGGGTCTATAATGGTCGTTTGGGACACTTTTAGAATGGGAACTTTTTATGTTAGATTCTAGGATACATAGAACGCAAGTTAGTAAATTTAAAACTTAGAAACTCGATGTGTATAACCAAAGTGTTGGAGTTTGAAGCCACAGACGCCGGCCTAATAAGCAATTTTTTATTTTATTGTTTTTAAACAACTGATTATTATGATATATAAAGAACATTAATAGTAAGCTTTTTTATGCTGGGTTTCCTTTTTAATCGAGTTCTCTACGTTTGTTCATGTTGTTTTTCCAAATGCTTTTTTTAACTCCATGTCTCTGTTAACATCAAATCTTGCAATCAATTTTTGAGTCACTTCCTGATGGCAGATTTTCTTCAAACTTTGCATACATAATCTTGCTTGATGACAATAAAATATTCAATAATTAGTTTTGCAATAAGTCAATCAATTTAGTTATATTTATTTAAGTTCATTTTTTATATGAAAAGAAAAATTTTTTTTTTTAAATAACTATATTATTAGATCCAACTTATACGCGCGTTTAGCTTATTTAGATTAGGCGTTTACTATGTAATGTCTGTGGTTGGAGACCCGCTTCTTTCTAAATTTTTTTGTTTGTTTTTTTACACACGCATACAATTGAATGTTAATAAAACAATAACTAGTAATATCAGAAAAAATTGACATTAAAAGTTTTTATTTTAATTGTTTAAAAGTTGTTCTCGCTTTTGAAATCTTTCAATAAATTAATTAAAATATACTTTCAAAAAATAATAAAATATACTTTTTTAAATTACTTATTTAAAACTCAGAATATTAGGCGAAAAACACATTTTTATTGAAAACAATCAAATTAATAAAACATACGCACAATATATTGCAATATCAACAGTTTTTAAACAGTTAAAATTCTTGCAATAGTTATCACATTCATTAAAACGATAAAAGGAGATTAATAAGCTAGAGCAAGTCAAACTTTACTTAAGTCATTTTTTAAAAAACTATTAAATAAAGCATCGTAATGTGTCAAAGTATTTTCAAGGTTTAAGTTTATTAAAATTCGCCGTTATTTTCTTCTTTTTTTTTATTTTTATAAATATAAATTAGTAGTATGGTATTTATTTTATACTTTTTTGCAAACAATCAATACCCGAAGATATGATTTCATAATTTGAACTATCTTTAAGTTTAGCAGTTGCTTTTGAAAGGATTTAATTGCGTAACAATTAACAAGAACGTTTGAAATAGTCGAAAGTTTTGAAAACATCGCGGTGGTTGTTGCCAAATGCATTGGTATATTAAATTTCAGCAATGTTAAAACGCCAACAATGGCGTATGATGTCCAAAAGAAAAAATATGCAAATGCTGATAATAAACAAACTTGAAAATATTCTTTTTCTAAATGATCAGTTTTTTTGTTTTGAGGAAATTTACAAGCTTTTCGGTGACGAATTTCTTTTGCGCTATAATACAACGTTAACGCGATGACTATTCCAGGTAAAATGTTGCAGCAAATAAAAATAGCTAAAATATAAGAAAAAGAATTTGCTTTTGTTAATTTCCAATCTAACGAACAACGTTTCTTATCAAGATCTAGCTCATACTTTGACCAACCAATTATAGGAAGTGTTGCCCAAAAAAACCCATACGCATAACATACTAAAATTAATGTTACTTTGCACCAAAACATTTTGTGATACTGAAAATAACGCCTCGGGTATTTTATAGCAACAGTTCTGATAAAAGAAAGCATTGTCAAATGAGTAATGTTGGTTATTGCAAAACCTAGAACTGCAAAACCGCCTACAATGCATAACGGAGTACTTTCCAATAAAGACTCATCGGCCATTGCTAATTGAGGTGTTAACCCAATTGTCGTTTCTAACAAATTCGTGATAGAAATGCTGACGACAAATAAATGCGTTATCTCTTTTCTTTTAACTTTAACTAAAATAATATAACAAGCAGTCATGTTTAATACCACTGACGTCAGAAGCACTGTAGAAATAACAGTTTGAATTACTTTGTTCGTATTCATTTTTCAACCTAAAAAATTAAGTAATAAAAATGTTCAACTCTCAACATCAATAGTATTTATGTTTAATAGAAGTAAACTTTATATAAAGTTTGTGCATAAAGTTTTTGAAATTATGCTTTTGTCTATTCAAAAAAAAGGTTTTCAATAAGGGTGAAGGGTAAAAGGGTAGGGTTGTTTGAAAGTTAGATCAAAGATTTGATAAGATAATTTTTTTTTTAATTTTATTACAAACAGAATAAGAAAATATGTTTTAATTACTGATAGATATTATTTACTTAGAACTAAATTTTAAAATAAATACTTTATTATTTAAAACATAAATGAAATCGGTAAAATGAAAAAGAAAAAAAGAAAAGAAAAAAACAACAAGAAAAAAATAAAAAAATAATTCTGCCTATTTTTTAAAAACTACTTTTAAAAAGGGTCTAAATATTGGTTTTTTGCAATGAAAAGATCGGTTTGTTTTTAAATTTTTTTTTTTAATAAAAAAAAAAACACTTTATTTTAAAAGAGAACCTTTTTAAATCCCGATTTAAATAGATGTGCTTTTAAGTTATCAATCAAACTATAAAAATGTGTTATCTAAAATTAAATCTTACTTACTATTATATCAAACGGTAAAGTTAAATGTGCGGCTAGTACAAGTTTAGTAGAAGAGCCTAACTAATCTAACTAACCTAACTAATCTAACTGATAGAAATGCGTGAAATGAAATTTCACGCATTTTAAACAGAAATAGGTTGCGCTGCGTTAGGAATATTAAAAACCTATCAATTTCATTGATTGGTTTGTTGAATGTTACAGAATTTCGGTTTAGTTAAAATTATTAGTATTTACAATTTCAGTTAGTGTTTTGATGCTAGATTACTTTAAAAACCCAAAAATATGAAATGCCAATAAAACCCATAATAAACCACATCATTAAAATTGAATCAATTAAACATATTAATTATCATATTTCAACAAAATATAAAATACTAAATAACAGTATAAAACAAAAAATGGTGAATATCGCAAATGAAAATCGTAGTAACTACTTTAAGATTTTGTTTATTACGATAAAGCAACTCTGTCTTCGTTTTACCCTTGCGATCATTATATACTTTATACAAGAAACTTGTAAATGTTATACTATATTTACGACAAAATATTAAAAAAAAAAAAACATACTGATTATTTCAAATAATAAAATTATGAATTGTGATATTTTTATAATAAAATATTTAGGTGCCTTTTGACAGTTTTTAACATTTTAGATGCCCCAAGAAGTCCATACGGACTTATCATAGAGAACCGCGGACGAGCATTTGAAAGAAAGTTCATGACTCCTTCCCTACCGATGTCATAAAAACTTGCCCTGTAGTGGCGTTGAACCACGGATCTTTAGCTTCTGAGGCGTGCGCGCAATCTATTGTGCTACGTCTGCTCAAAATTGCATTAACTCTTTGAATCTGGTACTGCAAATAATACACAAACAATAATATACAGTACCCAGTAGGTTCAAGACGTGTTTTAGACATCTATAAAACGTATTAATCTCACTATCCATTGAGTATATTCTAAAAAAGTTTGTTTTTACATTTCATGAATATTTACAAATAGTACAAATGCTAAGGAAACACCTTATTAGAAAATGATCTTATAGTAGTAATATGATAGCAAAAAATGAGGGTTATAATAAAAATTATGAAACAATAAAAGTATAATAAAAAATCATGAAAATAAAAGCAACAGTTTATAAAAATATTTTAAATTCGAATTTTTATTTTTTTAAATTTTCTTCAAATTTTTGAAAAATTAAAAAAACATTTAATGCAATTTTTTTTTTTTTGAAGAAATCCTATGGAAAGTAAGAACACAACTGAATATGAAATATAACTAAAAATTATTGAAATATATCTTTTTGTAGATGCTTTAAAATTAAAAAAAAAACATAAAAAAAACAACCTTTTTTAAAAAACAAAAAAGCTTTTGTAATTTTTGCCTAATACCCCTTATATGGTCATTATAATGATAAATTGAAGAGAATTTTTACGAATCAGAATACAATTTATATGAATAATCATAATGCATTTGCTTACATGCTTACATTTTATGTGGCAAAATTATAATGATAAAACAATGGCACGCCTTCAGTACTGCTACAAAAATTGTGCTAAAATGTTTTTTGGTTACAACAAGTATGATAGTAAATCTCTAATGCTTTCAGAGTACAGAGTAATGCTTTCAGAGTACCATCTTTTTATACAATTATCTTAAACTACAGACATGCTTTTCGCAATCAGTTGATGGTTTGTACCTTGGTGAATAATTCCTTGCATTCATTTAATCAAGTTTTAAAATCAATAAAAAAAAAACAAAAAAAAACTATGAACCAGGCACTTAAATTGTATATGCTTCTGTCTAAAATATATTTATAATAATAATAAAATAATAATAATAACAAAATAAAAAAGGCCACAAAAACATTTTTTCTTTATCAAAATTTTGCGTGGAAACTTGTAGATATGGTAAAACACTTATTGTTCGTCATGCAATCTAGTCTTTGCCCCTTAGTTACTAAAAAACATGCAGAGCTAAAACTAATCGCTGGAAAATGTCGAATTCTAAAAAAAGACTCAGATCATCTCTATATAACTGACGAAAATTTGACGATCGTAACTTTAAAAATAAAGGGACAGGATCTATTGCAAAAAAAACTTTGCCCAAAAACCCCTAATGCTTAATGACAAATTTTAGATAAGCTTTAGGATAATCACTCAAAAAACATATTAATTATAATTTTTTGTATTTTTTTTTTCTGAGAATAGATTCAGAATTATATTATAAACAAAGAATTAGTGGATGAATTTCAAAGGGTTGGCGCGCGGTTGTGTTAGCTTAGGGTGGTGTTGGCAAACACTGGAAGCAAAATAACCCCCTAGCTAATAACCGCCACTAAAAAAAAATTTTATTTTATTTTTATTTACTGTAAAATGTAAACACTTGCACACTTGTCAGTATGGGTATGGTTTAAATTTATTTAAAAATAACCGTGTAATTAGCAGTTCAATATTTTCAAGTCTTCGCAAAACTCACTTACTAGTAGTCGCTACTTTTGATAGTGAATCATTTTAACTGTTTATAAACCTTTTTGTCTTTTTCAGAACATATATGAAAATTATATTATAATTTTCCAGTTGACGTAAATTTTCAGCTTAGAGAAACAGTTATTAGGTTTTCTACCCAGGAATTTATTTTTCCACCTTTTTTCGTATACTGTGAATCTGTTAAGGTAAATACTAAAATTTTCCATGACCTTAAGTGGTTTAGGGTTATTAATTATACTGTGTTACCTTAATAGATTCACAGTATACTTTCGTAATCTGTGAATCTATTAAGGTAAATACTAGAATGTTCCATTATTGTTTATGTTTTTATGCGGTTTAATGTGTAATTGTCAATGTGTTTATACAATTTATAATAATAATTTTTGGTAGGCTCTTATAAAGTACTTAAACATGAACAAGAAAGTTAATAAACCTTCTCGAATGGTAACCCGCAGATCATATACCAATGAAGACAAAAAAACAACACTGATGTGCAGAGGTAATTATTTACATGCACAATTTCACTTATATAAAACAATATATATTTTTTTGAATTTTATTTTTTCAGTTTTATTCCTTTTTTAAGATGTCTTACAACAAAACTGGAGGCTGCAAAGTAAAAACATTTAAACATATATTAATGTCATTTTCTCTCTTTTTTTTTTCTAGATTCCATGACCGGAGATTTCTAACTTAAATTGAAACTAAAGTGGAAAAAAAATATATAAAAAACTTTGATTCTTTAACAATAATTTATACTTAAAAAAATCTTTATCAAAAAATATGCCATTTTTTTTAAAAACAAAATCAATTTTGCCAAACACTAGCAAAAGTAAAAATTCCCAGATGGCGAACATATGTTTCTTGCTGGTGGTCGCCATTTGGTTCTTTTGGAAGCTATTGCTCCCATATCTATTATCGGAGGTTATTTATTCTATGAGCATCGTAAAGACCAACTCTTGATTTATAGGCTAAGACTAAAAGATTTATAATTTATGAAAATAAATTAGTGAAATGAATATTTATATTGGATAAAGTTCAAAAAAGTGGCGAATACTTTGTGTTTTACCCTATATTAAAATAAAGTTCTCAAATCATAGAATGTCAAAACTTACGTTTCCAAAGTTTTTCTTTGAAAGTGATACATGTTTCTTCTTTGCATAAATTGTAAAAAATGTTTTTTTACAAGGATCGAAGAGCTTTTACAGTTCGTGCATATTGGCAACTACTTTTTTTATTCTAATCATGTCATTTTTCTGTTGTTTTTTTTATTCTTGTTGTTGTTGTTTTTATTTTTAATTATTAAGATGCTCCTAGAAGATTTATTAGTCTTATCCCAGAGCATAATAAAGAAACATTTAATCAGCAAGTTTATGCCTTCTTCCTTACCATTGTCGCTTATTGGGCTAAAGCCGGCATAAAAACATGAACAACTTGGTTTTAGTTTATTTGAATAACGCAGTAAAACTGCGTCATTTAAATATACCTGTTGATTCCAATACTTTGTAATGAAATAATTTAGATTGAAGAAAATTTTTTTAAAGTAATTTAGAAAAGGCTTTTCTGCTTTCTCAATTTTATTTCGATTTTTAACGTTCGAATGTAACATATTAAAATATGAAAATATTCTTTGAGCTTCTGCAGATGAATCAAAAGCTATAGAAAATTGACCATCAAATCCCAGTAATATCTGACTTAGACAATCGTTACAAAATTGCCTGCAGTCAAAGTATTTTATAATTTAATTTATGTAATAATACAAAGTAAACTTTTAAAATAGTGCAGCTTTTGATTCAAAATTAACAAAAGTGCAAAAAATTGGATTGTTTGAAAGTACAAACTCCATTTCAACTACTATTTTTTAGCTCAATTTTACCAAATATATATATATATATATATATATATATATATATATATATATATATATATATATATATATATATATATATATATATATATATATATATATATATATATATACATACATATACGTATACGCCGCCTGGGACAGAAATCTTGATTAGCGCCTTTATTTATCAAATTTTCCCTATATTATATATAGGGAATATCTGCCGCCCGGGACAAACTATCCCGGTGACCCTCCCTCTCTTTCGGCGGCCCTATATATATATATATATATATATATATATATATATATATATATATATATATATATATATATATATATATATATATATATATATATATATATATATATATATATATATATATATATATATATATATATATATATATATATATATACACACACGTGTATATGTGTATTTGTGTGCGTCTATAATTCTTATTTAAATACAATGTTACATTTTTTTATTTAGTAACAATAACTTTAAATTTTTAAACTATGTTGAATGTGTTAAAAATGTAGCTAAAATAGCCGCTAGTCACATAAATTCATAGTCACATAAATTCTGCTTAACCATTAAGCAAATATTGTTTTATTCGCAATGAAAGTCAACTAAAATTTTAAGTTGACAAATATAAAAAACATTTTTTCAAAGCACTTTTGGATTTTTGTTTAACTATTGATTTTTTGACATTTCAAGTTAAAATGTCAAAAAATCAATAGTTAAACAAAAAACCAAAAGTGTTTTGAAAAAAACGGTTTTTATATTTATCAAAAAATACAGAAAATAAAGTAATAATCACTTAGTAAGTACAGTAAATAAAATAAAAATTTAAATAAAATTCTTCAGATTTTCTTTAAACATATTATTATAGCTACTTCTATTTATTTAAACATATAGCTACTTCTATTTACAAGTAAATACATGCTTGAATATGATATATCAAATACTTATATTACATAAACTAGTTTTCAATGCCCATCTTGCAATGGCTTTAAAAAATACGAGTAAAATCCTCCCCAAAAAAATATTTCAAAGATATAGTTGTAAAAAGTTTCAAAAAATGACATAGTGACAAGTGTCTGTTTTTTTTTTTTAAAAGCGGTTTTGCTATCAATGTATGTTTGTTTAAAAAATAAAACCTAAAAAGTGGATTTTTTTTAGTACTTTACATATAAGACTTTTTACTTAATAATTAATTTATAAAATTTTTGTTTTTATGTTAAAAGTTTAAAAAAAAAAACATCAAAAACTCACCGCAAAATATTTAGTATTTTCGGCTTAGTACTACCCTCCGTTTTAATACTACAACTTTAATATGTCGATATTATTACTACATATAAAGAAATAAACTTTGAATAGACAAAATGAGACTAAAAAGTCTGTTAAATTAAAGAAAAATTAGCTCAAAGATTTTCCATGATGGCAAATTTAAAAACAGCCGTGGTTCAAAATAAAATAAATAAAGACCATAAAGACAGCAAATGTAACATTTAATCTAAACATTACCGAGGTTCTAAATAACCAAATCATTTTTTAAATCTAAGAATTTTTTTGAAGTTTATAATATTTAAGTATCATTGTAACAACAACGTCATTCCCTTCAAACTCAACAAAGTGATTAGAATGCGCGGAGTTTGAGAGGAACGTTGTTTAAGAACATAAAACAAATTAACTAAAAATTTTTTTTTTAAAGATAACAAAGACAACAAGCCCATAGTTAATGGAAACTTTAAATTCAACTTTAAGTTGCGCACTTAAAACAAAAATGCACCGTTCAACACGTCAAAAATCAAATAACTTTATTGTAAGTAATACTTAAATAGCCTGTATTGACTTGCCAACCGCATTTTGCGTAAGGGCTCCTCTATAAATTGCGTCACGCTCTAAAAGTAAAGGTGAGCAGAAGGGTTAATGGTTTTGTGACCACTCGTGCGGAGCTTGTTACTAAAGAGTTACGATGTTGTGACCCTTTAGAATGATCAAAAAACGGCGTAAACTAAATAAATTTTGACAAATAAACATGTTAATTGTTAAAATAATATTTATTTGGGTTGAAAAATTTACATTTGTTAATATAAATATTTTTATTGGCAACTTTATATTTTATTTAACTATAACTTTCATAGGCAACACGCGTAGAGTGCCTGTGTACACGTTTATGCGCGTTACGTTTGACTACACGATAAAAACTAAGTTAAGATTTTAGAATATTCAAGCCAAAACAATTTTGTTACATTACTCTATTGGATTATTGTATTGCAATGGTTTTTAAAGGATGTTGATAAAATGTATCGAAAAAAAAAAAAATACAAATTATTTTAAAATACAAATATTTTTTGTATGTCATACGAAAAAAATTTGTATTTTAGAAGAAAAAAAACTGTATTTTTTATTATTTTTGAACAATAAATGGTCAATAACAATAAATAAGTTTGAATTAATTTTTAAACAAAATCGTGCAATTTTTTGTAGCCTGAATTTTTTATATTGTTTTGATAAGTGCCAAGAGCAAAATAAAGTGCACTGCTTTTATTATTACGTCTATAATTACGTCACGTAACTTCTGACGAATTTCGTCACGTAGTTTTTTACGAATTACTTCGCGTCATTTTTGACCGTTTTTGACGTATTGATATAAGTGGATTTAAGATGTAAGATGCAAGATTTTATTTTGCGACGTTTTGTTTTTCAAAATATTGCAAAATGAAATCTTGTGATATTTTGAGCTTTACCTTTTCTATCAAAACGTCAAAAACAGTCAAAATTTACGTGACGTAACTCATGGACGAAACCTTAGTTGACGCAATTGCATTGGATCATTAACGCTTTTCTTTCTAAGAGCAGTTTTTAAGTTAGGGACAACCAAAATATTTTAGTCTGCATTGAAATGTTATACATCGAAAGCTACATGCAACAATTAGGGAGTTCGAAAACTTAAAAATGGAAGAAAATTTCAGACAAAGTTGATTTTATATCAATGCAACAGACGCTTTTACTAAAAAAACCAAACAAAGTATATCGTCTTTTTCAAAAAAAATAAATGCAGCGGTCCTATTAGTTTTTGAAATCGTGTTATATAAAGAGCAAAGAAGAATGCAAGAAAAGTTTACTAAGTTATTTATAAAATGTGGTAAAGCAATGGCTTCAAAAACATGAGGTCCAAAAATAAATGTTTGTTCTGGCGACAAAAAATACGGAAGACAGCATGAATATCTTTTCTAAATACACTTCCACTGTGTCCTGAAACAAAATTTTTCAATCTTTTAATGGCTTAAAACCAGAGTTTATGTCATGTCTTTTATTAAAAAAGCCCTCCTGGCATTAAATTTTAGAACAGCAAATAAATTTTAGAACAGCAAATTAGCTGTTCGGAAATATTAACGCCAACACCCATTGCTTCTAAACATAACACCCATTGCTTCTAAACATAACACCCATTGCTTCTAAACATAAATAAATAAAAAAATAGAGAAAAGGGTCAAGGTTTAAATTTTTAAAATCCTTATTGACTAAATAATCTATAATTCCCATTTTTAAAAAATAAATTGAAATGATTACGAGAAGAAATAAAATATTACAAATTAAAATATATAAATTTTTGTAACACGTATTTATTAGTTTGAATATATAGGTTTTTGTAACTCGTATGGGTTGATAATGGTTTTTGTTACACGTGTGAGTTTGTTATTAGTTGATAAGACATTAACTTGTTGATATGACAAGAACTTAAAAAGCATAATAAAGAAAGATTTTGTTTTGGGAAATAATTGATAAGTCAATGCATCAAGGTTCATGTTGCTAGTAATATATAAGCTTTTATTTTCTTAATAATTTTTATAAAAGTTTTTTTAATAAAGTTTTTGAATGATTTAAATTTACTCATTGGTGGACGACATAAATATTACCCGTTTTCGAACAAAAGTTATAAAAAATTAATAAAAAAAAAATGTGTATAAATTTCGACTTCAATATTGCACTAATAATTAATAGTCATTTTTCAATCTACCCCACTCCAGGGTAAAGAGCTGTATAAGCTATATGTTTTTGTTTTGAACAAAAATTTTTTGTTGAAAGAAATTGCGACAAGTTGAACTTCAATTATCACTTGCTTCACATTAAAAGTATTTTCCAATAAATTAAACTTCGTAAAAAATAAGTTACCGATATTAAGTTATCCGAAAAGTTAGTAAGAAGTCTTTTTTACAATTTTGTTATTTTAACAATTTTACGAAAGTTTAACCGGCACACTTCAATCATAATATAACAATCGGCATTAATTCTAATAAAAATTACTAAATAACAAAGCACACAAATAATAAAGCAATGAAGATAATTGATTTATTTTTTTTTGTAAAAGATGACTAATCGAATTAAGTTAATACTACAAGTAATGGTAAAGTTCGTTACGTTGCAAAAGTATATATTCAAACGCTAATGTTTTACCTACGTTAGACAAAATATTTTCAGTTTAAAAAAAGCGTGCTGCAGTGGAGAACTTGAGTTATTATAACTTTTTATTAAGTACTTTTGATGGAAACTCTAGGAGGTAAATGCATTTATAATTGCGTACAAAGATAAAAAACTACATAATATAACTATTTATTACTTGCTATATGCCATTGAACAAATAAAATAAAAATATTTTTTAAGGAAATAAGAGGTTTCGAAAAATGGCTTTTTGTAAGCAAGAAGAAACATTAAGACATGTTGAGCGCAGCTCTTCAATTATGGTAAACTTTAAGAAAACAATAGAGCAACACAGATCAAGATCGAATTCAATTGTTGAACCTCCTCCGCCTTTATTTACTCCAGTTAAACGAATTAGCTTAGAGACGATGATGAGTACAAAAAAGCTCACAAAGTATTTTCCTTTCTCGCAAAATAAACATCATTCATTTATCGGCGAGAGATTTTTAAAGTTTATTTTGGATGGTGACTGTGGAAAGTTAGAACAAATGCTTAAAAAACTGGATGCTGATTTCAATATATCGGAGCTAAATTCTCTCGTTCATGAAGCATGTTACAAGGGTTGTTTAAAATGTTTTCAAATACTTATAAAAAATGGTGTTTCGCACGACTGTGTAACAGGAGATGAAAATTGGACGCCATTACACGCGGCAATAATGGGGGAAAATGAAGAACTTTTTCGCTTTTTAATTCCACTTTATAAAAACGTTGATTTAGTAAATTCAAATGGCATTACTCCTCTCCACGTGGCTGTTTATATAAATAACTTACTTTTTGTTCACCTTTTATTGCAAGCTTCGGCTAACATGTTTATAGAAACACAAATTATGACACCTTTTCAACTTGCAATTGATTTAAAACATAGTACCATCCTAGATTATTTTATTTTGTACTCCGCAAATCATTCAACTATTGACTTGACATGGGAAAGAAAAGTAATGTAATTCAAATATCTATTTGATATTATATTTTACACCATGTTTCATATAACATAAGTTTTATAACTTTATTTGTTGCTTGCGATTTATTGTTGAGTATATACTTTTATTGTAAAATGGCTATATATTTTTAAATAAATATATATATTTTTAAAATAAAGCTCATTTATATCTAGATTAGATACACTATAATATGTTTTATTTAAAAAAAATTGTATAATGAAATTGAAAATAAAACTTTTTGAAGTTTCATATATTTAAATAAAATGTTGAATTACATTTTTATTGGAAATGTTTTTAAAAAATTCTTGTTTCTATATTTAATTCCATGTTTTAATATCATGTATTAACTTTTCCGTATATTCCACAACCCATTTTTGCGCATTGAAAAGCACACTTATCTTTATCAAAAAGCAATTTTGAAAGAACAATGTGAACGTGTTACTTATAACTTTTAAACAATTCTGTATTTTTTTAACAAACTTTCAATTTTGTGAACGAATTTTGTTCTATTTTAAAATTGAAAAACCTTTTTTTTGAAATTCCATTTACTCATACAAATTGCGAGATTTAAATATGAGCAAGCTTTAAACTTAAGATGAGCGAGATTTAAACTTGAAATGAGCGAGATTTAAACTTTAAATGAGCGAGATTTAAACTTTAAATGAGCGAGATTTAAACTTGAGATAAGCGAGATTTAAACTTTTGAGCGTTTGTATTGATGTAAAAAGATTACGAATGTAAATATTTGAGTCAAGTAAAAGGATGCTGTCAAAGCTAAAGACGTATAAATACAAACTGATGAACAGTATTAGATCTGTTTTACTTTGAAAGACAATAAATTTAATAGAAAAAAGTTATTTTGAACTCTGAGAAAAGCACAAAATGATGTCAAAAAATATCCGGCTTCAATTGTAAAACAAAAATGTAAACACCAAATTAAAATGAAAGACTGTGGAATAAAATCTATCAGACGATTGACTTTGTTTGCTGAATAGTTGAAATGATGGCTCCAATTTGAAGCGTTTGAAACAAAAATTCCAAGATTTGTTTCTATTGTAGTTTTCGACAAAACGGGATCGTTTATTTTGTAGTCAAATTTGAAGTTTGTCTTCCTAAAATGCATAACCTTACACTAATGTTCGTTGAAATTAATAATCCAGTTATTTGTCTATTCTCCGATCTGTTGATATCGTTTTGTAGGATCGTTGTTATCAAGTTCTGGTTTAATGATTGATAATAGTTTTGTATAATCCTCAAATAGTTTACCTACGAATTAAGTCTTACAAAGCAGATTGATACTAAATATGATAAATAATAATGAGCCCCTGAACCTTGAGAAACACCTCATTTGAATAATTTTCAGCCCAAAATAAAGTCATCTTCAATTAATTTTTGATATCGCCCGGTAGGAAATGAACTAGCGACTAGCTAGCTTTATAGCAATTTTGTAATAATGTTTTTTTCTCACATTATTATTATTTTTTACGTTTAAAAAATTTGATTTTTAAGCATTGGATCTAAAATATTTATGATAATAATTGAACTTTTAACATTGCGGTTTTATTACGACATGTCGCAATCTACATATAGCAGCTTTGTAGCCATCAATATTACGACGACATATCGTTTGCTATATATTGTCATATTGTAGCTAGCTACAGCATAGAGAGAAATCTGCAACTAGTCGATGGCTACATATTGCAGCTTCATATCTAAAAATATTATTACGATATACTGATAGCTACTGATTGTTGGTGTATGGCTAACTACAACATAGCAACAAATTTAAATCTACAACCACACACCACAATGCAAACCACAGCTTTAGAGCTAGGAAATTGTTAATATTATACTGTTGTAGCTAACTGTAACATAACGAAATCTATTTGATAGCAACTTATCTTAGATTTGTATTTATCGACAAGATTGTTTTAGATTAACTACTAAAGTAGTTAAAAAAAACATTGTGTAACAGGAAATGTAAATTGGACGCCATTACAATGTTATCATTTTATTTGTTGGAAAAAATAAAAAAGAACATTCTTTTCAGTATATTGATAATATACTGAAATTCAGTATAGTTGAAAAGACTTTTATACCGATCTTTTGTTCACACTTTTCTAAAAACCGTGAAATCAAGGCACTACAAAAATTTCAAAATAGAGCTACAAAAATTAATTATTTAAAAGGATTTTTATTATAGTAAAGAATTAGTTGATCAGTTAAATGAAATTTTTTATCGTTTACAAACCCATGTTGCTGTTTTACAATTTCTTGAAGTTAAAAAACTTATAATTACATCTCTAATAATTTGTTCCAAAGGTTTACACGCTACTGAAGTCAATGATAATGGACAATAATTATATGAGTCAAGTTTACATTTTTTCTTTATGATCTGAATTATATTTGCTTTATGCCAAATATAAAGTACAATTCTAGTTTCTTTAAATCAAGCGTGTTGCTATTTTCACCAGGTTTAAATTAAAAGTTGATTCAAGGATCTTTTAAAAAAGAAAACACTCATTTAAACTTTCAGTTAATGCTTTAGCTTGTTCATCCATGTAGTTTACCATGATATTGAGGCATAATTAAAGTTACCTTCAATCAGTAAATTAGAAAATTTTTTTGTTACACATTATAGACTTGTTTAATAGAATGACTTACTGCTGTATTTTCAACTAAAGTGCAATCGCTTATGCGGTAAATGCAGCCTTAAAAAAATTATTTTAGAATCAGTTTCAAATATACACTGAACTTGCTCGATTAATTTTTGCTGTTAATTTCTATTGTCTATTTTGTAGAATCTACTAAATTTTTGATATAAATATGTCGATCTATGCTAAGTCGATCCTTTCTGTTCAAATTGAATCCAACATTGTTAGTTACTAATGTTTTGGATCATCATGTTTCATTATTAATAACTATTGTTCGATTATGTTTTGGAGTTTCCATTAAAAGCTAGCCTGATTTGTTATTTAAATTTTGTATAAACATATTAGATGATATGTGGATAATTTTTTTAATGTTGTTACCATATTTGTTCTTTAGTTCACCCAAAACAGCTCTTTGTTTCACGCTAGGTGAAGTAGAAGAATCAAGAAATAAACGTTTTTTTAATGTCACAGCAATAGAATTAACTTTTCCAATATATTTTTTCGTAATTTCATTACTGTTTGTTTGTTGATTCTTGAAAGTGATTTGAATTAATACTTTTTTTTTTACTAAACTTTTTATTTTTACTGGTTGTTACTCTTAATGACGTAGTAATAGTCATTATCCAAATTGTTGTAGTTTTTACATCTTCATTCATCTTCTAAGAGCTAAAATTTGTAACTTTTTGCTTAAGTTTGGTCTGGGTTAATAAACACTTATTTAAACATTTTTTAAAAATTGAATCTCTTTCTGCTTTATCTTATAGTATTTCCTTGTTTCTTGCTTTATATCTATTAATATTTTCCAATAGATTTCGCTTTTATTCAGAGTTTATACTCTTTTAACAGACTTTTTTTCCTTTTTTTTTTTACTCTCCTTTCACTCTTTCTTTAGTTTCATTAACAACTCAGTTTATATTGTTCAACTCCTTAGGAGAATTTGCACCAGTACTAATATTTGACCATACGACTGGAGGTTATTAAATATTTTCTAACTTATACACTCGATTAGTCAATTTCTTGTTGTCACAAGTTAATTTTTCAACTAGTTTTCTCATATTATTATTAGCTGCTCTTGTTAAGCCTCGCTGGTTCCAAACTCTGACTAAAAGACATCAATCTTTTAATAGTTTAAATGAAAATAAATTTTAATGTTATATTAGATTTTCTAAAATTGTTGTTATTGTAATTTTGTTTATATGATAATGTTATTATAATTTTTTATTGACATTTGTAATAATTTATTCATTTTATATTTTTGTTTTTTAATTTTATGGTTGTCTAAAAGCAAAAACGTCTCCGTTAGTTGTAAACTAGTTTATTTCCAATTGGGAATTTGTCAAAAGTGGGGTTCTTTAGAGCCCAATATTGGGCCCATTTTAATTCATCATATTTGTTAACGATACTAATGCTTAGTAAAAATATATTTGTAGGTAAACTATTTGTGGTTTATACAAAACTATTATCAGTCATTAAATCAGAAATCGATAACAAGACCCTTCAAAGGATATCAACTTATTGGAAGAATGGACAATTGACAAGATGATTTAATTAAACGAAAATAAGTATAAGGATTTTGGAAACACAAACAATTTAATTATAAAATAAGCTACGTCATTTTGTCAGAAACTGCAACGAAAAAGAACATTTTTTTCAGTATATTGATATAACGTTAAAAAGACTTTTATCAATCTTTTGTTCGCACACTTTTAAAAACAGTGAGATCAAAGCACTAGGAAAAATTCAAAACAGAGCAACAAAAATTAATGATCTAAAAGCATTTAACAGTTTAATGAATTAAATTGACAAGTTTTTTAGATTTTAACATTTATTATTACTTAAATTTGTTTTTAATATATATATATTTTTGTTTAAGACCTAACGGTTTTTCACAATGCACCACGGAACAGCATTTAACTAGGAAATTCACGCCTCCTTACGTACAGATGGCGCAAAGATGTTTCGAACCCTGGATCTCTTGCGTTTAAAGCAAGTGCTCTACTTGCTTTAAAAGCAAAAGATCTTTTTGCTTTTTTAAAGATCTTTTTGATTTTTAATTAGTACTTCTGTAAATACTGTTATAAAATAAAATTCTACGTAATTTCATGTCTCAAAGCAATAGAGTTACAGCTCCTCTATTCTATTCTGTTCTAAAATGTCACATTTGAAAATTAGAATTTTCAATTACTGCCTAATATTTATAAACTGTCGTTACTATACATGCACGTAGTTTTAGCAATAAAACCGTAATGAATCTTTATAGACACGCTTGAAAATGGTGTCTATGATAAAAGTGGTGTCTATAGTAGAAAAGGATGTTCCAGAATGTCTAATAATACCACTGTCATTTTAGCTGCAGCGTCAGATTTAGCAAAAAAAATATTTTTAAATAATTAAAAATAAAAATCATAAAAACAATTTACTTAAAAAATTCACCAACGCGCAATCACTTATATGGATTAAGTTTCTTTACTTTTTACGTTGTTTTATTTCTTGAAAAAAAAACTACAAAACTATCAGAGTTGCATTTTTTTGAAGTTCATTGCAAACCGGTTGTTGTGTTGGAAATTTGAACTTTTAGATACTCCTTGATAAATTTTATTTTTTTTACTCAGTAGTAGCAAAAAAAAAAAATAAAAAAAATTAACAAGAAGGTTCTCGTCTATTTTTTTTCTAGCCTCAAAATGCTTTATTCTTTATTCTCGTTTATTTTATTCTCGCCTCAAGATTTATCTCTTTATCTCCGCAAACTAATTTATTTAATTGTATTTTGAAGTTTTGCATTTAATACTGACGTTATGCAATTACAGATATTTATGAAGAGAACGCAATACATTTATAGTTCAAATAATTTTAGAGAGGGAGTCTGAGCTCTAATATCTCAACATACACGACAATAGTTTATTATTCTGAGGTACACAACACAACCAATATCTTAATATCTCCACTTTTCAAAAATTGGATATAGAACAAGATTATTCTAACTCGCGATAAACTAAACCTTTTTTTAGTTATTATTGAGATATTGCTGCACAAATATTATAACGTTAATAAATCTCATGAATAGAGAACCTATATACTCAATGTATTTAGAGACCAATTTGTACCGATTGTACCGATTTTGAGCTTGGTAAAATTTAAATTTTACCTGACTCAAAACAAAATATTCTAAATTTTTCAACAAATCTGATCAAAGTAGCTCCTCCTATATTAGATTCTGCTGTCAAAAGTTTAAAAAAAAAAATAACCATTTTGAATTTTTGAGGTTGTACAAGATGTTGATAAAAACGTTTTTCTTTATTTGTTTTGCTCAACGGGGAGAAGCTTTTGCCATAATTTCAAATGTTTGTGTTTGTAATTTATATTAAATATTAGAAACAAGGGATATGTCAAAAAGTTATTTAATATGAAAATATCTTATAAAATCATAAGCTTATAAACAAAAAAAGGATCGAAAAATATTCGTAATTTTTTACTAACTCAACAAAAGTTAAGATTCAACAAAAATTTAACAATATTTTGATAGATTAGTTTTATAGTTGAGCGTAAACTTTTAATCTCAAATATTCTCAAATAAGTTAAATATTAGCTCCATTTGTAAAAAGAATTCAAATATTATTTCGTTAGCAAAATATAAACTTCCCACTTTATGCTCTTTGTTTGTACCATTTTTTGTATAACCAGCATTGATTTTTACAACCTAAAGATTCAAATCAAGTTGAAAAAATTCTTTCAATTTTTCTTACCTCTGAAAATCATGTGCCTAGCATTATTAACAAAACAAATTGCTGAGCATTACTTAAAATTAAGTTGGAGGTTTTATCCTAATCTTTTGGTAAAACAATGCGCCTTGTTCTGTTGTATTAACCTAACTATTAACTATGTGTATTCACTTTACTATTATCTATGTTAAGAGAACATTATAAGTATTGAAAAACCATCTATATTATAACTTCCTAAAACTGATTATTTGCGTAATCCGACTGCATAAAAAGAGTTAGAGACTGCAAATTAAATGCAAATTTCAAGTCATTATTGATTAAAGTAAAAATTAAATTTCTAGTCATTTTTGATTAAAGTAAAAATTACTTTAATCAAAAATGGCTAGAAATGAAAAAAAAACCACTAAGAAGTCCTGAGTAAATTGCAATATCATAAGCAAATCAAACTATTGATGTTATCAACAATATCACACCAGTTTGAATAGGTTTTCACCTTGTTTATCCACTTTGGCTTAACACATGTAATGTTCGCAGAAAACCTTTATGATTTCGTTTTAAAAAGTTATTTTTTTGCTGTAAACTTTGCTATTTTTTTATGCCAAGTACCTTAGCAGAACTTGGTGATGTCATTATTGCAAACCATTTATCCATAACTCAGTTAAACCAAACAGCTACGATCATAGAATTATCTAATTTTTATTTAAAAAAAGTTTTAATCCACAACTTACATCATGTTGCTCTCGATATTTTCATTTTTTTAATATGTTTTTCATTAAGATAGTCAAAAATAAATTTATAAGCAAAGTTTAAATCCATGCCTTCTTAAATACAGGGATGAGGAGCCGGAAAAAATGTTTGATTTTGGTTCCGGCTCAAAGTATTTTAAACTTTTGGCTCCGGCTTAAGAGCAGCCGTGGCGCAGTGGTTAGAGTTCTGGTTCAGTACCCAGAGGTCCAAGGTTTTTTTTTTTTTTTTTTTTTTTTGCCGTTTTTATATATTTACAATAAAGACATATTACATTTATAAAAATTGGCCGGAGCAAGAAGAAGACAATGACTGTCTTATCACCGAGCCCCGTTTACAAATTGCCCGTGTTTATAAACAAATATAAATAAAATATACAAAAAAGCATTAAAGAGTACATAACGTTTTTCAAATAATAAAATGACATTTATATCAAAAATTTAAAAGTAAAGAAAATTTTGTATATTAATACAAATATATTTGATAAATATAACAAAATATATTTAGTGCTAATGGAAACGTTTTTTTTAATTTCAAAATTACCTTTTAAAAAAAATATTTAAAGTCTATTGAATTAAAATCTAATTGAAGTAAGATTCTTTTAGAAACTGTCCTAAATTTTTCTAAAGAGTAGTGTTCTTTATTAAAGTTTTTAATAAAAATTTTCCATAAAAAAGGTCCTCGATATCGAATTCGATAAGAACTTATTTTTAAATTTATTCTCGGAACAATAAAGAAAAAAAAAAGGTTCGACGTCAGCTCTAGTCCAACAAGCGACATTCGTACGGAAGGGGGCGTGAACTTCCTGTTAAGTGCTCTCCCGGGATACTCTATAATAAGACCGTAAGGACTTCTGGGAGCACCTAAATGCATACAAAAAAAAAAAAGGCTCTAGGTTTTTTATAATTACAGCTCCGGCTCCAGCTCAGGGTTTAATATTTTTAACTTATGGCTCCAGTTCTTAAGAATTTTGCTCCAGCTCAGGCTCTGGCTTCAGCGACGTTAAGTATTTTTAAAAAATTTTAATTACATATTTTGTGTATTAAAAAAAAATATTTTCAAAGTCTTTAACAAGCTACTAGTTTCCAGATACCACAGACATAAAATGAATGAAAAGTTTATATGAAATCTACTAAGTAATTGATAAATTAAATTGAAAGTTCAATTGAGTCAGCAGTTTTTGAAAATTCCAGCATTCCCTACTTAAAAAACCAATAATTCCCGCTCTCATAATTTTGGGACTTCTTGGCAAAAAACACCACCTTTTTTGATCCAGCTCTCCAACCCTGCTTAAAAGTCTACAAGTTTGTACAAGTATTTTGAATCTATTAGTTTGATAGATGTTTATGTTTTTCATGAATCTTTGTTATAATTATAAAATGTTTGTTACATAAGAGAGATATTCTTGATTACTTTAATACATGTGGCACATCTGCAAAAAAATTATTAGTACAAATTGGGTCATATGAGTCTTTAATTGAAATATTACCATTTTTATTACAGTTAATATAAAATATTCTCCAGAATTTGGGTGTCTAGATGTCCTGATTTTATCCGGGTTGCACCAACTGTACAGGGTTATCAGAAAAATCTTTTATGTAGATAAGAAACAAAACAGAACCAAAAATAGAGCCTTGAGGTACCCCAGTGGTTACAGTAATAACAAAGAGTGTTTTCGAGGATGGCTTTAATAAAGCGGCTAAAAAGGAAAAAAACTTTATTTTTTTTTTATTTGCAGATCATAATTCAAACAACTTGTTTAGAGCTTCTGGACACTAGAGATCAATATAAAATAGAGATGTGTGACCAGAGTCCTTTTGGGAATCTACATCCCTGATTTTACTTGGTATGAACAAAGAAACTGTATCTCAAAACTTAAAAAAGAAAATAGTTTTGATGTATTTTTTTCTAATTTCTGAAACATTTTCATTGACCAATATGACAAACTCAAAAACTTTCCTAAATACATCATATAAAGCGAGCTGATAAAAAAGAAAAATATGCCTAAGTTTATCAAAACCTTTAGATATATCAAGAGCAAGAACCCTAGTTTCTCTGCCTCCATTTAATGCACAATAAAACTTATTGGTCACAGTTAGAAAGTCATTCGTAGAGCGAGAAGATCGTTAACGGGTCACAATGTTCACTAGAGTGATTTATATATATTCTTGGTTCTAAAGTAACATTAAAAAAAACTCTTATCTAGTATAATGTATCTCTAGAATATTTAAACGAAATATTTAAACTGATTGGAAAGTATTTTTTAATTTATTACTTTTGCAATGTTTTTATGTTCAGGTTAATTAAGTTACTGTAAAATGTCTACAAAATGAAAAAATGTTTATTGAGAAGAATATTCTAAAAATTTTTATAGAATTAAAAAAGAGTCGAAAGGGCGACTCATTCGTATTCTGTTTATAATATTCCTCGGACAATTGATGTTCTTTCAATAATTGATATTTGAAAGCACTCGAGTCCTAGCGGTTGTTAGACATTAAGGTAGTAAAACTTATATCAAAAACTCAAAACCCAAGAAGTCAACAGGTGAAATAAGGCAATTTTTGGTCAGTTAAACTACGCCTGTATTTAAGAAAGTATTAGCTGCAAAAGGTGTTCTAGTCTACCATACGTCCGTTCATTTGTTTTTATTTTAAAATAATAAATGTACTAAAAAAATTTTGAAAACAATTTTTTCAGATTCAGAAATAGCAAAAATGTTTTCGTTATCTTATACAAAGCCATCAGCTAAAATTTTTCTATTTTATATTTTCTGATTATAGGCAGATATTTTTCTGAGGTTTGATTGTTTATCTTTGCTTATCGTGTTAAATGACGGTCATTATATTCAAATACTGAAAAAAATGGTTGTTTAAAATAAAAAGTATTTATCCGACAAGTATTAGCAGTCTTTAGTGCAGAAAATGCAAATGAGTTTTGGCGGTGTCAATCAGCGAGGGTAAAATTACCCAGCAAACATGCTTTTATTGGACCGTAATGCGTAATGTCGGTGTTGGTCCACTATAAAATCTAAGGTAGCTTGCCACCTTAGATTTTATAATGATTCAAATCTGGCACTGTTTCAAAAGTTTATAGAAATTCTATAGAGCTTCTTATTCCTGGGTTGGCTTGCCGCCACCGGCTAAAGAGGAGAAAAACGCTTAGTTATAAAAGCGTTTTTAAAATGACATACCAGCGTCGTTAGTAAGTACATCGCGATACGCTTTAGTTTACCAACATAAAGCTAGAGGTCGAACACATATATGCATGCGCATAGTGGCTTGTTGTGATAATATTATTCAAAACAAGGATTTATAAAATTTGACATACTTAGATTCATTAAGGTCTATACAGTGTTTCAGGGTTGGGGTCATATACATTTGATCAAATACAAATACGTTAATTATAGATCTCTTTCCAAATACAAATTTAAATACAAATATATTCGATCGGCATTTTCCAATTACAAATACATATGAAAATATTTATACTTTAGTTTACAAAAATGTATAATGATTTTTTCATGACAAGACTGATAAAATGGTTAACTAAATATAAAAATGAAAACAAATCGGTAATCCTATATTTAGGCGACCTAAAATAATTTTATTTTTGCCCTTTTGTTCGTAGAGGCTTTCAAATATCATAAAACATTTATTATAACCATTATATTTATTTTAAATATTTTTATATGATTAATAATAACTATTATTATTACAAATATACAAATAATTATTATTATCATTTATTACGATTAGTTTTTTTTCGTTTTTTATAATAATTATAATAATTTTATTTTCAGTTTTTTCCAAACGAAAAACAAAATTATTTTAGGGTGCTTAACTATATATATATACAGGGGAGAGTGGGGCACCATGACGCACTTTTGGTTTTTGCTATTTTTTTAAGCGATTGGTTTAATTTGTAGATTGAATTCATTCCCACAAAATAAATTCCATAAATTACCAAAATATAACAGGTTAAACTTGTAAGATTAGATAAAGTAAAATTAAAAATTTGTATCAAGGTAACCCAACCTTGGGTTACCTTGATAGACACTACGAACATCATTAAAAAATAAAATAAAAAGTATAAAACATAAAAAGGCAAACTTTTATTTGAATTAAAAAAAAGGAAATATTTATAACTCAAATAATGCATCCACTGGTCCAAATCACAATTCAAAAGACCAGATAATATATCGTTTTAAGTGTCATTGATTTGCGTCACTAAGTAATGGTTTTGTATCGAAATGAGATCTCCTTGTATTATATTTACATAAATATTTTTAGAATTATTTATAAATATTAAAAGAAAATATTTTTAAAATTGCTAATGGCACAATGGAGTACTATTATACAGTTTAAAGGCCCCCCACAATTGCTGTATTAAGTTACCCCATACTTGCTAATAGAAAACAATTCCTTTATTTTTAATATCAACTTGTTTTTCCAATGATATTGTTTAATGAAACAAAAAGCTTATAGTTTTTAGTTTACAAAATAATGTCACTTTCGATAGACACATTAAATAAAACACTTTAAAACTGATGAACTTTAAAAACTAATGAATTACTTTTTCATCAGAAAAACTCAAATTTTGAGCCACGTAGGTCTAATGATGTCAAATGATATTTTTTTCAAAACATCGCTCTAGTAGTAACTGTTTCACTATATGAAAGTGGTTGTCACAACCTTTTAGATGTCTCCACAACTACAATGTTTCATGGTGCCCCATGTATCACGATGCCCCACTCTCCTCTCTCTATATATATGTATATACATACATATATATATATATATATATATATATATATATATATATATATATATATATATATATATATATATATATATATACATATATATATATATATATATATATATATATATATATATATATATATATATATATATATATATATATGTATAACAAAAAAAATGTACAATCAAACGTTTATTTATATTATGTTATATTATGTTATATTAAATAAATATTTGTTGTTAATTATGTTAAATAATTATGTATATATATATATAATAATTAAATATTTTATATTACATAAGTATTTATATATATTATGTATTATTGTGTTTTTATTACTCATATAATTATTAAACTTCTTTCATGAAATGTTTCTTGTTTAGAATTTGTTGCTCTTTAGTTGAACTTAAATATAACAAATTTTTATTCGTTAATTAGTAATTTTCATTTTTACACATATTTTAAAAAGTAAGCGTCATAAGTAACATCTTAACAACGGTTCTCTTTTCAGATTTAAACCCTAACTTCAAACAATGTATTTCGAAAAATAATTATTCTAAGGAACAATTATTATAATTATAATTAAATTTTCTCTGCACTTTTAGTTTAATACATACCTATGTCGTTTACTAAAATCAAGATTGAATAAATATTTTTTTTAAGTTATGATCCGAAAACTCAAAGGACTCTTTTATGACCTAAAAACTATTTTTACTACAAAGGTCGTTTATTAGTAGAAAAAAATAATAAAAAAAAGTAAAAGATAATTTAATGACTTTGGTACATGTTTTTAACCTATTAGCAAAGATTATTTGGGGCAAATTTAAAAGATTATTTTTAGGTTGTTTTTAAGTTATTAGGT
Organism: Hydra vulgaris; assembly: GCF_022113875.1. Lineage (NCBI taxonomy): Eukaryota > Metazoa > Cnidaria > Hydrozoa > Anthoathecata > Hydridae > Hydra > Hydra vulgaris. Next base: position 42,848,101 of record NC_061164.1, read on the forward strand.
TTAAAAAGTATGGCGAAATTCCATCAAATTTTGGAAATAATTGTTATAAAAAAGGACTAGGATTTTTTTTTCTTTCTATTTTATCAAATTATAGATTTAGTTTTATGGTATTAAAACTTCAGAAACAAAAAAATATAACTTATTTGGTTTAGTGAAAGATTTAGATTTTTTCTATAGAAACCACCTTAAATGAAAATATTTTATTCAGTTTATAAAATCTTCTCTACAATAAACTTTAAAAATTTTAACCTTTTATAGTATATTTGTTTGTTTTTATTAGTTTAAAAAAATACAAACAACGTATTTAATCAAAGAAAATTGTCCCCCTCCCCCACTTTGAAACCCACGTCGCCGTTTCTGAAAAGTGCCCATATTTGTTACCTTTTACTGCAACTTTTTGTATAAAAGAATTTATTTGATTATCTTTTTTATTAATCTGAACTTTTCTAACAGATAATAAAATAAATTACATACTTATTTTACTTATTTGAATTTTTCATGCTATATTTTTCAAAACAATGTTTTTATCCTAAGATATTGTTTGCTTAGCATAGAAACGTACATCCTATGTGCGGCCGTGGCACAGTGGTTAGAGCGCTTGCTTCATAAGCAGGAGATCCAGGTTCATATCGAGCTTTGGAAAAATTTTGCGTCACGGTAAGGAAGGAGGCGTGAATTTTCTGGTTAAATGCACTTCCGCGGTGCTCTATGACAAGACCGTTAAGTGTTTTTGGGGAACCTAAAATAACAAATAATAAAAAAAAGGAACAGCCACAATTTGTCATTAAGACTAATCCAAAGTAGCGTTCCTTATTGACCAACATTTTTGCGTACAGAAGTACTACTCAAGCGCTGAGTTAACAGTGGCAGGATTTTAACCCGTATCGTACATTTCGTTTGACGCTCTAACCAACTGAGCTATCCAGCCACATATATCAATTACAAAGTGAACTGATTCGAGTCAGTTTAAAAACGAATACTCGTTTATATGAATTATTTAATTTACTTTCACCTTTTTCAAACAGTACATTATAAAGCTATTTTTTCCAAAAAAAAAAAAAAAAATTATAACACTTGATTTTTTTTTATAACAATTTTAGTTATAATGATGCATCTTGTTATGTTTAATTTATATCTTGAGCTTATTTTGAGTTTAATTTTATTCTTGAGTTTATTTTGAGTTTATTTTAATTTAAAGAATATTAAAGTATAGTTGTACTTAGTGTTTAATTATATTTAACATAATTATAATATGTACCAATCCTATTGTAAGGGCTTCGTCGTAAGATCATTACGACATTATATTTTGACTCACAAAAAATCTTTAATTTACGAAATCTGTAAATGTTATATGTACGGCGCACAGTGCCTCAAAGCTACGGAAAAACGGCAAAAACCCTCAAATCAGTGTTTCTGAATGGATTTCAACCTTTTTTTGGCTCTAAATATATTAAAATTTAATCAGTAACCCAACCCGAAAGTCAGCAAATAATTTTGCACACTTTTTTCAAAATATTTTTGCAAATTTGCAAATTCTGAATTTTTTTCCCACTTTCTCAACATGCTTTTCTGTCGTTTTTTATTGTACTTATAGAGACAAATTCATAAATATATATATAGTTTATTTAGATAAAAAGTGACAAATTTTCAATGTTCTTAAACACTCTACATATAATCCTTTAATAACAGCCAATTTTGTCAGTAAACAGTGAAAACAATAAAGATTACATTATTCAGAAACAAATATCTACAATTTCTGTATGTTGTAACATATAACATATATAACATGTAACAATATAATTTAGATTTAAACAAAAAAACTAAACTTAGTGTTTCAGCAAGTTAAGAACATGTTCAGACAAGGGGTTTCCGTTTGTGTTTTATGAAGTTGATCGACGAAATTTCTGGATCAGTTCTGATCAGCAAATATTGAAATTGATTTTTCATTACATTTAGTCTGGAAATTTTGCATGAATGGTTTAATCTAGCATGTCTTATCACTTTATTTTGGGCCTCCTGAGCCTCCTCAGAATAATAACCAATGGGTAGTTCTAGATTTTCAGCAATTGCAGGTCCATGAACTAGAAGTTTGTGAAGACTTGGAGGCATTATGTACCAATCATAGTTATTAACTATAAAGGCTAGAGTCTCATTGCAGTATTGGCTAAATCTATCAATATCTAGGTCATACCCTGAACAAACAGCTTGAAGAACTGTCCTCACCCGGAGAATCAACTCAACCTGAACTCCTGTTATGTCAGCAAAAGCCTCACCATGCATAAATGCTCTTCGGGCAGTATTACCATCATTTGTATTCCCAAATCCAGTTTTTGGAACATCTACCAGTAAACTAAGTTCTGCTCTAAACCTATCTTGAATAGTTTTTTTTCTAGCTTGAACAAGTACCTTATCTTCGGCTAACCTGACATCTGTCCTTGGAATAGTCATCTCCAGTCTGTAGCCTAAATGAAGTATGTATTCAAAACATTTAATCCAACAATGCAATGATGATAAACCAAGGGACATAGCATCATCATTCACAGGTTTAATTTTAACTAGATCTAGCTTGTTCATTTCTGATGGTTTCGCATCACAAATATTGCAGCTTGCAGATGATTTTGTGTTGGTTAAGGCATTAACCACTTTGCCATCAAACTTGGTTAGTTCAACATGAGATTTTATATTGATACTGACTTTTCTTCCATCCGCAAATGTAATAATCTCAACATAATCTTCCAAATCAGCCATCTGATCACGAATGTGTTTTTCTTCTGACTTGCTAAGTTCTGTGGTTTCTTTTTTGTATTGAAGACGAAGAGGTCTGCAAAAATGAGAACTATTTGGTTTCTTATTCTCCCAAATTGTTTTACTTTCTACACTTAACTTAAGAGGTACAATTGCAGTTTGGAAAAGGGATTCTTCATTTTTTTTAGCCTCCTCAATGTCTGTGTTATCATACCTTTGTTTATACAAACTTTGGCTTGATGCACCATCAAACCCTGCTTTTAGAATAAAACGACCATTGAGCACATTTTGATCTGGATCCAGAGTTTTTAAATTGTCTTCACTTAATACAATAACTTTTTTTAAAAGTATGATTCACCATGGACTGTAATTTACTTTCAGCAGAAGTTTCAGTTACAACAAGGTCCTCTGGATAACAATTACTTTTTTCCTTGAATAGAGCATGTAATGTTGGATAAATATTGGCATTGTGTTTGATTGAGGAGTTTCTTATCATTTGACACTGATCATCACTGAGATCACAATTAACTTTTAATGAAAGTGCTTATTTCTCACTCATCATTATTGGTTCCTTGCTGTCCATACTTTTTCTGATTTCAGATGCTTTCTGAATAGACTCTTTAACCACATAAGCAAAGTCTTGTAAGTCACCTGATGATTTTGCACTTTTAACAGCAGCCAGAGCTAAAACCTCTGGATCATGCGCAGATAATCCAACAACTCTTGTTCGCTTACTTCTCTCTCCTAGATCTTTCCAATCTTTCTTTGGTCGCCCTCCACTGAACTCTTTTCTACTTACATTGTCAGCTTTCATAACAATTTGAATTTCGGTTTGCAACCATTTCTTTTCTTTCATTAACAGCCTGTCATATGTTTTGTTTACTGCAATCCACTTAGCTTTCAATTTTATCACCAAAATTCGGATTTTTTCTGTTAATTTTTCACTATGCACTTTTTCACCATCCAAACCTTCTGATATCAAAATTTTCTCATAAAGGAGGCTCACAATATCCTTGTTAGTTATACAAATTTCTCTTACTTTGGGAATCAAGTCTATTATTTTCATTTTGAGATGTAATCACAAAGGCACATATTACTAACTAATTTTTTGGATTTGTAAACAACTTTTTGCGGATTTCTTATTAATTGCAAAAAACTTTAAAATTCAATTTCTCAAAAACGTGCTACTTTGGGCCGGGTTTTTTTTTTCCGGGCATTCCTGTATATATTCAAGATACTTCCCCATCAAAATTCAGGGTGGACAAATGTGGACATTTTTAGAAAAAGTAAATATTGTGAATATTATTTTCTGAAAATTTTTAATTTTTTCACAAATTGTGAAATTTGAACATTAATTTTTGGTGTTGATAAAAGTCCAATGTCAGTTACTTACCGGATGATATAATATATATATGATGTTCACCGAAAAAATGAAAGAAAATTTTTTAAAAATGACCATTTTGTGACAATTTTAAGATCTACTTGAAAACTCTAAAATTTCTAGTGAATTTTTGCCCACAAAAAACCTGCATATAACAAGCTCACAAAAAGAGTAAAAATTTACAAAATCATAAAAAATGGGTTTACCTTGTTCAGTATGCTTATAACAATCAAGATAAAGTTAAAAAACATCAAAATAAATTTAGAAAATTAATAGGGTTTTTGCCGTTTTTTCGTATCTGTGAGGATACGAAAAAACGGCGTTTCAGTGTTTTGAAGGTTTGTTTTCGAGTTTGTTGTCGCCGTTGTCTCAGGCAGAGGTGCTTTATTATAAAGTTACTCTAACTGCCATTGATGCCTGTTTAAGAAGCCATAATTCTCCTTTTACATTCATTTTCTTTTTTACAAGGTCTCCAGGGATTTCTAATATTTTACGTTGTTATTGTGTATATTAAATTAGTTATTTTTTCTTTACTAGTTTTAAAGTATAAACTTTCTTACATAGCTCATGGCATGTAAGTTTTATGGTAATTTTCTTATGCTAATAGCATGTAAGTTTTATGGTAAACTTTTATTTAGCTTAACATAAAACTTACATACTGCAAAAGAAAACAAAACAGGTAATACAATTCAAGAGTATTAAAAATGTTATTTGCACTTACCAATATGTATTTATGTATATATGTATGTATCAGTTTAGTTTTATCAGTAACGGTGATGGAAAATTTTATTTTGTTATTTTTAAAAGAAATACAGCACAATTCAAACTCTGGAAAGTTAGTCTACTGTTTGATCATGCAAACCATTTGAAATTTAAAGTGAACAGAGCAGTTTGGTTTTCAACCAGCCGCTAAAGTACCTTTTTTAAGTACTATTTATCTTTTCCTTATATGTTAGCAGATTTTATTTCAAACTGTAGTAAAAAAATAGGTTTTGTAGTTTTACATTAAAAAAAAAAAAAACGCGATGCTTATTTAAAGCCCTCAATCATATTGGAAAATAACGAATCAGTTTGCCAGGTAGCCTTTTTTAAGTTAAATGACACCGTCATTTTTAGGTTATGTTATATGGAATAATAGTTTCATTTTTGAAAAAATAACATGCTTGGTATTACATAAGTTAGAGATGACGGTCTAGTGTTTAATTTAAAAAAAAATACTGGTGTTGGTTAGTATGTGTATGACTTTACCTTTATATTGTTTTTTAAAGGTATTTCCATAGCTATTCAAACCAAGTGATGATTTTGTTGTTTTAAAATATATTTATTTTGTTTATATTTTGTTCAATGTAGATTGAAAGACGTCTTCAAAGATGTCTTTAAAGACTGAGAAAAATATTTTGTTATTTTCATTCTAGTATCCCTTAACTGGTTGATTGTTTTGAATGAGACTATGTAATTAAATAATACACAATTTTGCTAAAGATAAGTGTTTATAATCAAAAATAAGTATAAAAATAATAATAAGTAGATTCATGCTTCGAATTAAAAGCGCAGACTACAGAAGGTCCTATATCAGAACGCTTTTGCCCCAAGATTGACCTAACGCCAATATTGGAGCGACAGAACTTTGTGAAATTGTTGAAATTGAATTTGCAAGTTCCGTAACGCATTCGTGGACTAGGTGCTAGCATGCAACCACTTATTGAACGTGTTCACGACTGTGTGCCGCATTAAAACCCCGTACCTTATTTTCTGCTGATGTTCCAAATATTTCAGCAGACTATATTGACTCTGGGAAAAAAAATATATGCTATCATTGAAATGACATGGTTGTTACTACTTTTAAAAAACTTACTACTTTTAAAAATATGATGCAAACAAACTTTATTTGTATCATATTTTTAAAGATATTATTAATAGTTGTTTCTGTTTTGACAGGGCCGTGCCGTGGCATGGAGCAATGGAGCAACCGCTCCAGGCGCCTGAGCCACGAAGGCACCTTTCAAATATTTCACGTTTTTTCATTTACGTCTAAGAATATTATTTTTCTGATATGTAAGAAACTCTTTATATTTTTTCCTTTTTACAGATAATAAAGTGTAGTGTAATGAATAATGATATTTTTATTATTGTTTATGTAATTAGCGAAAAAAGTTCGAACCTGAACGTTGGAATTTGGCGTAAAGTTCGAACTTTCGAACTTGAACATGTTTGAGCTAACAGCCCTAGTTATAACAGCATACCTACAATTGTATTTGTAGTTTATATTAGGTTTTAACAAATTTAATTAAATCATGATAATTAAAAACCATGTTTGGAAATAAAAAGAAAAAGTCTGGTTGGGAAAATAAAAAACAAAGAGAAACAAAAGAAAATGAACGTAAGAAGCAAGCAAATTCTATATTGTCATTTGTTCAACAATAGTGCTCATCAAATATAAGCCAAGCTATAAGCAATATTGATGAACCAACAATTAAAAAAATGTGTTTCGATCAAAGTACAATTAACAGCATAAACGAATGCAATATGAATAAATTGTCAAAATTTGATGAATATTCCAAAGCCTCAACATCTAATTTAGAAGAGAGTCAGGAAGCTGCTATTTCAGATCTTGTCAAAGATCCTACTGAAGCATTTATATCTATTGTAGATGGAAGCGAACGTACCATTTGTGAAACATCAGAAGATCTCGAAGTTCCACTATTGACAGTGAATGAAGAGGACCCGGCGTATTAAGTGTCATCAGATCCCGGTGAATGAAAGTTTATCACGGACAACATGAGACAATTTTTGATTAAAAAAGGTCCAGTGCAAATAGACAATTTTGCCTTTCCTGTAAACAACAAAGGCAGACAATTTTCACCTTCTTTATACAATCGAAAATAGCCAAACGGAGAACATGTTGTGCGATCCTGGTTAATTTATTCACAATCTCAAGATTCGGTATTTTGTTTTAGTTGTAAATTATTTTCTAAAAATTGCAATAACTGGGCTGTCAATGGTAGTTCCAATTGGGTTCATTTATCACGGGATCTTAAAAGTCATGAATCATCGGAAATTCATTTCGATAGTATTTTTATGTGGAATGAGTTAAGGTTACGCTTAAAAACATTAAACACCATAGATGCTGCTCAACAATGCACCCTTAATATTGAAAAAAATAAGTGGCAAGAGTTTCTTAAAAGAATAATTGCGATATTTAAATTTTTAGCTTCACAATCATTAGCAATACGAGGTACAAGAGATAAAATGTATGATAGAAATAACGGTAATTTTTTAAAATTATTTGAATTACTGGCTACATTTGATCAAATGTCTGCAAATCATATACAAACTATTACACAAAGGCAAACCGAAGTACATTATTTGAGTAAAAATATTCAGAATGAGTTCATACATTTAATTTCAAAAAATATTAAAGAGTATATTGTTCAACAAATTAAAATTGGTAAATACTATTCAATAATAGTAGATTGCACCCCAGATCAGAGTCATGTTGAACAAATGTCCATTATTATAAGGTTTGTATTCCAGGACAAAAACAGGTTCGAAATTCGCGAGCATTTTTTAGGATTCATTCCCGTAGAGGATACTTCTGGTAAGACCTGACTGAAAAAATTCTTAAAGAACTAGAAGATAATCAAATTCCTATTGAAGATATGAGAGGCCAGGGGTACGATAATGATGCGAACATGAAAGGAAAAAGATTTGTTCCTTGTGTATGCCATTCCCTCAATTTATTTTTTAACAATGCAGCTTCTGCTTCAGGTGAAGTAGCTAGCGTTTTTCTTATTATTCAGCAAATTTATGTATTTTTTTCGTCATTTCCTAGTCGGTGGGACATTTTAAAGCAGCATGTAAAAATTACCTTAAAACCAGTTTGTTCTACTAGATGGCAAAGTAGAATTTCTGCTATTATTCCTTTGAGATTTCAACTTGAACATATTTATGATGCTTTAGTCAATATCCATTTAGATGAAAATCGGGACAATCAAACAAAACATGAAGCCCAGTCATTAGCAAAAAAAGTTTCTCGTTTTAAATTTATTTGTAGCCTGATTGTGTGGTACAACATTTTATCAAAAATAAATATTGTATCAAAAATAATGCAGTCTCTAAATTTAAATTTATTAAATTGCAACAATGCTTTGAAAGAAGTTTTGGTTTTTTTAAACAAATACTTTCAGGATGAAACCTTTGTAATAGTCGTCGATGAAGCAAAGAAAATAGCCAAAATTCTTATGATTGATAGTAAATTCCCAGATGTTTCAACGATTCGAATTCGTAAAAAGAAAGGCCATTTTGATTACGAATCCAATGACCTGCCTATTATAGGTTCACAACAAAATTATAAAGTCAACTTCTTCTTCTACATTCTGGACACCGCAATTAATTCAATCGATGAAAGATTTGAACAGTTAGAATTACATGTAGAAAAATTTCAAGTATTATACAATATTTATAAACTAAAATCCGAAAATAAAACAAATATATTAAAAAATTGCATGGACTTACATTTATTATTAGCAGATACTGATAATAGAGATATTGACGGTTTAGAACTTGTGAAGAAATTATAAATTTATCTGCAATGTTACCCTTTCAAATGGAACCACTAGAAATACTGAACTATTTTCACGAAAATAATATAACAACAATATTTCCAAATTTTTTCATCTGTCTACGTATTCTGTTAACTTTACCTGTATCAGTTGCTTCTAAGGAACGCAGTTTCTTGAAATTAAAAATAATAAAAAACTATTTAAGATTGTCAATGATTCAAGAGAGATTAGTAGGTCTAGCTATGATGTCGATTGAAAGCGAAATATGTGATTCGTTAAACTATGACAATTTAATTAACGATTTTGCTGTATTAAAAACGAGGCGAGTAAATTTTAAATAAAAATGCTCTTTCAAATAAGATAATTTTTTTCGCTTTTTGTCCTAAAATCGTTGTTAGAGCTATCAAAATCAATTAAATTTGTTACTTGGCTTTCTATTGATCAAATAATTAGAAATGAAATCTCTTCTGACTTACTAGAAATAATTATTATTATTCTCAATTATAATTAGTCCAAATATGGAATATAAAGGATTAAATAAATTATTGATTTGTTTAATTCGCGATTATTATATACATATTATACATATTTTGTTGAATTTGTAAATGTATCCTAATATAAAAATTGAATATAAAAACGATGAATCAAGGGTTTTTATTTTTTTTGTCATTAATGTCAAATCAACAATATATTCCTGGCGTCCTTTCATTAACGTGTACATTTGCCCAAATTTTGAGAGAATGGTACACTCCACAGAAAATATTTCAAGAATAGTTGTAGAACTCTCGAAGTTCTACAAATTTTATTAGAAATATTTTTCTGTAAAGTGCACTGTTATTCCAAGAATCAAGCAAATACAACCGCTTTATTTGAAGGCTACCTGTATTCTACTTTAGAAAAATATGAATATGTTGGTCACCTAAAAAATTAATTTACCCATAAAAGGCGCCTTATAAGTATGCCTGCTCCAAGCGCCAAAATACCACCGCACAGCGCTGTGCTTAGATCTTTGTTCGACCGATTGGTTGATATTAAGTTCTTAAATTAAATATGACCATGTTAAAAAGTCAGCTGAATATCTATTTCCCAAGTTATTATAAAACAGACCTATTTTTTGGATTTAAAACAACTGTTCGCCCAATTTTTTGTATTTAAAACAGGTGCTTGATACTTACGAAGCTAAAACTAGTGTTCAAAAAAAAAAAAAAAAAAAAAAGAATATTCATCATATGAAATTTGCAAGTTAAAAACAATAACATTTTTAAAGGTTAAAACAGGCAATCTTTATTATTATATTACAAAAAAAGTTTATATTGTGTTATTTTTATAATTTTTTAGACTTTGTCGTCTACTTGCCCCAGCCACCAAACCAGCAAACAAATTGTAATTACTTTATGATGAGAGTCAGTAACAAAAAATTAAAATAAATAATGTCTGATCTTTAATAATTAAAATTAGTCGTCAAATTAGTATTGGATTTAGAAACAATCTAGAAACTTATAAAGGGTGTCAAAATCTGATTCTGTTAAGTATGTCAAAACTTGATACTGGAAAAAACAGCATTTTAACAAATAATTTAAGAACTATTATATATTTATTTATTTTTATTTTTAATGCTGTTAAAGGCGCACCTTGATATCTATTTTTGTATTAAGATGAAATGTAAATATCATATTAGTAAAAAAAAACAAAAAAAAACAAACAAAGATAACTAGTGTTTGTGAATAAAAAATGTGTTGAAGATTAGCAACAAAAAGAAATTTTACCTTTCAACGTTAAACGCATGTTTTACGTTTGCCATATCGCCGCGTTTTCCCCAATTAGAGCTTAAAGTTGTTAAACTTCAAAAAGGTGTTTTAAAAATTTCAAAAGTTTTCAGGTGTTTTAAAAAGAATCATAAGCTTTGACTATGAAACAATAATGTTAACCAATGCAAATAGCTCACAAGATTTATTGTCAATTTTTTATTACTACAAAAAAAACAATTCTTTTGTTTTACTTTTACTTTTGAAGAACTATCCAGACATCGAAAAATGAATAAATGAAATATATATGATTGCTCATCAAGTTTCATTGGATGCAATCATAAAACTAATTTATTTAACTGGAGAAACTTGAAAAATTAAAATCTAAAAAAAGCTATAATTCCTAATTATTTTGTGTTATTAATGGTACCACACCTGATTAGGCTGTATAAAATAGATTTATTACAGTATCTTCTTCAATTATTTTCGTCGCGTCCGCAATTATTTTTGTAATAAAAATACTTTAATCCATAATGGCAAGCAATAATAAAAATACAAACCTCAATTGTCGAAACTAAAGAACAAACAAAAAGCTAAATTGCAATTGAAGAAAATATTTCTACTATAAAAAGAATGATTAATCTGGACAATTCAAAACTGTATTTGAAAACTTAAACATGACCAAAGTCCAATGCCTAAAAAACGAGGTAGAGCGACACAAGATAATACTTAAAGAGAAAGAGAAATAGAATTGTTATTTAATGCAAATAACGCATTAATTGTGGTTGATACTTCAGAATTAATGAAGAACATTAATGCTCAACAACTACAGGTATTTGTACCTTAAAATGTATGCGTAATTGAATATCGGTAATTGAATATCGGTCACTTATATTTTCAAATTAATTGGAAAAAGGTTTATAATATACAAGAAAGTAACCAAGGCATAAAAGAATATAATTTAAAACAATAAGTTCATTCAATGTCAAGTATAATATGACAACTGATGATATTCTGTATTTTTTCTAAAAATTAGAACATATATTTTCACTTAAAACATAAAATTCAGATTTAAAACAAAGAATTAAGTTATAAAGACTATGGAAATGATCAGTAATTACATCAATGACAACAGTTACAGCTTAAAGACTATGGAAATGGTCAGTAATTACAACAGCTTAAGTTAAAGATTTAAATCCTATTACTGTTCTAGTTATCATCAAAAACACATCGAAAACACCAGACCTACGTTTTAAGGTGCACATTGGTTTTTTAAAACCTTTAATATACTATCTTCATTGTCAACCTAAATTTTACGAGTTATTTATCAAATAACAAACAAAATTTAAATTTACAAATAAAACACAACTTTAATCAGGAAAAAAAAAAAGCTTATTAAAATATCAAGAATTGATGATCGATTCAGAGCCTTCTATCCTTTTTGGTTTAAACCGTCAACTTTGCAGGATTACTTGCTAAAAACTGACTTTAAAACATCATTGCAAATAGGGCACTGCTTGTAGCTATATACACAACACCTTCCTTTACATTAACATGATCTTTTCATTTGATAAACTGTTTTTTTATTATTGCACGATTATTTTTATTCACCTGCTTTTTCTCGTCTTTTTTCTTTTTCTCGTTTTCTTATTCAGTTACCGCTTTTAAGACCTTTTCGCCCTCCATTGATTCATGTTGTTGAGTTAGTTTTATGGTTTTTTAGAGGTGTCGTTTGGGGTAAACTTTGAATATAGGAGCAAATCTGGAACATCTTCAAGAGCTAATGGAGATTCAGTAAAATCAAGGATAACTCTAGATGCATTTTCAAGTTTTTCTTGTAATATTCACGAGAACCTGTTCTAACATTGTGAGGGGATGAAACAATTGTGAATTTTTGAACAGAGCATCGTTGTAGTGTCTGAGAAGACTAAATAGGTGCCATACATCTTGCTGCTTCTTCAAATTTATCATTTTGCATTCAAATAAAATTTAGACTTGACTCTGCAATACAAACCACTTTAGCTGCTTTGATTAAATATTCTTTTGCATTCCATGATAACCATATCTCTCCTAATATTTCCATAAACTCAGAACAATCAATTGTCATCATACTAAGAGACAGTTTAATTTTACATTGACAATAATGATGGTGTAAGCTATGATTTACTTGATCCAACATTTGTGTTACACCTGTTGTGCATGGACCAACAAAAAGACGAATTTGTTTTTCACGACAATAATGAAGGACACTTACATCAAAACTTAGAGAGTGACTATTTGTTAGTACCACCACAGGTCTCTCTACATTTTCCTCTGTTAACTTGCAATCAAAGAATTCATACAAATCAAGTCGAGAATTGTGATCTTATACTCCATGTTCTGTAGTTGATAGAAGCAATTTGGAATCTTTTCCACAATGGATTTTGGTACCCATTTGCTAGTTGTTCCTTTTCCTGATAATATTACTTCGCAAACAACTACTTCTCCAGCACAAGATACAAGTGGGTATAGCAACTGTCACCCTTTTCAGAAAACACCAACCCACTTGTACTTCCCTTAACTCAAAAGTTTACGAACTGTGGAGTTTCATCATGATTAAACATGCGTTTAGTATCTATTATACCATACCACACTCCTTCTGAAGTTTTTTTACTGTTCTTTATCATACCTGTATTTTTAACTTCTTCGGCTAGTTTTGAATGACTTTCACCCATTTGAATGACTTTCACTCATTTCTCTAGTACTGTTTAAAGCACGGTTCATAGAAACTCTCTCCTGTTTTTTTTGAATTAGCTTTGCCATGAATTTTGACCAGAAAGAACGCGATGGTTCATTTGTGAGTAATGATTTTTCTGCATGTGAAAACTTACTGTATAAACGATGATTTTTTAGGTTTTTATTAGCATGCACACGATACTTTATTATATATAAAATGACGGTGGACAGTTTTTTTTTGTAATGCCTTCTAGATATCTGTTTTTATTTTTTGCTTACAAAGCTACTGCATTCTCCTCATCAAAATTGAAAGATGGTTCTTGATTTCACCAATATTGGCATCTTCTAAAATGCGATTTATAGTTTTAGGATCAACATTATAACCACCTTGTTTAACAGACTTGTAGCCTCGACAATTAATTTTTTACAATAATCCACAACATTTGCTAAAATGTTTTCGTTCAATTCTATTTTGTAAGAAGATACTTGATATTTTGTTTTAGATCTTAACCTTGAACTTTGGTCTCATTTTAATATACTTTAACTGTAAAAAAAAAAAGAAAAAGTATTATGAACAATTTGAAATATAACTTTTTAGTTTTTTAAAAATCTTACCTGCCTTTTAAGGTACAAAAAACCTACATTATGAAATACAGCTGAAAATCTGAAAGTTATTTATACAATCTATTTAGTATAACATAAACCAATTAAGAAATTATAACTCAAAATTTCAACAGAAATAAAAAAGTTGTTCCAAAGTTATTGCTATAAAATAAAACCTACATTTTAAACTTCGTATGGTAAAATAATTTATTTTGTGGAGCTGTTGCTGATTTTTTAAAGAGTGTAATTGCAAAAAGTACTTCAAAAGAATTTAAGGTATGTTCATATTCTGAAGATTAGTTATCAGCCATTGTAAAAAAAAATTGCTGCTAGCATGAAAGAGGGAATCAAACAAGACTTTTTTTTTTGTGATTTGCATTAGTTGGTCGTTGTGCAACTTTGTATAACAAATAATAAAATAATATAAGCTTACAATGATAGAAAATATAACAAATGTAAACAAGGTATCTAAGAGAATCAAAATTATTACAATCCCGCTATTGCATATCTTCAACTTATCTTTAAAAGAAGGAGTTTTTCCGGAAAAATTAAAAACTGCTAGGGTGGTCCCAATTATCAAATCAGGCGATCCTTATGACGCCACTAATTATAGACCAATCTCTGTTCTTACTTGTATTTCAAAAGTTCTAGAATGAATTATGTACAATAGACTCTATTCTTTCTTAATCCAAAATAATATTTTGTACAACAAACAATTTGGTTTTAAATCTGATCATTCTACTGATCACGCAATCTTACATCTTGTCCATGATATATTTAAAAGGTTTAATGAAAAAAATTTACTTTAGGTGTTTTCATAGATCTAAGTAAAGCCTTTGATAAAGTCGATCATTTAATTCTTTTGTCCAAACTCAAGTTCCATGGAATCAAAAATTCAAACTTGGCTTGGTTTAATAGTTACTTGTCTAATTGGAAGCAATATATTTCTTACGATGGTGGTAAAACAGATAATATGATCAACAAATGCAGTGTTCCCCAGGGATCAATTCTAGGGTCCCTTTTGTTTCTAATTTATGTCAATGACTTGTATAAATTTTCTAATATTTTAAACACAATTTTATTCGCCAATGACACTAATTTATTTTATTCTCATGAAAACATTAATATTTTATTCTTAACAGTTAACAAAGAACTTGATAAACTAACCCAATGTTTTAAATCCAATAAATTATCCTTAAACATTGCTAAAACCATATACACATTATTCCATCATGTTCATAAAAAAGAAAATATTCCATTGAAACTTCCAAATCTTTTTATTGATAAAAATATAATAAAAAGGGAAATGTCTTTAAAATATTTAGACGTAATTCTCGATGAAAATATTACGTGGAGAGAACATATAAGTGTAATTGAGAATAAAGTTTCTAAAAATGTTGGAATATTGCATAAAGCTAAACAGTTTTTAAACTAATCTTGTCTTAAACACATACACTGTTCATTTATACACTGTTACCTAAACTATTGTAACATTGCTTGTGCAGCACCAATGTTACAAAACTAAGTAAACTTCTCTGCAAACAAAAACATGCCATTAGGATTATTACAAATGAAAATCGCTTCTCTCATACAAAAATACTTTTTAGCAAACTTAATATTTTAAATGTTTTTAAATTAAATCTCTATCATATTCTTATATTTATGTTTAAACTTGATAAAATGGAACAGTTTTTTTTTAACTCTTTATTTAAAAAAATAAATCATATATACAGCACAAGATTTTCAAATAATAACTATACTCAATCAAAAACCTATTATTCTGCCACCATATAATCAATCACAAATCGAACTCCTAAATAATAGAATACACTTTTAAATAATGATCTTAAAACACTTTTTTCACTTAATCAATTTAAAACTAAACTTTAGCAAAATCTTTTACTAAACGACAATGAGCTAAATTTCTTCTAAAGCGTTTAAATGAGAGTACTATTATTAATAATTTTTAGCATAACAATTATGTTTAACAATTTAATTTTAATAATTGTTTATTACTAAGATTATTTATTCAGATCCATAAATATGATGAATAATATTACTGGCTTTTTTGTTTTTGTTTATTTTTTTGTTTTTTTTTGTTTTGTCATTTTTGTTTGTTTTTTCTTAAACCAACA
Organism: Hydra vulgaris; assembly: GCF_022113875.1. Taxonomy (NCBI): domain Eukaryota; kingdom Metazoa; phylum Cnidaria; class Hydrozoa; order Anthoathecata; family Hydridae; genus Hydra; species Hydra vulgaris. The sequence goes on from NC_061164.1 coordinate 42,863,987, forward strand.
TATAAAATAAACAGACGTAAACCAACACATAAAATATACAGACGTAAACCAACACATAAAATAAACAGACGTAAACCAACACATAAAATATACAGACGTAAACCAACATAAATTAAAAAGTAAATAGTAGAAGAACAATAAATAAAATAAGTAGGAAAAAACTTCTATAAACGTAGAAGTTTATTTCTACGAAGAAGTAGACCAAAATATATATTTTAACTTTTTTTACTACTAATAATAACTCAATATATTATCTAATGAAAGAATGAGATTTTTTAGTTTATATTTATAAAGCCAAAAAGTAATAGGTACGTCAAAATTCTAAAACAATTCTATTCCAAAGGTGTGGCGCTCGATAGGTAATACAAAACTGATTAAAGTTTGTTTAAAAATAAAAAGATCTTTGAAAACGGCTGGAGATAAATTATTTATCCATATATATACAAATTATAAAATATTAAATACATTTAACTCGTATATATTTAGAATTCTCATTTTAATAAAATAATGCTTCAAATGAAGGAAACGATTTGCAAAATTGATTTTACGGATTGCGCATTTCTGTCGGAGAAAAAGAAGTTACAACTTACTTTTTTCTGTACTTCCCCAAGCAATATTAGAATAATTTAAATTAATAATTAAATAAATGGTTAATAAAGTTGGATTAAGATTTCTTATTGAAATAGATTCGTGATTTATATAAGATCCCCATTTTTATAAAGATCTTTGTGCTTACATAATCAATATGATGATTCCAAGTAATGTTTTCATCAAGACAAACACCTAAAAATTTTGTAACAAATTCTCTTTTTACTTCATTTTAATCGATAAAAATTAGAGGTAATTTTAATGGGAGAATTGCTTTTCTGTAATTGAAAGGAATAAAACGCATTTTTTAAAATTAGTATTCAAGGTTAACTTATTACATTTATACCAATTAGATACATGTCTGAGTTCTTCGTTCACTGTTTTAAAAAGTTCAGCGATATCATAGTTAGAAAAGAATAAGTTTGTATCATCTGCATACATAATGTTCGTTATTTTTGAAGCTTTGTTCAAGTCGTTTATATAAATTTAAAAAAGGAGAGGTCCAAGAATTGAATCCTGTGGTTCTACACAGTCTATATTAAGAAAAGTGATTTGATAACTATTGTTAAATGGTACAAATTGTTTTCGGTTAGATAGATAACTTTTAAACCAATTTAAAATTTTATTTTTTATTCCGTAGTATTTGAGTTTAAAAATTAAAATACCGTGATCGACCGTATCAAAAGCTTTTCATAGGTCAATAAAAATTCTAGTGTATATTGTGATTTTTTTATTGGTTTTAAAATTTTACGTTCAAATTGCATTTCAAGTTGAGTTATCTTTCTTGAAACCTAATTGATTTATGTAAAGTAGATTACAATCATGAAAATATTTGTATATTCTGTTGAATATAATTTTTTCGAGAATTTTTAAAAATGTAGAGAGAACAGAGATGGGGCAATAATTACTAATTTCAGATTTGTCGCCTTATATATATAATTTTTGCAATTTTTAATTGTTCTGAAAATACTCCTTGATGGATAGAAGCTCTAAAGATTTTTAAAAAGAACAACTTTAAGTTCATCAAAACAATCTATAACCACGTTTCCAAAGGTTCTTTCAAAATCATCAAACATTAATTCGGAAGATAACTCATCTGAACAAATGAAATTATCAAGGGGTACTAGAAAAGCAGTAAACAAAGATTAGCTTAGCGGGATTTTTTGGACAGTGTCTCTTGGACAGTCCTATATCAATAAAAATTTTGTTAAATTCTTGAGCTATACTTCTTGGTTCATACAACTTTTTGTTATCAACTATAACCATTTGTGGCAGAAATCCGGAGCATGATATTTTTTTGTTAATAGTTTCTTTCATTGTTTGCCACGCGCGCTTTGTGTAATAGTTGGTCTTTAATTAATTTAAAGAAAGTTTTATTATAAATGTGTTTTATATATATATATATATATATATATATATATATATATATATATATATATATATATATATATATATATATATATATATATATGATTAAAAAAAAAACTATATAGTCGGAGACTTAAATATGAACTGTTTTCTCTATAATGACGACCATAAAATTAAGAATTTTTATGATGCAATTTTTGAAAAAGGGTGAGTTGCTTTAATAAACTGACCCACTAGAGTAACAATAAACAATATTTTCAATAATAATATACTAAAAGGGAACATAAAAACTGATATATCGCTCTACAAATTTTATTTAGGTGCCCTAAGAAGTCCTTACGGTCAAGAAGTTCTTCAAAATTGCAATTTAAACTTCTTATATTGAGGTAGAGAATTATAATTTGAATAATATTTTTTCAGGAGTATTTTTAAAAAGAAACCGTTCTAGTTGGCTAGGAAAATGATACGAACAATCGAATAAAATACTAAAATAAAAATTATTTTTAGGGACTAGGGTTTTCTTCAGAAGAAAAGAGTTTTGTTTCATATAAGTTAAAAAAAAGCGATTTAAAGTTATTAGCCGTAGCCATGATAATGAGTGGAGAACAAAAAACAAATTATTGCTTTTTAAGAAAACTAGTTATTTTTTAAGATTGATTTTAGAATTAATATTACAATTAGTAATTTTATTTTATCTTACGTTACATTTTCACCATTTAAGCGCCTTCGTTTAACTTTCGCAAATAACTTTTTCCGAAGAGCAACGGTCTCATGAGAAAAGTATTCGTTAATGAAGGAATTCGTGCCTTTCATTCAATGAGATTCTTTCAAAATTCTTATTTTGTCTTTGTATTTCAGTAGGTCAAGTACTAATTTCTGCAGGTAAAGTACTAATGTCCTCGGCCGTCCATCTTTCTTCTATCCAGTGCGGTTGACGCGCTCAATTTAAATATTTTCAGTCCAAGTTTTTGCCAGAAGAATGTGCGAACCTTTTCTTCAGTAATCCCCCGTTATTCTTTCTCATTATTATCAATTCCATTGATTTGTAGGTTATTTCTTCTTGATCTATCTTCCAGGTTTCGTTGCTATTAGTATGTTCGAATTTTTTGATCTAAGTGTTTATTGTTGCTATGAATTTTTTTGCCCTCTAGTTCTTCGTTGTAGTTTAGACTTTCCTTAATATCTTCCAATACCTTTATAGTTCTTTAATATGTTTGCATTTACGTTGATCTTTAACTCTGCTTTGCCCAATCTGTTAAATCACGCCCGCTCGTTTTTGCTATCGAAAAAAACTTTAAGACCAAAAACATTTAAGAGCAACTTTAAGTGATCAAAGATATATTGTAATAATGGATAATACACGATTCCACCATTCATCAATTGTAGAATTGGCTTTTCGGGAAAGTAATTGTACTATCCAGTTTTTACCACCTTACAGCCCTCAACTTAATACTATCGAGGAGTTTTTCGGTGTTGTTAAAAATGTATTGACCTATTAATCCGTTACAAATGAATGGAGTTTTTATTTAGATTTTTGCAGGTTTTACCGTATTTTCGAAAACTTTTATTCTCACATGCGTGAGTGGGTGTTAAAAGGAATTAAGCGTATTAAGTTAATGTGATTAAATTATGTTTGGTTTTTTTTCTTAATTAAAGTTTTTTTTTTTAATTAAATTTTTTTTCTTACTGTAATATATTTAAAAAGAAAAAAAGTATTTTTATTACAAAAATAATTATGGACGCGACAAAAATATATACGGACTGCAACAAAAATAATTATGGACGCAAAATAGATAATTGTGGATGATGTTGCAATTCAAATAGCAAAAATAGAAAGTCATATTCTTACTGTATCCTGAATCATCCAACAAAACTGCAAACTGCAAATGAAAAACTTTCTTACCTAAAATTTACACTAATTAAAAAAAATGTTAAAACTTAAGTATAACTATAATAAACATAGTTTTACATTATTTATATAATACATAGAAATTTATGCTTTTATAATTTATTTATTGTTTGATTTTAATATATATGTAAACATTTATATATGTGTCTGGATATGTATTATTTATAATTTATAAAATTGAATTAAAAAAAAATCAATACAAACCACAACATACAATGTGCATTCTAGTTTTTATTGATAAAACCTTTATGCAAAACTGATTGAATTTTGAATGTTTACTGATTATTTATTAAAAGTTTAATGTTTTTTTTTTTTAATTAAAATGCATAACATGTTTTATTTAGTGAAATAAAATGAAGTTGCTTAATTCAGATGAATTGTTGAATATTGATGTTGTTTTTTTATCATTTTAGTATATAATTTTTGAATCACCTTACCAAAGAAAGTTTACATTATAAAAATAAAAATTTGAAACTCAACATTTAAAATTTTTGACAGATGATTAAAACTCGTTAAAAACTGTCAAAAATAGTTTCAAAATCATTTGGCACAAATCATTTTTTTGACTATTTCTTCCTGATCAATAGTTAACTATTGGCAATGGGGACGGGGAGGTCAACAAAGTTGACGTCAACTATGTTACTTTTTTAAATAAATTTAGTTACCTTAACAAAAAAGGAAAAAAAATGTTTTTATTTCATTTTAATTTTTTACGGAGAGAAGGGAGGAGGGAGGGGGGAGGGAAAGGGGAAACGGGAAGGGTAATCAAATACTGGCGTCATTTTATTGAGATAGAAGGTCTCTGAAAGTTTGACAAGTTGTTGACAAGGAAATTAAAAGGCCGGGGTATAGAGGTAAAATTGCCAAAAAATTGTTGACTATAATTAATGGAAAACCCCTCAGTCTTTCAACCGCCTAATAATTTTCTACACTTACTTGCTACAAAAAAAAAAAAAAAAACCTTAGCAGGTGGTTGACAAAGCCTCAAATTATAGAAAACCATAGATAAAAATAAATTTGCATCTACTAATTCTAAAATTGTTTTAAGTATAATATTTTTTTAAAACCACAAAAACCAATTCATTTTGGCTTCTCACGTGATGCAATTCAATCGCGGCAATCTATACTACAAGACTTCCCGCGCGATGCAAACGGCTATATAAATCTATATGATTGTTATTATATATATATATATATATATATATATATTAAATATTCCAAGAATTGTTATTATATATATATATATATATATATATATATATATATATATATATATATATATATATATATATATATATATATATATATATATATATATATTCCAAGATTGTTATTATATATATATATATATATATATATATATATATATATATATATATATATATATATACATATATATTAAATATTCCAAGAATTATTATTATTATTATTATATATATATATATATATATATATATATATATATATATATATATATATATATATATTCCAAGATTGTTATTATATATATATATATATATATATATATATATATATATATATATATATATATATATATATATATATATATATATATATATATATATATATATATTAAATATTCCAAGAAGCGAATTCCAAAGAACTGATGTTCGAGGAAAAAAACTAGACGAGTAAGAGTTTTTAGAGCACTTAGGAACAGTAACAGAAAAAGGATGAAACTTAATTGAATGACAAGTAACACGAGAATGAATTTCAGTGCAGTTTAGAGCAGTGCCCATTATAGTTTTGTAGAAAAGAGAAAGAGAAGCAACATTACGACGATGTGACAGAGGTTGAAAGTTGGCTGCACAAGCAGGTCCAACTATGTTTACAATGCGTTTTTGCACCTTGTCTAAAAGAGAAAGGGCATCATTAGAAGATCCGCCCTAGATATGGCAAAAGTATTCCATACAAGGCCGGATTTGAGATTTATTGAGATAGAGAATAGAATCCTGAGTAAGAAAGTGTCGAGCTCGATAAAGAGAAGCAACTTTAGCAGATGCTAATTTTGCAACAAATTTGATATATGGTTTCCAAGAAAGATCAGAAGTAAGAATTAATCCTAGAAAATGAAGGGTAGGAGACTCTCGAGTACATTACCGTTCATAAATATAGGAAGGTCTAAATTATTGCGATAACAATTGGCTTAAAAAAATTGAGTTTTATCTGAATTAAAATTCACCAGCCACTATGAGCCCCATGCTGTAGGAGAAGTGAGATCATTTTCAAGCTTAGATGCCCCCTGCAAGCAATAAGAAGGAGGCTTCTTATCGTGACAAGAATAAACGGTAGTATCATCAGTGAACAATGCCACCTTAGATGTGAGAATATCTGGAAGATCGTTAATGTAAATTAAAAAGAGCATAGGGCCAAGAATTGAACCTTAAGGAATTCCTAAAGTTACAGAATAAGAAAAAGAGTGTTGTCCATCGAGGACAACTTTTATACTACCATTGGAAAGAAAGGATTCAATAATCTTAAAGATGTTTCGTAAGAAGAAAAAAACTTGTTTTGTTGAAAAAACTTGTTAAGCTAATCTTTTAAATTTCTTTACTTTATTTATTTAATTAATTATACAGTGATTATAAATTATTATATTTTATATATTATGGATACTTTGTAAAAAATATATCACGCAAATTGTAGGGGCTTGACGACAAGACTTATGTCTTCTACTTGCTCCTGTCATTCTTTATATTTTGATTTATTTTATTAAACTTGGAAACGAGAACATTGTAAAATGCTTATATATGACGAAATAAATAAATAAATATATCAAAAAAGAAAGCTTATGGAGAAGACCAGCGTGCCAAACTTTATCAAACGCTTTAGAAATGTCAAGAGCGATGGCCTTAACCTCTCCACCTTTATCTAATGCGCAATAAAACCTATCGGTTATTACTGATAGCAAATCAGCTGTAGAACGAGAAGATCGAAATCCATATTGATGATCAGAAAGTAGGTTATGAGATTCGAGATTCGAGATTAAGTAATGTTTCAAGTTAATGGAAGTAGTGGTTTCGATTGGCAATTGCAGCAGCACAATGTGAGGAAAACCATGGAGAAGAGTGAGACTTGACGTGGAATTATCAGAAGGGAATAAAGGATTCCATGCCAGCCTGAATCCACGAAGTTATGTAAGAAGCACATTTGTCAATAGGAAGACGAAAGATTTCTACCCAGGGGCCATCACAAAGAAAATTTACTCCTATTATAAGATTTTTACAACCATAAAATATTTTGCGGCAAAATGTATTTTTGCAATCAAACCATGATGTATTTTGTTGATACGTTTAAACTACTGCAGTTTCTTTAAAAGCAATAAAGAAGTGAGTATTTAAACAAAAATATTGAAACCTTTATAATCTGTTAATGCAGTTGCATATATATATTGTTAAAATTATGAAATGATGATAATGTCAAAACTAAACCAACTATAAAAGATGTTGAATCAAGCAACACATACAATGTCGAATCAAGCAACACATAGATGTCGAACCAAGCAACACATACGATAATACTCAACATGAAAGCAGTGTAAATGTTTCAAATGAAAGAATAGCAAAATGTGCAACTTTTGATATGAGAAAATTAATTGCAGAAAAGTTTGAAAATGTTGGGAAACACAATATTGCTGTAGGAAATATCAACCTAACTCTTGTCCAAGGGAATCCATCAAATTAAAGAAGATGGAAACTGCTTTTTTAGTGCAGTTTCTTTTATTATAACTAGAAATGAAGATGAACATAAGCCAATTAGAAACAAAGTTGTTATTCATATGTGGAACAAAATAAAGCATGAAATAACTGGATTATTAAATATGCCAATTCAAATGCATATTTGTCGCAAGATGCGACATGAGCAACTGATGTGATGATGATTGGATGTGTTTCATTTATGGAGGTAGATATCCAAGAATACAGCAAATATGGAGCGAAAGTAAAATGGATGAACAACCTATGCTATTTACGTCTTAGTTAGTTAAGTGGTAATTCTATATTTATAGACAACTCAATTGGAATCAACTTTGATGCTGTGATTAACATTTGAAAGTCTAGTGCATTTATTTATGTATTTATTTCACGAATTTTAAATATTGTTGTTTAATTTCAATTATTGCATTTTTTTTCGCTCCATATATTATGCATACATATACGGATAACAACCCCCAATAAATGAAGCCCATCCTATTATATCTTTGTCAGTTCCCTATGTCGCATCTTCAAGCATTTTGTTATCACAAACTATGACGCATCTTAATAAAAATAATAAATCTTTATGCAATATTTAAATACCTAATAATTTTTCTCACGTATCTCATTGCGCATACGGTTAGAAAATTTTAGAAAAACAGGCTCGTGTTCATCTTCATTGTCAGTTTGATATAATAGACTGGTTTGAAAGAGCAGTTAATATAGTTTTTTTTATATATGTTTATATATATTCGTTCTATGAAGTTTCAAACAAAGAGTTTAAAGTGTCCAACGGAGACATTCTATTTATTAATAATGCCTAACATTTTGTCAATTAATTTAATCAATACAAAAATTTTAAATAATTTTTACTTTAAACCGAATCACTTTTTTACTGCTTTTTAACAAGCCAAAATCTTTAAAACGTTAAAAATAATGTCAAAATACAAGTCGTAAAATACATTTTGCCGCATAATATTTTATGAGATTAAAAATCTCATAATGAGAGTAAAAATATATGAGATTTTTAATTGATGATTTAATGTGAGATTTTTACTGGGGAGTAAAAATGTATGAGATTTTTAATTGATGATTTAATGTGAGATTTTTACTGGGGAGTAAAAATGTATGAGATTTTTAATTGATGATTTAATGTGAGATTTTTACTGGGGAGTAAAAATGTATGAGATTTTTAATTGATGATTTAATGTGAGATTTTTACTGGGGAGTAAAAATAAATGAGATTTTTAATTTATGATTTAATGTGAGATTTTTACTGGGGAGTAAAAATTTCATATGCAATTTTTACTGGAGAGTAAAAATTTAATATGAGATTTTTACTGCCAGGTAAAAAAAACGCGGGAGTAAATATCTCATACAACACCGGCAAATTCAAAACACAAATATACGCGCTTTATCTGCGTCTCTTAGGTTACTGTTTACACTAGGTAAAATATTATGATACTACCTTTATGACCCTTTTCACTGTTTTTCCAATGATACAATTTAGTTTTTAAGTTTATTTATGTTTCGTGCTGCTCTCTCTAGTTATGCCTGTATATATATATATATATATATATATATATATATATATATATATATATATATATATATATATATATATATATATATATATATATATATATATATATATATATATATATATATATATATATATATACTTCCTTATAGTTGTTTAACTTGATTATCGTGGATTTTAGCTTAATTTTCGTTATTTAAGTTTATTATTGACTCGTTTCTGGAAATTATTTTGTTAAATGAATAAGGACCACAATATGTAATTGAGAATTTTGAGAGTTGTTGTTTCAAACGGTATCTTAAAGTTGCCTGTTTTCTTGTATTGTATTATTTATATATTTTTTTAAAAAGTGTGCTGTAAAATGTTCTGGAACCAGACTTAGTTTATATTTAAGCATAAAAAGTATATTTAGATAAATATTTATTTGAAATAATACTTAGTGCGTTCATTTGTTTCAGCAAGGGTTGAGCATTAGTAATTTGTTTTTGTTGTATATTTGTTTTTAAACGTGTTTTTGACGTAAGTGGTTCTAATTTAGATTTAAGGGTACTGTCCCATGCTATATTGGCATACATGAGATAGCTATGTATGAATAAAAAGTAAACAAGTTTTAGACTTTTTTGTGACAAAAATGGTCTTGCCTTGTAAAGTAAACCTATGATCTTTTATATTTTTGTGTTTATGTAGTTTTTTTGGGGTTTCCAGGAAATGTTTTCATCAATAACCCCTAAAAACTTAGTATTTAGAGCTCTTTTGATGATTATATTTTTTATAATAATTGTTGGTAGGTTCAGGAGTATTTTTTTAATTTGTTGATTAGAGTGGAATAGTATATACTTAGTTTTTTCTATATTGATTTTATTTGATTTAAACCATATATTAACTTTTTTTAATTTAACATTTATTTTTCAAAGAGTTCTTTGATTGTCTTTGATGAGTAAAATATGTTTGTATTGTCGGCAAACATTATAATTTTTAAGATATTAAAGGGATTTGGAATATTGTTTATATAAATAAGTAACAAAAGAGGAGCAATAATGGAACCTTGGAGTACACCAGTAAATTTGAGTTGTTAGTTAACTTGATTTTCTTTTTCTATCTATAATAACACACTGTTGTCTGTTATTTAGGTAGTTTTTAAACCAAGTTAAAGCTTGATTTTTTATACCTGAGTTTTTCATTTTTGTCAGTAATATATAATGGTTGGCGGTGTCAAATGCCTTTGACAAATTAATAAAAATCTCTAATGTGATTTTTTTTTAATGATTTACTTATCCTATTTCAGAGGTCAAAGATTGCATGCTCTATTGAGTGCAGCCTTCCGAAACCAAATTTACCTTTATTGATAATTTTTTCAGTTTTTAAATATTCATTTAATTTATCACATACTATTCGTTTAAGAGGTTTTGAGAATACTGAAAGGATTAATTCATAGATTGGTACAATTTTTGAAATTTTTAGTTTATCAGGTACAACACCTGTTGAAACTGATGATTAAAATAGTTGGTACATTGAATAACGCATCTCCTCAAAAACATCTAAAATTACTTTGCAAGAAATTACTTAAAATCACTTAAAATCAAGTCCCCTCGGGACTTGGTTTTAAGTGATTTTATAGCTGTTTCAAGTTCGTCTTGATTTATTTCATTGAAATTTAAGAAGCAATGTGAGCAGTTAAATAACTTTTGAATGTATTATTTGGGCATTGAATTTTTCATACAAGATCAGCACCAATGTTGGCATAGTAGTTATTAAATTTGTTTGAAATATCTTGCTTATTGTTTAATTCACTTTCATTAATTATTACTCCAGAAAGCAATTTGTTAAAATTAGATTTAATTTTACCAATTATTTCCTTCATAATGTCTTATGTCTTTTTAAAGTCTCCATTAAATTTTTGTATTTGATTAGAATAATATATAATTTTATTGTTTGATTTTTTTCAAATAGGTTTTTGTATTGCATCTTGAGGGATAGGTTCCAGGGGCGGATCTAGGGGGTATTCTGCGATGCCCAGGATTTACCCATAATATTTTTATAATTTATCGAAAAATTCTCGTGATAACTTGAAAAAAAGTAAAATAAAACGTATAGAAATAAATGAGAAAAATATCTAAGGCTCAAATGCTTTAAGGAATTTAAGCAAAACCAAAACAAAAATTAGATTTCTCCGTTATGCTTAAAAAACCGCTTTGATACATTTTTTAGGATTCATTTTTAAAAGTAAACGGAACCGAGAAAACCCTTTTAATCAAATATTTATAGAGAGGTTTTGCTTTGTTTACCGTAAATAAAGCGAAAAAAATTCCCATTGTCTCACGATTCATTTGACCTGATTTTACGGTAAACACCAAAAAAAAGTTAAATAAATGTTTGATCAAAAGAGTTATCTCGGTTCCGCTTATATATAAAAATGAATTCTTAAATTTTTCAAATAAAGCTTAATTATTTGCCAGATATTTGTGCCAGCATTTAAGAGCAGCCATGGAGCAGTGGTTAAAGTTCTGGCTCAGAACCGAAAGTCTAAGGCTCGACGCCAGCTCTAACATAACAAGTAACATTGCTACAGAAAGAGGCGTGAACTTCTTGTTAAATGCTCTCCCAAGGTGCTCTGTGATAAGATCGTAAGGACTTTTGGGAGCTAATAAATCCAGTAAAAACAAATAACTCCAAAAATTTGCATAAGGCCTTAATTATTTAAATAAAGACTTAACTATTAAAATGAGGCTAAATTTATTGAACAAAAGTTAAAATACTCAACCTTAACCTGTGTAGCAAATGCCATTAAAGCCACTTATTAGTAGCAAATGCCATTAAAGGTTGGCTTTTATTTGCCTAATATTAACACATATTAGACAATGATTCATAGAAATCTTAAAGTGTTAACTTTTCCTGTTTTAAACAAGTATTTTCTTACTTTAGGAAATTACGAAATGGAAGCTTACATTCCGGTGCAAAAGGAAAATTAAGGCTATATTTCTTCAAATTATGAGTTTAAACACGTTTATTTATTTAGTTTTGTTTACAAAATATTATTTTGTATCTATATCTAAGTATCCATATACTTATGTATCTATCTGTATATATTATATACACTTATGTATCTATCTATCTGTATATATTATATATAGTTGTAATATCTAGAAATTACCAATATATGTAGATAAAATATACTTAAGTACCTATCTATCTGTATATACTGTATATACTTGTAATATCTAGAAATTACCTACATATGTAAATAAAATTTACCTGACTAAAAACTTTAAATAAGGCTTCTTAAAAAGTCTTGTTAACATTCCCAGCCAATTATATGACTCTAACATACCTGATTAGTATTTCTTTGTTAAGAGAAGTATTTATGTATTGATGCACTATTTATTCAAATAAATTGTAAAAACTAAACGTTCAATCAACCGATTGAAACGTTAAGTTTTTAATATTATTATTAAAAAACAACATATTTTCATTTAAATAACATAACATTTAATAACATAATTAATTTCACTTGCCATAAAAAATAAACTATATTTATGTACATAATATTATTGCATAGACAAAAGTATACTAGATTATATAGACATCTATATAATATAAATATGTATTAAAAATCAAGTAAAAAAATAGCACTAGAATTCCGTTTTATATAATATTACAAAGAACATTTAATAAGATAATAATTTTGTTTTGAATGAGCTGGTTTAAATTTATCACTTCCGTAAATATTTATTTTTTACTTTATATACATTTGATTTTATGACTGTACATTTAAGCAACATAATTATGGTAAATATCAATTATCGGTATAAATATCAATCGGTAAAAATAAACGTCCTAAAAAAAATTTGCCACAAAAACTCTTAGTTGAGGGGGAAATAATTTATAATAAAGAAGTCATAATTAAAAATTTCAACAAACTTTTTCTTGATATTGGCCCATCGTTAGCTGATAAAATTTCAAAAAACACATCAAGCTTTAAGAGCCGTTTTTTCTAAAAATCAGGCAAATTCCTGAAACTGTGGAAGTGACCTCGTCCAAATTGCTTGAATTTTTTATATATTGATCAGAATATAGAGAAAACCTGTTGGGGAAAAAAAAAATTTCAAAAATGTTTCGTTCACTCGGAATCTGGGCTTAAATTTTTGAGATTTTTTTAAAAATTTTTAGAAATTTAGTTTTTGCCACCTTTGAACCCATTTTTATGGCAAGGCAAAAAGTTGCACATAGCTTTTGCAGTTAATATCAGACGTAACCCAAAAGCTCTCTCCAAAAAATATAAAAAAGTTGCGTGACATTGTGCGGTTGGTTAATTATCATAGTTCAAAAGTACAAAATCAATCAGTTTTGTCAATTTTTAATCGGAGTTAATTCTAGCGGCGAAGTGTTGCACACAATTTTTCTTTTAGGATTTGAAATTATCAAAGGTATTGAGTCTAAAAATGCAAAGAAAGTTATGTGATACCTAAGGCCTAATAATATATTAAGGCTTAAAATTGGAAAAAAATGTTTTAGTATACTTACAAAATGAACCATTACGGCAGAGGCGCTTAGTTTTGTAAAAATGTAAACATATCCAACTGTCAATACAAAAAGGTCCTAACATAATAATAAAAAAAATTCGTGTGATTTTGTCACACGCATGATATAACATGAATTAAAAATATATTGCTAATTAAATAAAACTTAAATCAAACATTTAAATGTTTTTCCATTTAAAAATTAGTTTTTCATTTATTAATAGAGTCGTTTACACACATTATCCACCACATCACACATAATTTCTACTCTGCTGCAGTAAGTTTCTCTAAGAATAATGATATGACTGTGTTATAGTCTTCTTCGGATAATGAATAATCGCCACAACCACTGATTAGAAAAGGAGCATTTAATAAACAGATAATTATATCAGTTTGGTTATTCATCTCTTCGGTAGTAACTGGCCAGCGAAAAGTATTTTCTCTTGCCCGTTAATCATATAATTAACTCTGATCCCAGTTATAGATACCTAAAAGTATTAGCGCAACATTTAAAATAATATAATAAAGAGTTTATGATTTGTTTAATTTTGCTTACATTCAATAAAACTTGTAAAGTCTTATATAATGTCATTCTGAAATTATTTTTACATTTTATTTATATTCCTTTTATTTTAGAGCACTGTTTTGTAAAACAAAATAAAAACTTGAAACTAATATATACTTTGAATAATATTACCTCCACAATATATCCAATATTCCATTGTTTTTCATATGCAACAGTAACCCAATCATTCACTTTCCATACAAGACAAATTTCTTTTGCAAGATTGGCGATGTCTTCCTCATATTTATTATCATCTTCTTTGTCTCCTGTCAGATTAAAGTCATCATTTTCGCCATAAACTTCTTTGTTATCGTTAACCTGACTATTTTCATTATTTTCTGTTATCAGTTCTACCAGCTTACCTTTTCTTTTCAGGTTACTAAATCTATAACATTATCAATTGTACATATTTTTAAACATATGTAAACAAACACACAAAATTATAACTTTCACCTAAATTTCATATTTGTAAAAGAACTATTTAACAGTCAGAAACATAATCTAATTTGCAAAAGTTTTGATAGCAACAATGCCTACCTTGAAAATAAAGATCTTATCTGTTGGCTAGTTACATATTGATCAGGCGGAAGTTCTCTCCTCAGCTGCATGTGAACCTGCTCAGGGCTCATTTTATTACCTGATTCTTCTCCACGAATAAAGTATTTATACAACAGTTCTTTCTGCTGATTTGAAAATCTAAAAGAACTTCGAACTGGTAATGCCCAACCTTGCAATAGAAAAATGTTCATGCAATGTGGTTTGTCTTTTACGGAAGCACTGTTAGAGGATGAAGAAATTGGCATATTTAGTTGTGAAGTAATTTTCATCTTATGAACAAACGAGTTGCGAACTTTATCCAATGATGTTAATAATTTCGGAACTGTATGAAGACCGGATAGTATGTGTTCTTCTAACTCAGCATCGCTTTCAAATGATAAAGTACAATTCATTTCAGTGCAAAATCTTAATGAATATAATTGCCTGTCACTTCTTTTCTGTTTTTCCTAAGTGACTTGTTACGCCTAATTGAATTATCTGTTTTGCTATATGGCAACAACAACTTAATCGAGGGTTGGATTTTAAGATTTCCATACTCTTGTTCCATTCCCTCACCGATATTGAAATAACGCCACATCTTCATACTTTTCTCACCAAACTCAAATGAGTGATAGTTGCTAATGTTCTTAATCTTTGGTCCAGTAACTACAGTTTTATCATTGCTAATTTGAGCAACTGCTACTTTTGCATCTTTAGCGCCAAAACTATAATGCATAGCCTTGTGTATATCTTCAGCAGTCAAAAGATTATTACCAGAGTCAACGTAACTCCTTAAAATTGTCTTTACAACTGCACTCTCCCTGTCACATTGATCTTTTCCACAACAGGGTTCATTATAATCATATCTCAGCAACTTTATATCTCTCTCTTTGCATACATTGTAGATTGCTTCAGCTGAAAGATTTCCCTGATAGCAGCCGGCATTATCATATTTGGTAAATATTTTCTTGATATGCGGTTGATCAATTCTGAATTGGTCTAAAACTGCAGTGGCTAACGAAACATCATCACCTATTCCCTGATCACACCTATTCATTGAAGTAAAGTAAACACATTTGAATAACTTTCCTGCTATTTTTATGAAGAATATATCCACATGTAAACTCATTCCTTTCTTGCCAAAATACTCTCTTTGGCCCTCTCTGTATCAAACCGGAAGAATTTTTTGACAAAAATCTTTAAGCCAGAAAGCAGTTTCATCGTTTAATTGCTTGAAAGCTTCGATTTTTGCCTTTTTCTGTTAAGAATCTCTCATCAGGTGTTTTATGTAGTTGAATACATCCTTTACAGCAACTTCCAAATCATAAATAGAATCAGCATCGTCAGAATTTTGAATTGTTAGTTCTTTGATCATCTCGATAGCTTTGCACAAATCATAGCAATCGGCACATACCACTTCTGATATCTCTGTGTTGGATTGAAGATTTTTTTCAGATGGATCTGATAAGGTCTTCAGATGGATCTGATAAGGATCTGTTTTGAGCTATGAGAAGAAATGTTTGAGTCATTGACACTACAATTGGTTTGATAACTTGTTTTCAAATACCTTTTTCCTTTTTCAAGGGCAGCTTCGAGAGATTTAGAACTAAATCTTTGTGTCAATTTTTGTAATGTTTGAAAACCATTCATGCCTGAAGCAGTAACATCATCTAATCCAGCTAAGCTTTTTCGACTTGAAGGTTTTATTGCATGCAATACTTTCCACAAACTTGAATCAGATAATGGCATATAATTGTTTTCACTACAACTTTTTCGATAGAACATGATAGCGTGGCTATATTTTGTCGTCAGTATTGCATGCATTATCTTTTGTTCTTCACCACTGTCGTATTTTAATTTGGTTATTCCATAAGCAACATCATGCAAAATACTGCTTAAATATAAAGTCTAAGAAATGTTCGCACTTTGTTTGATCAAGACTAGATCGGACGAATACTTTCTTCTCTTGAAATGCCAACCCTTTATGAGATGCTTGCCATTTTCTTGCTGTTTCTATACGATGTTTGGTACACTCAAATGTATTCATTATAAACTTTTTGGTATACTTGGTATGGTCTAATAATGAGAGGATAACTAACTTTCCCATGGAATCACTTTGCTTATATACTTTCTGAGCAAGAATAATTTCAATTGGGAGAGGGCTATTTATTTCATCAACATTTTTACGGTTAAGAAAATCTATAAGTATTTCCTCTTGTCCAGGAGCAACAGCTTCCGCAAATTTTTTCTTTAATAAGTTTTCTAGGCGAACATACTTGCGTTTTAACTTATCTTTAGTAGTATCTTCCAGATATTCGAACTTCCTTTTTAATCTAAATTTTATTGGACTTGCATTAAGAACCTCAGTTACACTCTCACGGCAACTTAGAGATTCGTCCAAAATCTCCTGTGAAACATTAATTTCACCGGGATCACATTCTTCATCTGGAGTAGCAGGTGTCATATATGTTTGTTCTTGTTGTGTTTGTGTTTCTGTACATAAATTGGTGTTTTCGTTGACTCTAGATAAAGCAGTTTCTTGCTTTAAATGGGTAAAACACAGCATTGCACCAACTGAAAATACTTCATTGTATCGCTTTGAGATTGATATGACGACATGTATTGGTGACGCCCTTAAAGCGGGAGATTTTTTTCCTTTTATATTTAGATGGTGAGGATGAAAGCATGTTTTTGGAGGACTCCATGCAATACCAAACGTGTACCGGTGAAAAGCACATATTTGTTCATCCTTTTCAAGATTTCTTTTAAGTCTATTTGCAATAAGTCCATTTTCTTCCCAAATACTATTATCGTTTAATCGCATGACCTAAAACCAATTTTTTAAACAATTATTAAGTGTGTCATTTAAAGCATTGTTTATAATCTGACTCTTCACGAAAAATGTTTACAAGTTTGAAATTCATTGTTGTTATTATTAAAATACAATATTGCAAGAGTGTGATTAATTTAGTGATTATTTATTAAAAGAGTGAGAAATTAATTAAAAGAGCTATTTTTTTTTGTTTAAAGAACTTTGTCTCAAACTCTTATTGCAGAGAAGTTATAAAGTATGTAACTATAAAAATTATATTACAGTCTGCGTAAATTTAAAATACATAATTACCTTTAAGTTGATGAGGTGTTTCTTAACATCAACATCTCCCAGCTGATGAATGTAGAACATTTTGTTTATAATTTTATGTTTTTTGAATGATCCACAATTTCCTTTTGAAAAGCAACAACAGTTTTCATAAAAATATTTGTTTTGTTCCATACTCAACTAAAAACAAGTTCTATTTATGCAGTACCTATTTCTCAATAGCAATGATAAAATATCTACTCTATTTATGCAAATTTTAAAGATCGTTAAAATAAATTTAAGACATTTTATGGTAAAGTAAACAACCGCCCACTAACTTGTTTCTCCACAATCGTGATATCAGCAATTCTTCTTCCATTCGATCACCACAAGTTATTTGGTTATGACGTAAATTTAAATAATTCACTTCTGATCATGTATTGTTTTTTATTATTATTTATTTCAATTGTTATGATTTCTATATCATAGTCAGAAACGCTTAAATTTTTTCTTAACATTACGTGCAATGTTTTGTATAATGCTAATTGCTAATTTTGGATGATAGAAATTTTATTGTGAGCGAAAACCTCATCTGTGTGTCCAAAAAAAATATCTCTTCGTACTTAATAATTTTCACAATTTGTACCTTTATTTTTAACTTAATATCTAAAGATCACATGAGTTTTTTTTTAAACTATGTTAGGGTCATCTTATCTTGACCATTTAACATGATTATATTTTTACAAAACTTAGCGCCTCTGCCGTAATAGCTCATTTTGTAAGTATACAATAACATTTTTTTCCAATTTCAATTAATAGGCCTTAGGTATCACATAACTTTCTTTGCATTTTTAGACTCAATACCTTTGATAATTTCAAATCCAAAAAGAAAAATTGTGTGCAACACTTCGCCGCTAGAATTAACTCCGATTAAAAATTGACAAAACTGATTGGTTTTGTACTTTTGAACTATGATAATTAGCCAACCGCACAGTGTCACGCAACTTTTTTATATTTTTTGGAGAGAGCTTTTGGGTTACATCTGATATTAACTACAAAAGCTATGTGCAACTTTTTGTCTTGCCAAAAAAATGGGTTCAAAGGTGGCAAAAACTTAATTTCTAAAAATTTTTAAAAAAATCTCAAAAATTTAAGCCCAGATTCCGAGTGAACGAAACATTTTTGAAAATTTTTTTTTTCCCCAACAGGTTTTCTCTATATTCTGATCAATATATAAAAAATTCAAGCAATTTGGAGGAGGTCACTTCCATTGACTGCCTGATTCTTACAAAAAATGACTCTTAAATCTTATATGAAATCAATTAATACATCTATAAAAGAAGTAAAATTAGACTTAAGTGAGTTGCGAAATGCCTTTAACTGTCTAAAAAATAATAAATGTGCTGGCATAGATCAAATTAGCGTCAATGTTGTTAAAGCAGTGTTTAATATTATTGAACCGTGACTATTTTACATTTTTAAACTGTCACTAAAATCCAGAATTGTACCAGAGAAATTAAAAATTCCTAAGATCATACCTATTTTTAAATCTGGCGATGACACAAATATGTCAAATTATAGATTTATTTCTGTCTTACCATGCTTCTCAAAATTGTTAGAACGAATTATGTATGATAGACTTAATAGTTATTTAACTGAGAGGAATATAATGTATAACAAACAATTTGGGTTCAAAAAGAATCATTTAACGGATCATGCGCTAGTCGAGCTAATAAGTTATATATCTAATGGGTTCAATAATGATTATTATATATTAGGAGTTTTAGTAATAATAAAATATTTTATTACAATAACTATAATTTATCTTTATAGTCTAATAGCAATTTTTACATTGATATTATTACTTAAATAATAAACCAAAGCACTAACATTGGTGCAAAATTTAAAAATGGTTCAATGACCAAAGATGTTTTCCTAATAGAGTGTAGGGTATAGTCAGATACCACCCGATCATAACTCATTCACAAAGTGAATGAGTTATGATCGGGAACTAATAATTTGTTTAATACTTTAATTTACTGGTTTTAAAACTAGTTTTAAAACCAGTAAATTAAAGTATTAAACAAATTATTTTTTAAGAAATATTGTAAATAAAAAAAAAGTTATTAGTTTAAGAACAAGGTATATTGATATGTGAATCAAATATTATGATACATTGATTATCTGGAAGTGGAAATAACATCTTGTACTCCCAACCATTCTGCATACTAGAATGTTCAAATATTTTGCATATGCCATATTTTTACTCAAATAATGTTTTTACAGTATTTAAAATCACATTGCTTGTTTATCTTAAGCTGTACATCAAGTGCCTGGAAATAGCCGTCGTCCGGGGCTACCCGACTTTCCCCTACTAACTGGATTAACAATCTCATAACCAAGAGGATTGTTCGATTCACCTTCTTAAGCGTAAACTAATTTACATTATTAAGCAAAACTCCTATTTATTTTCAAAACCAATTATTTTTTTTTTACAAAACTGATTGAGTTGTCATTCCTATTCATTTTAATAAGTGTTTATATAAACTTCTACAATTTCCAGTATCTTTAAACAGTTCAGCTGCTTAAAATGATGTAAACTTATCAGAAATACTTGTTAATTTAACTAATAATTGAGTCGTAGTTGTTATTAATTTACAACTATACATTCTTTACACTTAAAACAATGAATCTTTTCTAGTAAAGTATAACAATATATACTTTACTAGAAAAGGTCTCTCATCATATTTTATAAAATCTCTATCTTTTACTTGCAGAAGATTTTGTTGAATTAGTTATATCAAAAATATGAATACTTTTATATGCTACTCTTCATATCTTCTGTTGATTTGTTCCTCTTTTTCATCCTAAATTATTTTTTTCTCAAAATAATTCAATTCTCGTTATAAACAAATCATCGTCTTGCTTCAATATATTTTATTTAAATATTATATATATATATATATATATATATATATATATATATATATATATATATATATATATATATATATATATATATATATATATATATATATATATATATATATATCAGCTAGCACACATACGTTGTTAAAACATTAGAACAATGTTGCGCGTTTCATATATATATATATAAATATATATATATATATATATATATATATATATATATATATATATATATATATATATATATATATATATATATATATATATATATATATATATATATATATATATATATATATATATATATATATATATATATATATATATATATATATATATATATATATATATATATATAAAGAAACTAAATTAACATTTTTGGTTGCACTTGTTTTGTCCGATACTGTATATATATATATATATATATATACATACATATATATATATATATATATATATATATATATATATATATATATATATATATATATATATATATATATACATTTTTGGTTGCACTTGTTTTGTCCGATACTGTATATATATATATATATATATATATATATATATATATATATATATATATATATATATATATATATATATATATATATATATATATATATATATATATATATATGCATATATATATATATATATATAGTATCGGACAAAACAAGTGCAACCAAATAATGCTAATTTAGTTTCTTTATATAAAAGTGCTGCATTTTTTAAATTTAGAGAAATAACTATGCAACTGTTTAGAGACAACGTTCTTCAAGTTTTATTCATCACAAAGTTCATTATTTGTACACGAAAATTAATAAGTTAATCAAAAGTATTAAAAAAAGTTGATTTCCTTCTCGACAAAACAAGTGCAACTCCACAAAATGTTGACCAAGCTGTATTTCGCTATCAATATTTTGTGGCGAATCCTTTGTTGTCGATCACAGCTTTGCATCTTCGAGGCATAGATTCGATTAGGTGATTAATGAAGCTTTGTGGAATTGCTGCCCAGGCATTTTTGATTTGTTTAAACAGATGATCCTTATTACGAACACCTTCAAAATTATTTATGTGGTTGACGATCTCCCACAGGTTCTCGATAGGGTTGATATCCGGAGATTCAGGCGGCCAATCCATCACCGATAGGCGATTGTCTTGAAACCACTGCTTGACTACTTTTGCAGTGCGTTTTGGATTGTTGTCTTGCTGAAAAAGCCATTTTATTGACATATTCCATTCAGCATGAGGTAACATAACATCTTTCAAGATACTTTTATACATATAACGGTCCATTTTTCCATCGTTTTGGTGTATTGGACCTAGACCGTTAGCAGAAAAACACCCCCAGACCATTACATTGCCTCCATCATGCTTCACGGTTTTTTAGCAGTAACGTAAATCGATGCTTTTTCCGGCCGGTGCCATCACTCCCAATGATGTTGAACTTCGATTCGTCACTAAACAGTACAGTTAACAATTTTTGCACATTCCAGTCAATATGAGATGTAGCAAACAGGAGTCTTTTTTTCTAGTTTTATAGTGAAATCAGCGGTTTTTTTGCAGGACGTCGAGAAAACAATCCGGCTTCAACAGAACGGCGTCTGATTGTTCGGTCAGATACAGGCAGCTCTAATTGCTTTTGTATTTCGACTGATGATATTGTCAGTCATAGATACAAAAAGATATTTTGTATGATATATGACTGATGATCATAGAATTCTATCTAGAAGTGGTTAGACGCGGTCTTCCACCTTTGTTATCTGCTATCAACTTCCCCGTAGAACGGTATTTGGAACATAGTCTTGATACGGTCCATATTTTGACGCAATATTTATCTCAAATACTTTTTTGTGACATTCCACTTACGTAATCGCCAAAAGTTTTCTTTCTTAGTTCCAATCCAAGACTGTTGGGAGCCATTTTTGCACTTGAAGTCATAAAAATAATAAAAACCTGGAAGCGTCTGGTTGCGTCTGGATGCTTCTGAATGTTTCTGGATACTTCTGGATGCTTCTGGATGCTTCCAGATGCTTCTTCTGGAAAGTTCTGGAAGCTGCTGCATGCTTTTGGAAACTTCTGGATACTTCCTTTAATTATTAAAAAACTTCCGTGACGTTGACACCGACCAGACGTAGGAAAATGAAACAAACCAAAAAAGTTGCACTTGTTTTGTCCACTACAAATCGGCACTTGTCAACGAAATTCTGCTTGTGTGTTGTCACCTGTTAGCTGATTGCTCATGACCTCGCATGCTATGACTTCAGACTCCTGAACTGTGGTAGTATAGTTCGTTTCATTTTTAAGACTTGTAAAATTAGGAACACTTTTTAGCATTGTTCGATGTTGGTTGCAAATGTTTCGTCCAATACTATATATATATATATATATATATATATATATATATATATATATATATATATATATATATATATATGTATATATATATATATATATATATATATATATATATATATATATATATATATATATATATATATATATATATATATATATATATATATATATATATATATATATATATATATATATATATATATATATATATATATATATATATATATATATATATATATATATATATATATATATATATATATATATATGTATGTATATATATATACATATATATATATATATATATATATATATATATATATATATATATATATATATATATATATATATATATATATATATATATATATATATATATATATATATACAGTATCGGACAAAACAAGTGCAACCACTTAATGCTAATTTAGTTTTTTTATATAAAAGTGCTGCACTTTTTAAATTTTTTCAAGCGGTGGATTTGATCTTGTTTGCCCATACAACAATTTTGAAAGGGAGGATGGAAATAACTGTATGGTGAAAGAAGTTCAGAGAATTTGGAAGAGAGTAGGATTTGGATGTGCAATTCAGACTGGTTCATTCATATGGTTATTTTATGTTTTATATTTTTTTAAATATTTTGTTTCTATGTAATATTCATCATTTAAACATTTCATGTTTTACATAATTTGAACTCCTTAAAAGCAGTTTTTATATTTTAGAAAAAAGTTTTGCATGATACAGAAAAAAATACATTGAGGTACTTGGGGTCCACAAAAAACCACTTTATGTTAAATTTAAAAAGATCTGACCAAAGATCTTTGATGAAGAAAATAACCTTGATAATATATCTTTATTTGATTTGAGCATTCTATCTTCTGGTTCAACTTTTTATGTAAAAGCCAAAGAAACTCTAACATACTTCACTTACGCACTTCTTAACGAAACATTTGCTCGAGGTAATCACCGCAAGTTTGTAAAGCTAAGTATATTTTTCCTCAGCGGAGTCATTAAAAACTTTAGATTTACGCAGCCTGGTGCAATGAACGAGGCAAGATTTATGGCTTATGCCCTATATATTTTAACAATTCAGATGATCAAAGTTATACACAAAATATTATCAGAGGACGAGGAAGAAAGTTTTAACGATGCTAGTTCCTTTTTCTAATCCCATGGTTCCTAAAGAGTAGAATGCCAGCCTCTGCTCCAAGATGCGATATGAAGGTGTTAGAAGATTCTTATGAGCTGAAAAAATCTTTTTGCTCCAAGAAATATACAGATCTTGGAAATGCTCTAACAAAAAGCTTAAAACGCCACATATGGTATCTAGATGAACAACTAGTTGTTCTTGCATTAGCTGACAAAGATTTGCCTGATATTACAAAGGTAGAAATGATTACAAATTTTATCATCAATATTAGGCCAAAGACATTTAGACGTGTCTCTGGCTTAACATTGTTAAGCCAGAGACACGTGTTCTTAATTTGGACTGTAATTTGACTCTTCCTAACCTTGTGAATCCAGAAAGATTGATCTTTTATGACATTGTTGGTGTTTCTAAGGAAGATTTTCCTCAGTGGATTAAGGGAAATTCTGGCAGCTAGGATGATTTGGAAAGCTACAGAAAGTTTGTTCAGTTTGTGAAAAATATACAAGTAACAAATGACTGCGTTGACAGAAATATTTGCCTTATTCAAGATTTTGTCTTTGCAAGTAAATCAGACGATCAAACGCAAAATGGGATGCTTGTAGCAAAAGAGGAGAGAAAAAGGATGCCTGCTAATGTTACAAAAAAAAGGGTAGTTACCATGCAAAAAATCAGAAAATAAAATTAAAATTTTAAAAAATTCAAAAAAAGAAATACAAAATAAGAATTGGACAAACTGATAGTGTAAACCTAAAAATAATGATTTGTAATTGTTATTATTTAAATAACTTCATTTTTTATCAAATGAAAAACTTTTTTTTTAGACAAAGTTTTTAATTTTTTTTTCTATTAATTTTGAGTTTATTTAAAAAAACCATGTTTTTGAAAAAAAAGTGATGTTTTTCGTAAAAAGTCAAAAAAATATTAAAAAATCGATTTCAATGCAATCCTGTTACACATGGCCTTATGAGTTGAAACGTTAAACATGATCATTTTGATATAAATGACTAAGATTGCAAAGTAAAGTTGATTTGATTTTTGGATTTTTGTTAAAATTTGACACAGGCTAATATATATATATATATATATATATATATATATATATATATATATATATATATAATATATATATATATATATATATATATATATATATATATATATATATATATATATATATATATATATATATATATATATATATATATATATATATATATATATATATATCATTGTCAATAGAAATAACAAGTTGTTGGACTTTCTAGCTGACCATCTAAGCCATTTTAAGGAACAATTATAGAATATTGGTACTTCTTAGGTTCTAGATTACTAGACAAGATGTCTTTAATAATTTTAAACGCTACTTTTTGAAATATTCTTTTTTTAGTTAAAAGCCAATCTACGTCAACCCTCATATTGTCGTCAATAAATTTTTTTTTAATTTGGGACAACTTTCGCTAGGTATTATTAAATTCGGCCAACAATTTATGAAAAACAGATTGCTCTAAATGAAATATGTAGAAGGTCAGTCGAACTACTATAAAAATTTTGACTGGCCTTAAACCACCTAAATAAGATTGTTTCTTGAAAAATGGCGTATTTTTTACTTCGTTCTCACAATGGATTTTTTTGAACCAGTTCACGTTTTATATAAAAAAGGAATTTATATTGTTGTTTTTATTATTTTTATTTTTATCATTCCTTTTGTTTTTTCTTCACCTTTGAAATTTGAAATTTAATTTAGAGAGTTAAACATTTACTTTAAACTCAAGGTTAGTTTAACTCTTAATACTTTATAGATTGCGTATGTTATGTTGCTTTATGTTTGCAATGTATGTATGTTGCTTTATGTTTGCAATGTATGTTTGCAATATATGTATGTTGCTTTATGTTTGCAATGTATGTTTGCAATGTATGTTTGCAATGTATGTATGTTGCAATGTATGCATGCTTGCAATGTATGTTACTTTATGTTTGCAATGTATTTTGGAAATATCAATGTATTGTTTATAACAAGAATTGAAATAATATATGTTAAAATAAGAATATTTTGAAACATTTTCTGTAGCGTAGTCGTTAGAGTTCTGGCTCAGAACTAAGAAGTACGAGGTTCGACGCCGGATCGAAGCCAACAATCGAAATTTGTAAGGAAGGAGGCGTGAGCCTCCTAATTAAAGAAAAAAAATGAGCAACCTCGGCGCAGTGGTTAGAGTTTTGGTTCAGAACTCAGAGGTTCGAGGTTCGACGCCCGATCAAGTCCAATAAGCGACATTGGTAAGAAGGAGACGTGAACTTCTAGTTAAATGGTCTCTAGCGGTGCTCCGTGATAAGACCGTAAGGACTTCTGAGAGCACTTAAATAACCTAAAAATATTTATAAACATATTAAATGCTCTAGACCGTAAGGACTTACGGGAGCACCTGAATAACCACAATAGAAAAAGATTATTGTATTATGGCTTCTCCTCGACCGACTAATTGCCGTAAGAAGCCACATACCAAAGCCTGGGAAGGCAAGTTCAGCACTCTAAAGAGCATCATAACCCGCTTCCACGGACCAAGAGTAAGTAAGTTTAAGAAGAAAAAAGAACGTTAGAATGAAAGTTAAAAGAAGTTGAGTTAAAAAGATAGCTTAAAGAAAGCGAACAGATATTGCACTGCATGTTAGAATGTGCAATTAAATTATACTATTAATTGGTTAAAACTAATTAATAATCTTGATCAAAATTTAAATATAAAAATCAAATAATGAAAATTTTTTTTGATTATATATTTTTTTAAGCAACTCTCAAAATAAATTAAACAACTAATTATTATGATATATAAAGAATATTGATCGTGGGTTTGATATAGGGCAAAGTCGGGTAGACCCGGACTGCGGGTAACTCCGGACACCTGATGTACAGCTTAAACTAAAGAAGCTATGTGACTTTTAATAATAGAGTAACATTATTTGAGTGAAAATATGGCATATCAAAATATCTATCATAAAATGTCGAAGCGAATGACATGGAGGGCAAGATTTTGTTTCCCACCACATGAAGAGCGACGTATCATCATATTTGATTCACATATTAATATACCTAATCTTTATGTAAACTAATAACTTTTTAATGATTAAAGATATATTTTTATTTAGAATAGTTATTAAAAAAAAAATTCGTTAAAAAGTTTAATTCAATTGTTTTTAAAACTAGTATTTATGAATAAGGTATTATTGGGTGGTATCGGACACATATTTGGAGGGTGGCTCCAGACAACTTAATTCGTTTACATAATAATAAACAACTTTTTTTATATAAATATTAACACATTTAATATAATACACAAATCTATAACAGTAATTCATTTAATTCCAATAAAAAAACATTACATTTGAAAAAAGTGTTTTTAAAGTGTTTCATTCCTTATATATCAGAGGCAATATTTAAAGGCGATTTTTTTAAAAATGTGTCGAAAATAGTTTAATTCTAAATTATTATATACATTACATTTGTATCACACTGGTTAAAAAGAGGTAAAATCATGGTTAAACTATGTGTCCGGGGCTACCCTCCAGTTATGAAACATGCCTTTTTTCAAACAAACATTTTTTCTTTTATGTTTTGTATATTATTAAGATACACAACAATTATTTTTTTGTTTCTAATTCGATAGATAAATGTTTGAACTTTTAAAAAAAGTTCAAACATTTATCTATAAATGTAATGTATATAATAATTGCCTCTGATATATTTTGACACTTTTTTTTCTGTTAGCACATGTGTCCAATCTATATTTTTCTTAAGTGTCCGGGGCCCCATCTCTTCCCTATTGAACTTTATATAAAACTCAAAAATTATGCGTAATACGAGCTATTTTAACGAATTTCTATTAAAAACAAAAAAAATCAACGTACGCGAAACAGAAACACCAACAGTTTTTAAACAATCAAAATTTGTGTAATTGTTATTATATATTTATCACAGTCATTAAAACGATGAGAGGAGATTAACAAGCCAAATCAAGTCAAATTTCATTAAAGACAACTTTCAAATTTAAAATCTATTAAATAAAATAAAGCATAGTAGATTTGTCAAAAAAATTTTATAATTTAAGTTTATTAAATGCGTCATTATTTACTTCTTTTATTTTTATAATTTTTTTTTTGTTCTTTTTTACAATGTTTAAGATAAAAATACTAATATAAAAGAGAAAAATTAAAACTGAAGATATCGTAATAATAAATTAATAAAAAACAAATAAAGAACGCGGATACTCAAAGAAGACCTTCAGGTCTTGTCACAGACAACCGCTGATAAAGAATTTGAAATTTAAAACTTATACAAAGTATAAAAGTCGTTATACAAATAAATTAAATCGTTAAGATTAAATAGTCCTTTTACAAGTAGAAAGTATAAATAAACAAAATATTCAAGTATTTGATTTAATAAATAAAAAGAAAGCGGATACTCACAGAAGACCATCAAG
This sequence comes from Hydra vulgaris, assembly GCF_022113875.1. NCBI lineage: Eukaryota > Metazoa > Cnidaria > Hydrozoa > Anthoathecata > Hydridae > Hydra > Hydra vulgaris. The sequence continues at coordinate 42,892,714 of NC_061164.1, forward strand.
TCTTCATCGAGAACCACTCGTAAATTTAAAAATCTCATTAGAATCAAATGCATTCTTGCATAGTCAAGTGTATAAAGCAGAAGAAAAATTTAATGAATTTATGAACATATTCTGTTGCATCAATGCATAAAAAATAAAAAAGGAAATTATTCAATGTTTAAAAATACAAAAATTTACCGTCAATAGACAATGATTTTCTTAAGCCTTTTTTTTAAATGAGAGGTAACTCCATTCAAAAGAAAAATTAAAATGTTTTAAAATAATTTTATTCCAAAAAAAATATGCATAGGCAGTATGGTATTTATTTTATTTTTTTTGCAATCATGTAATCCAAGAAATAGGTTTTTCAAAATTTGAATGATCCTCAAGTTTAGCAGTTGTTTTTGAATAGATTTTAAAACGTAAGAATTAATAATAATATTAAAAACGGTCGAGAGGTTTGAAAACAGTGCGGTGGTTGTTGCCAAATGCGTCGGTATTGCAATTTTTAGCAATGTCAAAACACCAACAATTACGTAAGATGTCCGAAAGAAAAAATACGTAACCGCTGATAAAAAACTAGAAAATATTCTTTTTCTAAAAGATCACTTTTTGTATTTTTAGGTAATTTGCATGCTTTTCGGTAACGAATTTTCTTTCTGCTAAAATACAACGATAACACAATAACTATTCCAGGTAAAATGTTGCAACAGCATAAAATGGCTAAAATATAAGATAAAGAATTAAATTTTGTCAGTTTCAAATCCAAAGAACAACGTTTCTTATCAAAATCTAGCTCATATTTTGACCAACCAATCATAGGAAGTGTTGCCCATTAAAAACCATACGCATAACATACTAAAATTGATGTTACTCTGCACCAAAACATTTTGTGATATTGAAAATAACGCCTCGGATATTTTATGGGAACGATTCTGATAAAGGATGGTATTGCTAAATGAGTTATGTTGGTTATAGCAAAACCTAGAACTGCAAAACTGCCTACAATGCAAAACGGAGTTCTTTCCAATAAAGGTTCATCTGCCATTATCAATTCTGGTGTTAATCCAATCGTCGTTTCTAACAAATTTGTAATAGAAATGCTGAAAATAAATAAATGAGTAATCTCTTTTCTTTTAATTTTAACTAAAATAATATAACAGGCAGTTGTGTTCAATACTACTGATGTCAAAAGCACTGTGGAAATAACACTTTGAACTATTTTGCTCGTATTCATTTTTCAACCTAGAAAATTAAATAAAAAAATTATTCAAGTCTCAACATAGCGAGTAATTATGTTTAACGGAAATTAAGTATTTTAGCGACATTTCTTGTTGTATTTAAAGTTATAATAAGTTATATTACATCGAAAACAGATGCTAACTAATTTTCTAATAAGATAAAATTTTGGTCTAATTTGTATTGACCGTCTTTAGACGTAAAACGCCGATTTAAAAACCGTTACAAAACAAAATATTGAAAAGTGCGAAAAAGTCATAACAAAGACGACGTCAATTAAAAATGTTCATGATATTCTTAAACAGTGTTCTCAACTGTTTGAAGCAAATTTTACCCCGTTATCCCAATTCAGTAATACCAGGGATTGTTTAACCTCCTGAGATGTTTACGCATTATTAGTTTTACGCGATTCCCTGGTTTTCCTTTTCATGATGTCATTTATATCCCACGGCATTCGTTGCAATGTTTAGTCGCTCTAAAAGCGTGCCAATTGCCATTCATGCTATTAGTTTGGTGTTCTATGCTTCTATGTGAAATTCTCTTTATTTGTTTTTCAATAACATATAACGGAAATAAATTTTACAGAAACTTTTTTAAATCATGTTTTGTCTTTCTAAAAAAGAGTTTTGAATAAGGGTGAAGGGTAAAAGGGTAGGGTTATTTAAAAATTAGATTCAAGATTAGAAATTTTTTTTTTTTCAAACTAAATAAGGAAATATATTTTAAATACTAACATATTAGCCGTTACGCAGTTTGTGTCCCACCTTGCTTAAAAATAGATTAGTATTCTTCTTTCAAAAAGGTTAAAGGATAATTGGCAACAGTAGTACATCTTTTTAAATGTTGCAACATAATTATTTTTGTGCGCTAAAAGGTAAGTTTTCTTAAGCCAATGTTAATTTTACGTAGCGATTTATAGTAATATGGCTGGCAAATTTTAATTTATATTTTCAATGACATTAATTAATTGTAACCGATTAATGTAAAGTTGCCGTTCAAATATCCAATGCAATATCTGTCCGCTATCTCTATGCAACCTTTCTAACTCATTTTTTCTGTCTTTCAATCTAATAGTCTTCGCTCATCTTAAACTCATTTACTCTTAATCCGTCTGATTAGTCCGATACTCTTTCGTGAGCTGAACTTTTCTTCCCAGGCATATGTGGCCTCTATATGGAAATTAGCCAGAGAAGGAGAAACCGCAATGCTATTTAGATTTGTTCTATATAGACTATTTTAAAAAGTAAATCATTATATTTATAGCCAAAATTGATTTACAATTTTGGCTATATATAAACTGCAACGGAAATGCACCGAGGTGTTTAGTGCTTTCATCGACTTATCAAAAGCCTTTGATACCATTGACCACAATATCCTATATAAAAAAATTGAGTGTTATGGAATTAAAGGAAATATTTTAATGATACTTAAAAGTTATTTAAGCAACCGTAAACAGTTTGTTTACAGTAATACAACTACTTTTTCCAATTTATTAGATATAACATGTGGGGTCCCTCAAAGTTTTATACTAGTACCTCTTCTCTTTCTAATTTAGATTAGTGATCTCCCTAAAGCCTCAAATTTAATGGCGGTCAATCTCTTTTTATCTCATAACAACATAACAACATTATTGCAAAATATGAACATTGAATTAAAAAAAGTTTATGACAGGTTTAAAATGAATAAGCTGTCACTAAATGTTGAGAAAATAAATGGATACTTTTTCATCAAACTTCAAAAAAACAAACGCGTCATGCCCTTACTTTTCATTGACAAAAATTCAAATAAAAAGAGAACTAACTACTAACTTTTTAGGAATCGCCTTATCAATTATTAAGATCGATTTGCTCATGCCAATGCCTTTATTATTTCAAATGAAAATTCTTAATATTTATCAGCTAATTAATTTTAATATACTTTGTTTTATGTACAAATGTAAAACCAACGCATCTCCTGTTTCTTTTTATAACCTATATACCTTAAAAGATAAAAATAAAAATAACTAATCTAATTTAGCAACCCATTTTATTTTCCCATGAATGGAATTTTTTTTTTATTCAACAAAAAACCAAAAGAAAATATTTTATCTTTTAAAGACATTTTTTTATATTTTTAAATTTTTCTGAAAATGAATATGAAGCTTATTACATAAGGTAATATATAGTAGTTTATATAATCCACATCTCATGTGTTTATGAACAGTATTTTTTAAAATATTTTTTTTATATATACAGTATCGGACAAAATAAGTGTAACCAAATAATGCTAATTTAGTTTTTTTATATGTGCTGCATTTTTTCATATGTGCTGCATTTAGAGAAATAACTATGTAACTGTTTAGAGACAACGTTCTTCAAGTTTTATTCATCACAAAGTTCATTATTTATACACGAAAATAAATAAGTTAATCAAAAGTATTAAAAAAAGTTGATTTCCTTCTGGACAAAACAAGAGCAACTCCACAAATTGTTGATCAAGCTGTATTTCGCTATCAATATTTCGTGGCGAATCCTTTGTTGTCGATCACAGCCTTGCATCGTCTGATTGTTCACTCCGATACAGGCAGCTCTAATTACTTTTGTGTCTCGACTGATGATATCCAGGGATCTTTCTTGACGGATCTGACGATCATAGAATCCTCTCTAGAAGTGGTAGAACACGGTCTTCCACCTTTGTTATCTGCTGCCAACTTCCCCGTAGAACGATATTTGGAACATAGTATTGATACGGTCCATATTTTCACGCAATATTTATCTACTTACGTTACCGCCAATAATTTTCTTTCTTAGTTCCAATCCAAGACTGTCGGAAGCCATTTTTGCACTTGAAGTCATAAAAATAATAAAAATTAATAATCGCGCTTCTCAAGGCTTACCGTGTTACATTTACCTTGTGATGATACATAACAATGTATATAATGTTCTGTGGAACACAACGTCTTGGTTGGATGTGGACTGTATTGATGTAATGAAACACTTGTTGTATTTCACTTCTTGTATTGATGTTCTTTGATAGAACAATTTAATAAAACTCACTTCGATAAACTGTCTTGATAGTACTGACTGATTGACTTCCATATACTGACTGAATTACATGTCGGTTTACATGTCTCTTATATAGTAAAATGAACTTGTGTGAATCTGTTCTTGAAGATTCGAGATGCTTTTTTTGATGCTTCTTTTCGATGCTTCTGGAAGCTTCTGGATGCCTCTGGATGCTTCTGAATGTTTTTGGATACTTCTGGATGCTTCCAGATGCTTCTTCTGGAAACTTCTGGAATCTTCTGTATGCTTCTGGAAACTTCTGCATGCTTCTGGAACCTTCTGGAAACTTCTGGATACTTCCTTTAATTATTAAAAAACATCCGTGACGTTGACACGGATCAGACTTAAGAAAATGAAATAAACCAAAAAAGTTGCAATTGTTTTGTCCGCTGCAAAATGGCACTTGTCAACGAAATTCTGCCAGTGCGTTGTCATCTGTCAGCTGATTGCTCTTGTCATAGCATGCTATGACTTCAGACTCCTGAACTGTTTGCTGTGGTAGTATAGTTCGTTTCGTTTTTAAGACATGTAAAATTAGGAACACTTTTTAGCATTGTTCGATGTTGGTTGCAAATGTTTTGTCCAATACTGTAGATAAAAGTATCAAGAATTTCTTTATACCAATTTTATTTATATCTTCTTACCCATGTTGCAGTTTTACAATCAAATTTCTTGAGTTAAAAAACTGGCTTTAAACCAAATATAAATTAAATTATGTATTTAGATCTGTACAATTCCAAATTAGTTAAACCATCAAAGGACCCTTGGTTTATACCCCACCTCTGGGCATGTTCTGCAACATCGGTTAGGAATAAGGCGTGAACTTTCAATTAAATGCTCATCTGCGATGCTCTGTGATAAGACTGTAAGGGCTACTTGGGGCACCTAAATAAAAAAAATGAACAAATAAATGTAAATCAAGTATACTGTTATCTTCATTAGGTTTAACTGGAAATTTTGGTTCAAGGATGTTTTAAAAATTAAAACATTCATTTAAACATTCAGTAAATATTTTAACTTGTTCATCCATGGAACTTACCATACAACAACCTTCATACTATGATACCGAGACATAATTGACGTTACCACCAATCAGTAAACTAGAACATTTAACTTTTTATTTATACATTTTATTCATACTTGTTTAATAGATTGAATTGTGAATTTTCAACTATAGTGCACTTTACTGTATCATAAAAATTAGTTCAAAACTAATTCTAAAAAAAGACCATATTTTTTGCTTTAAAATTTAATCGTCTTTTTTGTATGATCTATTTAAATCTTTGATATAAACACAAACAACTCCTCATCAGCTATGCCGATCCTTTCTATACATTTCTGTACATTACGATTGAATCCAACAACATTAGTTCATGATGTTTCGAACCATCATGTTTCACCTGTAATTACTATTGCTCGAATATGTTTTGTAAATTCCATTAAAAGCTGATTTGATTTGTTGATTAAATTGTGTATAAACATATTAGATGATTGTGAGTAATTTTTTTAAATGTCGTTACCATTTAAATATTTTGTTCATTAGCTCACTCAAAAATGCTCTTTGTTTCATGCTAGTTGAAGAAGAAGAATCAAGAAGATTTGTTCAATGTGTTTTATATTTAGTACTTTATTGTTTTTTAATTTATTTTTAGGTATTTCCTTGTTTCATGCTTTGTTCTTTAGTATTTTTGCTTTATCCTATAGATTTAAATTTTATTATGTTTGAATATTAACATCAACATGCAGCTTGCCTTGCATTTTATAGACTTTTTGTTTTCTTATTTCTCACTTTTAAGATCTCTTGAGAAGCGATAACACTGAACATAACAACGTCATTTTTTCTTTTCACACTTTCTTTATATTCAATAAGAGTTGAGTTAATAATGCTCAATTCATTTGGAGACTTATTTGCACCACCAATAGTGCTTGGCCATACCACTAGAGGTTGTTTATTATTCTTCGTATCATGATAAATGATTTCTCATACTATTACGTCGAAGCTCTATTTGCGCCAAGCAAGTTTCAAATTCTGACTCAATGACACCAATCTTTTTACAGTGTAAATGTTGTAAATGGCTTTTCTAAACTTTTTATTATTGTATATTTTTTTTAATAATATTATTATTATATATTTTTTGGACATTTGTAATAATTTATTAATTTTTTTTACTTCTATTTTATCTTTTATTTTATATATAGACGTCGTTTTGTCGGAAACTGCAATGGAAAAGAATATTCTTTTCAGTATATTGATAAAACATTTAAAAGACTTTTATACCGATCCCTTGTTTGCACACTTCTTAAAACCGTGAAATCAAAGAAAAAACTCAAAATAGAGCAACAAAGAATAATGATCTTAAAGGATATAATAATTATGAGAGAAACTTGTAAATAGGAAGAGAATTTAGGAAGGAAATTCCTTTTATTTTCTTTCATTTAGCCTCTCAAGATAATTTTTATCCAAAACTAAATGATCATCTTCACTCAGCCTACAAAACGTATGTTGAAGTTTTGCACATATAATTAATGTTATATAATTACAATGTTTATGAAGAGAACGCAATAAACCTTTAGTTTTATTAGTTTTAGGGAGGGACTCGGAGTTCTATAATCTTGACATTAATCAAAACTTTTATAATTTGTTGTTTAGATATTTATACAAAAACATCATATTTATAAATGTCATAATTAGAGAGTGTATATAGTCAGGGCCTTTGAGAGCGTGAATGTCGCCCGGGTCAAAAATGGACAACGGCGCCTTATTTCAAAACAACAGATTACAAAATTTAAAGTTTTGTGAACGCAGCAATTATTTATTTCCGATACAATACATTGTATTTCTTCTTTTCTATTAACTCTCTGGATTGAGAAACGGGTCATTAATCAATACTGACTTATGAATCCATTTGTTTCAAAACTAATAAACAAAAAATCAATTAACAAAATCTTCAAGAAAGGTTGATAAGGCTTTTTAAAATGAAATTTTTGAGTTTTTCTTGGCAGCCCAAACATCGTGACATTGTTCTCGCTCACATTTTTAGCCAAATCTTTTTTAATCGAAAATCGAAATAATCAAGTATCAATAACGCGATCCTGGACCAAGGTTGAACAGAGAGAATTTTTAACATTTTTTAGTTTACAAATGATCGTTTACCCTCTTGAATCAATCTGCTCGATCAGATCATCTAAATTAAAATTAAAAACGTTTACTTTGAATTCTTTTGTTTTGCTGTCATTGAAATGGAATGTATATGGTGCTTTATCGTGAAAGCGCCTAAGTTTAATCTTTCTTTTAATAGCAAATTAGGTTTCAAATCCTAGCAGTTCAGCTAAAGTCACAGCTACTTGGAAAATTTATAATCAAGAGTTCCTAATCTAATCAAGATCTTCCAGCAACTGTCTAATCAAACGTAGCTTGGCATCGATGGTAATGGCTTCAGATTGTAGAAGACAATTAACGTTGTTAACAGCTGTATAGGTTTTGTCCCAAAACTAGCGATACAAATTCAAAAGATAATAATCATTTTTTTAAGTTTCTTGCTAGGCTGCGCTGCTCACTAGTTAGATGTTTTCCATTGCATGTTTAACAGCTGCCAATATTTTTCTCGGCTATTTGGCAAGTGGTTTGATCAAGTCGGTACAAGAGCCCTATTTTGACATAAAACTTCTATAAAGTGAAATGCTTGTTGCTAAAGTGAGGATCCTCCATCGGTTAAGACTTACACTAAAAAAAACGGGTGACACCACTATATTCTCTGATGAAATCATTTTGAAACGATAGAGAGAAGTAAGGACACTTATTCTGGAGCCCTCTTGTTAATGACATCTTACATTTTCCAAAAGGGATGCAATGACAGGGTTGTGGCAACCAATAAACTCCAAATCAGCCAGAAAATTTCATTTTCTTTTTCATTCACGTAAGTTCTTATATTTGCAATCATAGTTGTATATAGTAATTATAACTAAATTATACATTAATTAAATAAATAATTAAAATTGATGTTAAGAGAACTTTATGATGAGTTACCTATAAAAGCTAAATTCCTAGAAGCCTTGAAAAGAGTCACATCCAAAATTCTTCAAAGAAATATGCTCCATTTAGCTGTCTCAAAATTTATTTACTTTTGGAGTTCTGGATATATACCAGTGGAGCTGGTACGACAAATGTTTGCCACTTTCTAATCTATGTAGAACTTGTGGTGCAATGGGCTGGATTGATGCTGCTTCACACAATCTATGAGTTTCTTCCATTGATTCCTAGCTACTCCATTTTAACGAAGAATGGACAATTAACTGCTTTTAAATACTGCTTTTCTGATGGGGGCCCTTTAAAATAATTACATTTTAATCTTTTTGGCTCAGACCTCAAAGAGGTGTTAGAACTGATAATTATCAAGTCAGGTTGAACATCACATTCTCCGCGAATAATAACAAGCAGTCGACACTGATAGCATTGAGAATTCTAACGAAGTTTTCAGTGCTATTAGTGTCGACTGCTTCAATGACTCAATATTGACTGATTAGCTACCATTATAACTACAACAGCGTATCATCTTCAGTGCAATCGAGCAAAAGCTAACATAGCTAACTGCTCATGGGCTTACAGAATACGCCCCGTTGCATCTTTCAAAACAACTAAATCCTAATTTTTTGTGAAAAATAGTTTATAATTAATTATTATAATAAATTTTAAAAGTTAAACTACTTTTTTTATGTGCATTTTTACTTCGAATACTAAATTTTCAATGTCAAATACAAAAACTAAAGAGGTTTCACATTGTAAATTATTAAAATGATTTCTATTTATTGTAAAAAAAAACAAAAACTAACGAATCGTCTGGTGCCCCTTCAAGCTTGGCGCCCGGGTCAATTTGCCTCCTTTGCCTCTCCCTCTCGAAGGCCCTGTATATAGTTGATGTACTAAAGGACAGATCTGTAAAATACGCAATTTTTAAAGCGATAAAAAATCGAAAAGTAAAATTTATATTTCATCAGGTTCAAAACAAAATATTTCAATTTTTTTAACAAATCTAATCAAAATAGATTCTGCTGTTGAAAATTTAAGTGAAATTGAAATCTTTAAATATTTGAGGTTAAAAACGTTTGTATTTATTTAATTAAATATTTGAGGTTAAAAACGTTTGTATTTATTTGTTTCGCTCAACGAGGGATAGGTTTTAACTTGCCTTGTTTTCAAATATTCGTGTTTGTAACTTATATTAAACATCAGAAACAAGGGATTTATCACAAAGTTATTTATTATGAAAATATCTTATAAATAAAAAAATTGTAAAAAAATACTCAAAACTTATCAATAACTTTATAAAGACTTAACAAAAGGTTGATAACTTTTTCATAAATTAGTTTTTTGAACCTAAACTTTAAATGCAAATGCAGGTTCATGCTGTCAAGTTCATAAGAATATTTTTTCTTTCTTTTTCTTAACATAATAAACGCTTTTTCTCAAAATATATCTATACTTGAAATATATTTCAAGTCTAAATTTTATAAAATTATTTACGAGCTTCGATTTAATTTAATGACATCTAGGATACAAAGCTGAAGTTTTAATTTATTTATTAGAACTAGTTTTATCTAAAAGCATAGCATTACTAAACTTTGAAAAAAAAAGGTAAGTCTCAAATGATCTAAATAATAATTTCATTCGTACGAAGAATGCAAGTGTTGTTTCTCTAACTAAAAATAAACATCAAGCTATTTGCTCTTGGTCAGAATCAAACTTTATATAATGACCATTTAGTTTTACAACCTAGGGGTTCAAAACAAATTGGGTAAATTCTTTCCATTTTTCTTTTGCGTCTATAAAGTATGCACCTTCTAATATTAAACAAATAATTTTAATAAATAATAATTAAGATTAAGTTGGAGGTTTAAACTAATCTTTGAATAAAACAACACGCTCCTGCTGTGGTGGTTTATTCACCTTACTATAAACTATGCCAAGAAAACCTGATAAGAATTAAGAACTTTTTATATCATTACTGCCCTTTGGTGATTTCTTTAAGAGTTGGACAACGCAAATAGGTTTCAAGTTGTTTTGAATTGAAAAGCTGTAAAAACTACTTGTTTTGCAGTGAAAAAAAAAAAAAAAAAAAACTGTAAGCAGTCCTAGGTAAATTACAATGTTAAAAAAAATCAAATTATTTTCAAGAAGAAATTAACTTACAATTCAATAATTGATGTTGTCAATAAAATGATACTATTCTGAATACGTTTTCTCCATCTTTTTCTACTTTAGTTTAACACATGTAATCCACAGGAAAATGTCTCCGGCCCTGGCTTCAAATTTTTATAAACTTATGGCTCCTGCTACAACACCAGGGTTTTTTTTTAAAAATTGCGGATCCGGCTCCGGCTCAGGATCCAATTTTTTTACTTTTTGGCTCCTGCTCCCAAGTATTTTATCATGACTTCGTTATAATCTGCAACGTTTTAGCTTCAAATTTAGTCAAGGGGTCGTCCATAAATTACGTCACGCTATATATGGGGAAGGGGGGGGGGTTTGGTGGTTTTGTGACGACTCATTCAAAACTCGCTTCTTAAGTGTTACGATTTTGTGACGAGGGGGGAGGGGAGTTCGAAAACGGTCAAAAATTGCGTGACGTAATTTATGGACGACCCCAAAGGTACTACTCAATGGATTAACAGATATTTTTCTATTGCTTCTAATGTTCTAAATACTATTATAATCCGATTATAATCATATATTTTTCAGTGTATAGTTTAAAAAAAACACGTGTAAGATTATCATTTGAAGTTGAAATGTTGTTATTTAAAATTTAAGTTACTTTAATGGATCATTATTGAGACACGAAAAGTTTAAAGAATTTTGTTAATTCATTGAAGTTGAATATACAACTTTCCAAACGCATTGGCCTACTAGGTGGTTGAGCTTATTACAACTAATTAAATGTATTTTACGACTGTAGGATTTGACTGTAAGTTTGAACATGATTGCTACAAGTAAATATTATGCATCCTATATAAATATTGAGTAAAGATTAAGACTTTGGTTTTGCAATGTTGCTTGCCAAATAATTGTTGAAAAATACGAATAAAACTACATAAGTTTGTTGATAGACAAAAACATTTATTACATTATTGAATACTCTTTACTGTCCAATAGGGTGGAACGAAAATATTTTTTCTTTTAAATTTCTACTAGTGCGGAAAAGTTGCCTTTTAACATAAAAAAGATAAATATGAAATTTAATAGTGATTGGAGCATTCTTGAGGTCCCGCAAGAAGGGTAAAGTTTCATAAATTTAAATTTTTTTTCAAATTTATGATTTTTTTTTAAAATGACAAAATAAGCTTAGAAGTAATGAGTTTTTCATGAATTTGAATTTATAGAAAAAGCGAACACAATAATGTTAGGTTTTAATATGCATTGGATGGATCCTAATGAGTTTAAAGGGGAGTTAGGTAAAAAACTACAAATCGGTCATAAGTGACCTGTAGTTCCATTTTTACTAATTGAAAACAATATTCCCTTATTAGAAAATGTAAATGATTTATGAGCAAATCAGAAGTACTAAATGGAAAAGTGTATTGCTGTATCTAGTGGATACTGGTGTTTAAATTTATCATTGAAAACCCCTGGAAAACTATCTAACTATAGATGGCTTACATTAGCAATTCAAATACTTCGGTTATATCTGGTAACTAAAAATCCTACTAACAATCTTGAAATTCCGGCTGAGTTTGCTGAGATTGTAGAAGTTTATACACCTGTCTGGTTTAACATTAAGTTACAACCTTCATGTATGAATGGTTCTAAACATCTCTATAGGCTTATTTCTTACTCACGAATTATTGATCTAAAAAAAATAATTTTTCCGCAATTTTACAAAACCTTTCGGTTAACAACTCTGCAAAAAAAAGATAATTAAAATAAAATTCTACCAAATAAAATTTGAAATGAAAATACAAAGAATTAAATAAAAACTTATATACATCGAAATCATTTAAACTAGCAGTAAGCAACCCGTAATACGCGCTGTTAGTAAATAAAATTAAAAAAAAAACCGCGTATAGAAAAGCCTAGAAACTGCTTTAAAATAGAAAAGCCTAGAAAATGACGTAACTCGACTAATATTAAATTAGCGTATTCATATTATCAGATTTATTTTACTTTTATAGAAAAAACTAAAAAAGACTTATATTACTCAGCATTGAATTTGTGAAGCATGCTTTTAATCTACTATTCAGAGGCTCAGCTTTTGGATTTAAAACAGGTTTTCGGCCTAATTTTTGGATTTAATACAGGTGTTCGAAGCTTAAGAAGCTAAAACAAGCATCCAAAATTTAAAATTTATCTAGATCATATGTTTTGTTTGGTAAAAAGAATTTTCGTAATCAAAATAGGAAACCTTTAATTTTTTTTTCTTATTTTGTTGTTTGTTAGAAATTACAAAAAAGAAATTACATTAACAGAAAATTCTGGCCGGAGCAAAAAGAAGACAATCTTGGGTTATCACCGAGCCTCGTTATATTATTGTTTTCAAACGTTTTAGTTATGGTCACTGTGTACTTCGTGTGCACAGGCGTGCTAGAAGCAATTTTTTGCTTTCAATTTGTTTTTTAGCTTATTTAATTATTTATTTACACTTTAGCCAATAAGAAAAAACTTTTAAGTCATAATTTGTAAAAAATAATTACATGACCGGGGCTAGAAGAAGATAAATTTAGTATTATCACGAAGCCCCAACAAATGCGTCATTACTAGATAAAATATAGTTTAACAACAAAATATAGTTTCAATGTATGTGTCTCTAAATTAATAATATAAAAGAAAAGCAATTATCTTTTAAATATATGCTGAACGATCATTTTAAAGGAACTTGAAGTTGTTTAATTCGTTTGATTTTTCTTATTGGCAAATGTCATTTTAAATGTTTTTTATTAAAAAAAAGGTAAAATTATACACCTTTTTTTAAAGGCTCGGGACTTTATTGGCATGGGTACTACGATAGTATCACTTTTATATATTTGTCAAAAAAGAAAAGCCATGTTCTCTCTCCCTCCTTCTCCTTATTCAGGAAAAATGTTGTTTAAAAGTTTTCATCTTGTAAAACAAAAAACATTTAAACATTTTTACGATTTATTAAGTATAAATAAAACTATATTTTTTTAATAAAAAGATCATTTAAATACCACAACGCGCTATTAGTTATAAGTAAAACTAATAAAATTTGATAAATATAAGGTTATAACTATAAATATATATTTATAAGCTTATATATATCGAATTTTATTCGATTATAGAAGACTAATATTATATAGAAGACGGCATAGAAGACTTATACAAGTCCTCTGTAGCGGAAATATCAGATTCGATCTCTAACTCTTAGTCACTTTATTCGTAAATCTCGGTGTTTATGCACCCTGTTTATTTATACATATCTGTACAGACAAAGTATTTTTATAACACTTGCATCTCTTTGTTCTACAATCACCACTACATCCACAAACACTCAATTAAACCCAACGGACCAGGAAGAAAATTTGTTAATATTTGATCAAATGATTTACCATTGATCTTCCAGCCAAAGCCTTCAGGAGAAGTAAGATTTTGTAAAGGTTTGTGAGATCTTCTTAACACTTGAGATACAAAATGAGTTCAAAATAATTTCTATTTTTGAGCGTTTATAGTAGGTGGTAATTGTGCGGCATTTTGATGATACTTTGAGAAAAGAAACCATCTTAGCTTAGCCAAGGTTAATATGTTATTGGACATATTTTTTAATCCATATTTGTTAACTGCAAAACGCGCAATACTTTAAAGAATAACCTGATTCGGCAATGACTCAGTATAGCCAAACATTGATAATGCATTCAAATTCTTGTTATCCGCAACCATGAATGACTTCTACCATGTTAACTTGGATTTTCCATAGAAGCTGCCGTTCTGTTAACATCTTGTTAATACATGGAAACCCAGTAAAGCTTTTATACGTTTTAAACGAAGTTTAAAACGTATAAAACAATTCTTTCGTACAATTTAAAAAACGTACAAAACAAATCTTGATACTGATGTTGCGTTCTTATGATCCTTTTACAGTTTGTAGGTATTTTACAACAGGTAAATATTCATGTAAAATATTAGCGACAAAAGTACATCTGTATCTGGGGAGAAAATACAGTGTTCTGAAAACAGATTCATTTTGCAATATCAATGGTATGGGGCACAAGAAGAGTATCCACTTCTTCGTGATCATGGCTTAACAATTTAATATCAAAACTAAAAATATTTTTAACTGTTTTTAATTCATATGTACTTGAAAAATATATTCTTTGATCTTATAGTGCATCATAACTATCATAACCTCCTTTAGTGAAAAAGCATCATATACTGTAATAGAACTTAAATAGAATAGAAGGGGACAATCAAATTTTCTATTAATCGAAGCTATTTAGAATTGAATTCGAACTTTCTTTGTTAGGATTTTTTATGATCAAATTTTTTTAATTAAGTTATTAAAACTTGTTTTATTCGAATAATATAGAACCTCCATCAGGAACTGATGGAGGTTCTATATTATTCGAATAAAACAAATCTTCTAAAATCAAATTAGTTAAATAAGTTAAAACTTTAATGTATGCAATAGTATATTAAATAGCACATTAAATAAGACACTAAATAAACACATTTATAAAATTTGCATTTGTTCCTCTGCATACTGGACAGTGATTAGTAGCACTACTTTATATGGTTTCAACACATCGCTGGTAAAGATGGCGGCAAGAGAACACAAAAGATAAAGATTGTTGAGGAGGACTTGAAGATTGTTGAGGAGGCAAACTTTGCAGACATTTTTGATTGGTCCATTTGAATAAGATTCTCCACCAACAGTTTGTTTTTAAAAAAAAAGTATAAATATTAAATATCTAACTAAAAGAATTTCTTTTTACTGTCCCAACAAAGGGATTGCCAACTGTCAACATGAATACAATGCAGTAAATACTTTTTGTTAATTGTTAAAAATTGTAATTAGTTATCAATATTATTTTTCGATTGATTGCATTGTATCTGTGCTATTTTATTGGTTAAATAATCACGTAGTAGCATGGAACAAAGTGAAAATTTTGTTCCATGCTACAAATATAATTTATTAATGCTAACATAAGCTGGTGCCTGTAGGTAATTTGCATGCAAAATATAAAGTTCCCATTTTAAAATCGTGCAAAATTGGATCTCAACTGCTGCATCTATTGGATCAGAACACGAAAGTGCTATAATATAAAGACTTACATTTTGTTGAAACTTAGTTACCTTACCTTAGTTTGTCAACTTCAGGCCTTACTAAATTGGGTGGTAGCAAGCTCATAGATATAAACTTACGACACTATTTTCTGATGATTGGTCATTATTCCTTGTGTATTCCATCTCCATACCAATGGTCTTTATCTTTTTGAGAATTGCCTTGGCATGATAAAATCTGCAACCGTTACTCTTATCTTTGGAAAAACAGCTTTGGCAGAGTTTCCGATTGCAGTTTTATAGTAACCCATCACAGTCTGTGGCACTAAAGTTAAAGAAAGTTCGTAAAGCTTTTTAAAAACACATAGGTAGAGAACTTCTTTTCGTCCAGTTATTAAGACATTCAGAACAGGCAAGATCATTGTTCCGAACTCCAGTGAAATATTAAACAGCTGACCACCATAGAAGATGGCAGGAACCACACAAAGTGTAGCATCAACAAACAGGATAGTGGTTTCTGAAAAAGGCAAATTATTAACGTTTAAAAATAGCTGTAATCTAAACTAATAAAAAATTATTTTAGGTTAGGTTTCCCCATTTTGATATTGAAATGAATTACAGCTTAAAAATGATTTACCTGACAAATATGTCAGCAGTGTTGAAGAACAAAAAAATAAAGCTAGTTGATCCTCAAACTCTATAACCCAGCCCAGCTAGCGCACTTACGTTGGGCCAACGTATGTAAAACCATCGCAAACGTCGGCTGTTTTTTCCAATGCAAAACCAGCATTGATTCAATGTCATTTGTTTAATGATAAAATTAATACCGACCGAACTAAAAATAGTTGGCACATTTACATTGGTCTAACTTATTTAAAAACATTGCAAAAAGTTAATTATTTTTACGGTGTAAACCCAACGTTGTTTCAATGCTTTTAACCCAACGTTGATTTAATGTGTATAAACCAACGCTGAAGTAATGTATGTAAAAACATTGCAAAAAGTTGATCGTTTTTACGATCTAAACCCAACGTTGATCCAATGTATATAAAACGTTGATCGTTGACCAACGTTGATTTAATGTATATAAATCAACGTTGATCCAATTTATGTAAAAAAATCGCTAAAGTTTAATTTTTTTACGATTTTTTACGACGTTGGGTTTAGCCAACGTTGATTCAATGTGTAAAAACCAACGTTGATTTAATGCATATGCATACATTAAAACAACTTTGGATTTTATACAGTGGATCAACGTTGAGTATGCATCGAGAAAAGGCAGATAAACAAATATACATTTGTATAATTTATGAGAATTATTTTTCATTTAAATATTTCAGTTGGTTATCGAAATATATTTTGCTAATAAATTTTTCTCTTTTTTATGTAATGAAATATCAAGTCACAAGCAAAACAAACATGAGTTATGCCTATTTAATCAGATGCATTTTTAAAGTCTAAACACATGTTATAAGCAATGACAGTTTATGCTTGTTACGTTTGCATCTTCTAACATTGTGTGCATTTTCTTTTTAAAAAACTAAAAAAAACTCAAAATAATTGTAGAGAGGATATGCTTATATATTATGCAGAAATAGTATATAAAATTTGTAAATAATTATTATTTTGTAATGAAAAAACAAAAAAAACAAATAAAAAACAATTTCTGTCCGCTTTCTCTATGCTATCATTCTAACTCGATTACTTCTGTTACTCACTCTAACAAATTTTTGTTCTTCTCAAACTCACCTTACTCTAGAACCGTAGGGCGGGTTATGACACTCCTTGGGGAGCCGAACTTGTTTTTGCGGGTTTTGGTAATGTGGCCTCTATATGGCAATTAGCCGGAGGAGGATAAACCACAATACCATAATTCATGCTTTCATGCTTATTAAGTTTGCACCTTCTAACATCGTGTGCAATTTCTGTCCGCTTTCTCTATGCTATCTCTCTAACTCGACTAGTTCTGTCTTTCACTCTAACATAACTTCGTTCTTCCTATAGAGCGGGTTATGACGCTCCTTGGGGAGCCGATCTTGTCTTTGTGGGCCTTGGTAATGTGACTTTTTTATGGCAATTAGCCGAAGGAGGATAAACCACAATACCATAATTCATCATCAAAATATTGGAAATATGTATGTATACATACATATATACAACTATATATGCGCAATAATTTATAATATTTTATGTTTACATGTATATGCTTAACATAAAATAAATTAATTCAATTCCATTAAAAGGTGAGTATAAAGTTGTGCATACGTAAAATAAAATGTTGAATCAACTTAAAATACAACGTTTTGGAAAACGTAAAATACAACGTTTTACCAACATAAAATACAACGTTGTGCCAACGTAAAATACAACGTTGGGTTAAAGTAAAACATTACGCGGTGCCAACTAAAAATGCAACGTTGAATCAACGTTGTTTTTTGGTTGTTGGCGAGGTCCCATTTGTAACCAAAATGATATAAAAACAACGTTGGCGGTCGAATTTCGGCCAACGCAATGCACAACATTGTTCTAGCGTTTTATCAACGTATGTGTGTTAGCTGGGTTGTAGATGTTAGAAAATGGATTAGGTTGCAACATGTTCAGAACTGTCTCATTTTAAGATTTAGGGTTTGTGCTGTAGCAACTTCTTTGTGCGCTCTGTAGAACTTGTTCACTTTGTTTTCTAAGTGTAGGTGCAGTCTTGACACCTTTTGTTGAGGGCTGGATAAAATTGTTGTAGATTTCACACAAAGGTAGCTGTGGAATTGAAGCCATGTCTCGCATTTTCTTAAGAGTTGGAAAATGATCAAAAATTTGGGGCCTAGTTTCACAAATGTGACCATATTTTGTCTCAAATAAATTAGTTGACAAAATTGTTTTTGCACTTCCGTCACAAAGTTGATGGTGCTTACACTTGAAATACACAAACCATAAGTTTTCTTATTTTTTATGTAGTCAAAGTCTCCTGTAACAAAAACACAAATGTTTTTGTTTGTCACCTTCAATTTTTCATTTTGTTATTTTAAATTTAAATAAAGCTTGATATATTTTCACATGCATTCGTTGGATTTTTTATGTTTACATAAAATTTTGCAACAAATAAAAATATATTATTTTCAAAAACAATAAAAACCTTTTTTTGGAGGATATTGTACACGTAAACCTTTAACGCAAAAACCAGTTTGAAAAAATTATGCCGTCTTTCAACTGCAACAACATAACACGTGCATTAAAATTACAATTGTCAAATAATTCGATGCTAAATTTATCGGCTGTGAAAAGTGATTCAGTTTTTAGTTTCTTCTAAATGTTTTTGAATATTTTAAATATTTTAAATGGTTTAAATGTTTTATTAAGTATTATGTCTTTTTTTAATAATATTTTTTTCAGATAAAAAGGATTTGGCTGGCCACATTTTTATCTTAGTACCTTTGAACACATTTTTATCTTAGTACCTTTACCAACCCCATTCCGTCAATAATGATTGCTCTCTGGGTATTGCCTGTCATATTGTGGTTAGGTTACTGAATGCTTTTCTTTTAATAATGATTCTATCTCGTATGGTATTTTGTCGAAGGCAGGGGCTTAAAATCCGCCAAATCAGTTTTTTATCTTTTGTATTATTAATATATAATTTTATTTGCAGATGATTCCAGCTTGTTTTATTCCAATAAAAATATCAATATATTATTTCAAACAGTAAGTAAAGAGCTAGACGAACTAACCCAATGGGGTAAATCAAACAAGTTATCTTTAAATATTACTAAAACAAAACACACTTTATTCCATCGCTTACTTAATAAATCAGATATTCCCTCAGAACTTCCGCACCTTTTTATTGATAATCAATTAATAAAGAGAGAGCAATTAATAAAATTTTTATGCATGTTTCTAGACGAAAATGTAACCTGGAGGGAACATATAGGTGTAGATGAAGATAAAATATCAAAAAACTTAGGTATAATGTACAAAACTAAGCTGTTAATAAAATGATCTTGTTTAAAAAACATTTACTTTTCTTTTATTCATTGCTACTTTAGTTATGCGAACATTGCTTGGTGTAGGACTAACGCGACAAAAATAAAAAAAATTGCTTAGCAAACAAAAACAGGCTATAAAAATAGTTTCAAACGTAGATCTTTTCTCACACACACACAAAAACTATTTAATGAACTCAATATCCTAAATGTATATAAACTAAACTTCTATCATGTTTTGATTTTCATGTTCAAACTTGATAAAAATGTATTATCAATCTTATTTTATTCATTTTTTGAAAAAATAAATCACATATACCCTACCAGATTTTCAAAATACAACTACCTTCAATCCAAAACTTATTATTCCGCTACTAAATTCTGGAATCAAAGTTGTGGAACATAATATTAAATAATGAACTGAAAACTAATTATTCTCTGAACCAATTCAAAACGAAACTTAAGCAATTACTTTTGCTATCTGAAAATGAATTAAATTTTTTCTAATAAAGCTTCTTTAATTTTGAAATCTATAAATAATAATTAATTAATTAATTACTTTAGAATATTAATACATAATTAATCAACAGATGTACATATATTTTTTTTATTTTAAATTATAATCATCTTTTTGAGAAATTTATTTTTTATTTTTGCGTTATTTATTAATCTTTTACTTTATTTTTTACTGTTTATTTGCTTTTACCTTATTGGCAATGTAAAAGTATTATAAATATAATTAAATAAGTTAAACTATAAACTGCTCTAACAATAAAATGTTTTTTATATAAAATCAAGTCTTCATATTTTTCAAACCAATTCTTAAATGTTGTTTTTGTCATTTTAATATTTTTATTAAATTTTGTTTCTTTTATTTTACAAAACAAATCTTAAATCTTATTCTTTAAAAAACTATAAATTTTAAACGATATGCGATATATTTACGATTTCTTTTATAATATAAATCAGAGATATATACATTAAAACTATATTTTATTGTTAAACTATATTTTG
>NC_061164.1:42918187-42923187 GCF_022113875.1 Hydra vulgaris
GAGCACAATAAAGTGGTGCAACCTTAGCAGATGTTAATTTTGCAATGGTTTAATATATGGTGTCCAAGTAAGATCGGAAGTAACAGCAGAAGATGAAGATCTATCCTTTATCCTAGAAGATGCAGGATAAATGACTCATTGAGTACATTATCGTTCAAAACTACAGGAAGAGCTAAACTATTACAATAACGATTAGCGTTTTCTCTAATTTCAAGCTCACTAGTAACTTAGAGTCCCATGCTATAGCAATAATTAGATCCTTTTTAATCTCAAATGCACCTGCAAGCAATCAGAGAGTATTTGCGTTTTATCAAAACAAGAATAAATGATACAATCATCGAACAATGCCACCTTGCACACACACACACACACACACACACACACACACACACACACACACACACACACACACACATATATATATATATATATATATATATATATATATATATATGTATATGTATATATATACAAATATATATACAGGGGATAGTGGGGAGAAGTGGGAAAACCTAAAATTTCTAATTAGAAGTGGTGCTTAAATACTGTTATTTAATGTAAACATTTAAATTTCTTCCCCTCTATTTGGCAGAAATTTCTTTGTTTTCCTGCGTGCCCTAGAAGCCCTAATTTTGAAATGTACCTTAAAAAAGTGTTTAGATTAGAGTGAAGTGGGACAGAAAAAATATATATATGCCCCGCTTCTTCTCGTCACCATTTGATTTTTTCGATTGGTGAAAGCTCTTGAACATTTTTATGTCGATTAGGTGAGTTTTTGATTTTATCAGTTTCTATTTAAAAATTTGTATTAAAATGTTGTTTTAAATTTCTTTGTCCCACTTCTACTCACACTTTACCCCAATGGCTTGGTTTCTCGAAAAGCAAAAATTTAAATACTAAGTTATAATTGGCTGGAAAGCTAAGGGAATCGAATAGGTGCCTAAAAAGAAGGTTTATTCGTAAAAACTTGTTTGGTTCAGTTTAAACATCAAATAAACAAGATATTGCAATTAACCTAAAAAAACATTTACATGTCCTACTTATCTCCTCTTTCCCCTTTATATATATATATATCTATATATCTATATATATATATATATATATATATATATATATATATCTATATATATATATATATATATATATATATATATATATATATATATATATATATATATATATATATATATATATATATATATATATATATATATATATATATATATATATATATGTATATATTTCATTATGCCTCAGTAAGATTAAAAACAACAAAAACTCAACAAACTTTAACAAACATTGTAGATAAACACGTTATAAGTCGAAATAAAAGTTTTTTGGGTCAGTGAATTCAAATTAGTTAGTAAAAGTATATCTGATACGCAACTTTAACGCGTATAATGTTTGCATACACGTTTATTCGCGCGTTATATTTGACTACACGCGTAAAAATAATTTTAAAGCTAAAGTTTAAGAATCTTCAAGTCAAAACAAATTATTTTAATGCATTACTTTATAATAAATAATATCTAATAAAATTTAATAGATATTTTTATAGCAATGGTTTTTAAGGGATGTTGATACAGAGAAAAAAAAAAGTGTTTGAAATTTTATTATTATATATATAACAATCATTTTAATATATATAACAATCATTTAAAAGATATGCTTAATACTTTCGATCTGACAACTCTAAATTGTGGTTCATTTGATTTATCATAGTGTTTTTCTTTGATTTGATTTTTTTAACCTCGAACTTTTTTTAAGTTGAGATGTATTCTATAGCATGCTGATCAAAGTTGTAAAAGTTTACAACTGACCAGCATGCTAATAGAATATTTAGAAATTTTTAGATCTGTCTGCATTATTTTTTGTATGTTATATATTAAATAGATTAAGAATCAAGGAATATATTTTTAGGTCAAAAATATAATTTTACTACTCATATCTGCGGGTTACTAGAACGCTGATGGATATCTCGGACAACTAGTCTGTTATTGTTTACTTTTTTTTTGTGCGTACATAGTATATATTTTGTTGTTATTTTTTTTTATTTATTTAAATTTTCATGCTATATTTTTCTATGCTATTTTCTTACATCCGAAGATATTGTTGGCTTAGCACAAGAAAAGCTAGAAATAGTTAATAAGACTAATCCGGAGTAGCTTCCGTTATTGACCAACATTTTTGCGTACCGAAGTACTACTCAAACGCTAAGTTGATGTTGGCAGGATTTGAACTCGTATCGCACAACAGCCTGAGTTTTAACTTTTCGTTTGACGCTCTAACCTACTGAGCTATTCAGCCATATTCAAAGGCCGTTTTATATATTTCCAATTAAATAGGAATAAAAAATATTAATAAAACAATGTTTGCATTTGAACCATTTTAGTTGTCTCAAAATAGATTCATAAAAAACTACATTTAGCTATCATAATAGTTCTTAGTCTTTATACAAGTTCTCTATCCATGCCAGCAATATTAACAAAAAATTATGAATCTTCAAGTGATATTCTTTAGTATTGCCATCATTTGTCATACCAAACCCTGGTCTAGGTTGATTTATTAGATCTCTAAGTGCTTCTCTAAACTTTTGTTTAATATTTTTCTATTAGACTAGATTTAATTTCTCATCAATTTTCCTTTACTGAAACTTATGAATATTCATTTTATACCCCAAGTGTATACAATAATCATTAGTACAAATCTAGTAGTAAAAAAAGCTTAGTCCAACGTCATCACAATCTCTGAGCCTTATCTTATTAACATTTTTATATTAGAATGGTTCAGAGTTTTGTCCTGGAAATATTTGAGAACTGAATGAAATTATTATCTGTTAGAGCATTCACTACTTTCCCATCAAACATGGCAAATTCAATCTTATAGTTGGTTTTGTTGGTAGCTATTCAAAGCCTTAGATCTTTACGTCTTCTCTTCATTGACTCAAAGCAACTTGGACTCTTTTCTGAAGTTTAACTGGCCAGCAAGAGCGAGTGCTTGATTGTCTTTGATGTATACAACCCAACGTTTCAAATGCAAAATTATATAACTTAAAGTATTCTGTGAATCTTTAAATAATAAACCACATGCAAAACAAACATGAATAATATCTACTGATGGATAAATGTTAATCTAATAGATATAACTAAAAGCCTTACACAAAAATTCGAGGGAACTCTGGCGCTGTGTTAACTCACTTGCGAATTGCTTTCAGAGTTGTATATTAACTTGGAGCAAAGGTCGCCTTTACAGACCCGGGTGTCTGGCCCTCTATATGACAGTTAGCCAGAGGAGGTTAACCCACAATACCCATAAATTTAAGTGTATACAGATATAAAGAAAAAAAAAATAAATGCATTTATTATTTAGCATAACATTTTGTTTCAAATGTATGTTTGTTCTAACTAATTATAAAAAAACAATTATATATTTGAAATTTTTTTTTTTTGTTTTGGATTTTTCGTCATCATTTTTTTTTTCATTTTTTCTTATCTATAATGTTTTATGTTTGTTACTAGTCGAATAATAGATTAAAATTGTAAAAAGTAATATAAAAATAACTACTGTATTCATTATTAATATCTCGGCTAGGCATTGGCCGGAGGAGAGATATAAACTACAATACTGTGTTATAACCGATTAAATGTATAATTTAGCAATTGTTATAGCAATTAGCCGGAGCAGGACAAACCACAAAATCTTATAAGCTTCTTATAACTGTAACAATTTCTGGTTCATCTGTATTAATAACTATCTGAGCTCTAAATGCTGCCCGGATCAGTGCTTATAGATGCTGAGCTAATATCACAACTCTGCCATTCTTGCTTCATTCCGCTAAATCTTCCAATGGCTTGATAGGCCTCCCGTCACCTAAAATATTTATTTTTTTACCAAATTTTTTGCTTTTGAGTCGTTCTCTTAAAATTTATGACAAAAAATATCTTTTTTTATTCTTCTTAAATATAGAATATAAATTCTTCTTATATACAGGATACTAGAAAGATTAACTATTTATATATAATTTGTTTTAGCCATAACCTTTAATTGTTTTTTATTTCCTAAATATTTAACAAGTCTTATTGTTTTTGTAACAATTTATTCTATAAAATATCTAAAATAATAGTTGGTAATTATTCATGAAATAAAATACAATTGAAATTTATGTCTAAAACCATTTCTACAAAAATAACTAGTATGTCAAGCATTATATGTAACCGTAAAATGCATATTAACGGTCTCACAATTTTAAACTGCTAAACTTTAGTAATTAATGTTAATAAAATTAATTTTGCTATGTTTATTAAATAATAATAATAATAATAATATATATATATATATATATATATATATATATATATATATATATATATATATATATATATATATATATATATATATATATATATATATATTTGTATATATATATATATATATATACATATATATATATATATATGTATATATATATATATATATATATATATATATATATATATATATATATATATGCATATATATATACATATATATATATATATATATATATATATGTATATATATATATATATATATATATATATATATATATATATATATATATGTATATATATATATATATATATATATATATATATATATATATATATATATATATATGTATATATATATATATATATATATATATATATATATATATATATATATATATATATATACTATTTTGCAAATTAATGAATTAACTTTGTAAGTTTTATATATATATAATATATATATATATATATATATATATATATATATATATATATATATACATATATATGTATAAATATATATATATATATATATATATATATATATATATATATATATATATATATATATATATATATATATATATATATATATATATATATATATATATATATATATATATATATATATATATATATATTAATACAATACAGTGTATTAAATATATAATACAATACAGTGTTAGCTTA
>NC_061164.1:42928187-42968187 GCF_022113875.1 Hydra vulgaris
CTAATATAAACTTGTTACATTATAATTATACAAATATATTTTACAAACAGATGACGATTCATATTTTGTTATTCCTCTTTGAACGAAAAAACACATAAATTATGGGAAAGTCATCCTTTTTAACGCCTAGAACTGTTTTTGTTTTGTTTTGTTTTGTTTTTTTTGTTTCTTTTAACTTGATGAAATTTGTTGCCGATAATAATAACCACTAAAAAACAACAACACACAAACTGTTTAAACTGTTATTATTGTTTTCTATTTAAGTTGACTTTAATTTTTTATGTAGTTATTAAATTTAAAACAATTTTTCAGTAACGCATATAATACAACTTGCGCAAACAGCCGTGATCACGTTCTCTAACTTGAAAAACGTTTTCGTGGTCGTACGAGAAAACAACCGCACGCCTTTCCTGGGAAGGATATATATATATATATATATATATATATATATATATATATATATATATATATATATATATATATATATATATATATATATTTATATATACATATATATATATATATATATAAATGGGAAGGCTTGATACATATATTCATACATATATATATATATATATATATATATATATATATATATATATATATATATATATATATATATATATATATATATATATATGGGAAGGCTTGATACATATATACATATATATATATATATATATATATATATATATATATAATATATATATATATATATATATATATATATATATATATATATATATATATATTATATATATATATATATATATATATATATATATATATATATATATATATACATATATATATATATATATATATATATATATATATATATATATATATATATATATATATATATATATATATATATATATATATATATATATATATATATATATATATATTATATATATATATATATATATATATATATATATATATATATATATATATATATATATATATATATATATATATATTATATATATATATATATATATATATATATATATATATATATATATATATATATATATATATATATGGGGCGTGCGATTTTTTTTCTTATACGACCACGAAAACGTTTTTCGTGCTCGTACGAGAAAAAACACCGCACAAAATAGTCATCTTCAATTGGATTTATGTAAGCAGCAAGCAAATCAATAGGTTTAGCTCGAACATCACGAATTCTAATTCACGAACGAAGACGAGTTTAATGTAAGTGAAACTCATCTTCTTCTTTAGTCCAACCCTAAAACAAAATCAATGAGTCTATTTTTGGATAAAATTGAACCCATAATGAAATAGACATATATATATATATACAGCCATAATACCTATTTATAATTCGTTTTGACAAAACAACATGTTCTATAGTAATGACATAGTTGATGGTCATGCTAAAGAGTATTACTGTAGACAATGTGGAGTAAAAAAAACTAGCCTTCTCCCTAGTAAGGTTCCAACACTCTAACTTTTATTTATCCACTATAAATTAATGTAAGATTGTTAAAACCCAATAAACTACCTAGCATATATATTTAAAAATGCATATGATAGGTAATTTGGTTTTAAAATCTATACATACATACATATATATATATATATATATATATATATATATATATATATATATATATATATATATATATATATATATATATATATATATATATATATATATATATATATACACTTTGAAATAAGTTGTATACATTTATTTATTAAGTTGAATAAGAATACTGTCGGTAAACTAATTTTAAGATAGAACTTGCTTATCATTTACGTTATTCTTGTGCAAAACATAAAAGAAGATAATTATATTTAAAAAAAATTTCATAGCTTTTATTTTATTGTATTTACAAAATTTATAAATATAAAAATTATTATTATTTTTTGAGTTTGCAAATACACTAAATATTTGAACTTGCAACTTCAATTTACTTACCGTCATAGTATGGTGAACTCATGTCACTCAGCCCTTTAAATGCCATTTTTGCTTATTTAAATAAGTTCTAAAATAGTATGTTGCAAGGAAAGTTCCACTAACTAATCAACTATAATTGGCAAGCCAAGTAAAATTTTTATATAAGCGCTACAGACTTACATTTTTTTTACTTATCGCTGACAACATTTTAAAGCCTTAAATATCATATTTATAATATATTATATTTGTTGTGATATTAAATCTCTATGAATTTACAGATAATAAGTTATTTAATAATAAAAATTATAACAAAAAATTAGATGAACAAAAATACAAATATCAAAAAAAACAAAAAAGTAAAAAAGTAGAAATATTTTTTAAGTATTTTATGGTTAGAGACTTATTTTTTTGCAGCTCTTGACTCATTACCTATCATAACGTTGGTACATCATAATATTGACTGCAACAAAAACTTATTAAAAAAACTTTTTGTTTTAAAATACTTAAGTATTTTAAAACTTAAATATCCATAGAAAATATATTTTTTTGTCGACAGTCATCAATGAAAAAGTCGATTTAGTTTTCTAAAAGTTACAAGAGGATCGTCAAAACCATCAAAAAAGCTTTTTCATAAAAGTTTAATACTATAAGCTTAATTTTTTTTAAAACTTATAATATAAAGTAAAAATAAATGTGAACAGAGCTATAGCCACAGTTTACACATGTTTAATATAGCTATTTTCCAGGCATGGTGTGACCACCAAACATTTCTATTTTATTACTTGTGTCAAATTAAGATGCGCTTCAAAAAAGTTATAGTTATTTGAGCTTAGAAACAGGAAGAACCCATATTACGGTCAATTTTCAAAAAATTATGTTTAAAACACTGTCCCCTTTCCCAATGGGTTGAGTGGTAGGGGAGGATGGGCATAATTTAAGTTGTTCTTGTTCTCAAGCTCATATTACTGTAATTTTTTGTAACGAATTCTCATTTGTATTAAAATAAAAATGTTGTGAGTTCACACCATGCCTGGAAAATAGCTATACAGAATATTTGAAAAATGCGGCTACAGCTCTGATAAAAGAAAACAATATATGTTAATAGTTGTTTAAACGTAGATATTTTACTGAGTTCTACCTGTACTTTGTGTCAAGTTCTTCAACCAATTTAAAAGTATCAAAAACTATAAAACACAAAAAACCATTATCATCACCAAGTTCTCTAAATCTATTATTCACTAATATTTGTGGTCTTCGAGTTTTTTTCGTTGAGTCTTAACTTTTGCTGAATTTATCAAACCTACTTGCACTTTATGAGACTAATTTGAGTTCAGCTGTCTCATCTTATGATTTTAGTGTTGATGGTTATCTTCCTTTAATTTGTCAAAACTCCAATAGCCACATGTTTTGCTTGCGCATTTACATTTGTAAGAATTCATCTATTTGTAGAAAAAATAGGTTTGCATCCACATACTGTTCTGTTATGTGCTTTTCTTTAGCACTACTTCACTCTATCAGCTTTTTCTTTGTTTTATATGGCTCTCCTTCATCTCAAGACTGCACTCTTTTCAATGCTATTTCTGATCAAACTGATCTAAGCCCTTTCTCTATATCTTTCAGTCAATATTGTTGTAGTTGGTGACTTAAATTTCATCGTTGTGGCTTGGTTCTCGTGTCAAGGACTCTGCAGGTGTTAAGGCCCATAACTTTTGCTTTTCTCGACATCTAACACAAATAGTCAATTTTCCAATTCACTTTCTAGACAATCCAAATCATTTACGTTCTCTACTCGAGTTATGCTTTGTTTTTGATCCTAGTTAGAGCTAAGTTTCTCCAAATTCCACTCCACATTGAGATGCTTCTGATCACGGTTTAATTTCTCTAAAACCTTAGAAAAAACTTCTAAAACTACAGAACCCCTCTTAAAGTTGACTAGGACTCTTTCCATGATTTTCTTTGTGATGGCACTTGGGAAAAAAATCTTTCGTGTACCTGCTGAAAAATGAACTTCTTATGTAACTTTTTAGATTCAGACTGGCATTGAATATTTTGTTCCTTCTCAACAATTCTATGTAAAGTCTCACTCTTCTTCATGGTTTTTCTCTCACTGTGCTACTGCAATTTCTAATTGTAACCATTATTTCCATATCTATCGCCGGAACAATTGTCGAGCAAACAGACGTTCGTTTACTATGGCTAAAAACCTTAGTAAAATTGTCTAACGCCAAAGCCTTCTTTTCTTAGGTCACAAAATCTTAGTTTGCTAGATTTTTACATCAAAATCATCTCTTAATTAGACTAATCACATCCTTGTTTGATGTTTGTACCACTCCAGCTTCTGTATCTTAAATGATTTTCTGGTTTTACTCTTCTACTGCTTGTGGTCTGGACAACATACCTGTTATTGCCTTGCAGAAGTGTACTCCAGAGTTGTCGTTTATACTTTCAAAACTAATTAACAAGTGCTTATCATAATCTTGTTTTTTAGTCTGCTAAAAAACGATATCTGTTATGCCTATTTTCTGACTTGTCCGATAATTTTTCTTTCTATCATAAGTAAAATTGTCTAAAAAAAATAAAAAGTAAAAGTCTTTGTTGATTGAGTCTTTAATCAACAAAAACTGGATCTCTGATCTTGAAACTTTCTGATAACTTACTTTCTGATAATCAGCATTGATTTTGATCTTTTTGTTCTACTGCAGATTTCTTAATGGTAATAACTGATATGTTTTATCATGCATTAGATAGATGTAGAGAGGTAAAGGCTATTGCTCTCCACATTTCAAAAGCTTTTGATAAAGTTCGGAATACTGGTATTCTCCATAAGTTCTCTTTTTATGGTGAATCAGGTGATATCTTTAGGATTATTGAGTCCTTCCTTCTAATCATAGTATAAAACTTGTTCTGGATGGACAACACTGTTTTTTATTTCCAGTAACTTCAGGGTTTCCTCAAGGTTCTATCCTGGCCCTATACTTTTTTTTCATTTACATTATCAATCTTTCAGAAATTCTTATATCTATAGTGGCTTTGTTCGCAGATGATACTACCATTTATTCTTGTCTTGATAAGTAGCCAATATTCTCTGATTGTTTGGAGGGGGCATTTGAGCTTGAAAAGGATCTTACTTCTACTACATCATTAAGCTCTCTGTGACTGGTCAACATTAACTCAGATAAAACTCAATTTCTTTTAGTTTATTGTTATTGCAATAATCTTGATCTTTGTACATTTATGAACCGTGATGTACTTGATGAGCCATCTACCCTTCGTCTTGTAGGATTAACTCTTACTTTCAATTTTCTTGAAAACTATATTTATCCCATTGTAAAATTAGCATCTGCTAAGGTTGCATCTTTTCATCATGCTTGCCACTTCCTTTATCTGGATTCTATGCTTTATCTCTATAAAACTCTAATCCATCCTTGTATGGAATACTTATGTCTTGTAGGCAACCTTCAACCATTGTCACATGGTCATAAAGTTGCTTATCTTTCTCTTTTCTATTAATACTATAAAAGAGGCTGCTCAAAAGAGCTAACCTCTCTTGTGCCATCTACTAAAATTTATTGTGTTAATTGTGTTACTTGTAAATCAATTAAATATCATCCTTTTTAACTATTATCAAAGAGCTCCTTAAATTCTTATTTGTCTAGCTTTTTTCCTCAATCATCAGTTTTTTGAAATTAACTCCATTTTATTTTCCTGATTCATATAATTTGCAATCTCTAAAGTAGTATGTTAATTGTTATCTTATTTTAAAAAGTTCATTTTTTCACTTCCAGTAACTTTTAACTCTAATTGTGGTTGATTGTGTTTTACTGTTTTCTTGGGTTATTCATTCTTATACACGCGTCTATTCATTTTTATATGCGCTTTTATTCATTCTTATATGCGCCTTTATTTATTCTAATAGGCACATTTATTCATTCTTATATGCGCCTTTATTCATTCTTTTATGCCTGTTTATTCATTCTTATATGCATTTTAAAAAAGCGATTTGAATTTTTTTTTTAATTTAATCATTCTTATAAGCGTTTTAAAAAAGCAATTCAAACAAAAAAAATCTTTTACATGTAAGCAATTTATTTTGAAAAAATAATTTAATTTTTCAAAATTTTTTTTTCTTATTTACCTGTTAAACGAGGTTAAAAATGCTTAAGTTGAAGATTTTTTACGTTCGATGTTTATATAAGTCGATGTTTATACAATTTAGTATTAGATCTTTGTTTATTTGTATTATTAAATTTTTTGATTGATTAAATTATTATTTAACTAAATACTCGTTTATCTAGATTTAAATTTAATTATTTATAATTATTAAATAAATTTAGTGCTGGCTCGGCAACCATTTTTTAAATAAATTGCAGTGGCAACAACCTAATTTATATTTTAAGTATATCTATATAAAAAACATAAAAGCCAATTTATTGTTTATATAAAATTATATTAGAAGTTTTATGGGTCGTTGACTCGCATATAAATGCGTATAAAAGAATGAATAAATGCGCATATAAGAATTAATAAATGCGCATATCAGAATCAATAAAGGCGCATATAAGAATCAATAAATACGAATATAAAAATGAATAAACACGCATATAAGAATGAATAACCCTGTAACAGATATTGATAATTATATATTTGCATTTAACAGATATTGGTTATTATAATTACAGATATTGGTAAAAAAATTTGTCACTGAGAAATTTTATTACCAATATCTGTTGCAAATATATTACTTTATATTTTAGATTATGGTTTTCAAATAAATTTTATTTTTATTCCATATTAATGACCTAATAGTACTTTTTTTGCATTTAGGATTGCAAAGTTGTTGGTTAAAAAAAAAGAAAAATATTTTTTAAAGAAAATTATTCATTATTTAAATTTTAATTTGTTTTTATAATAACTAATGACTAATATGGTAGCACAACATCAACATGATCAACAAAGATTGGAATATTAAAAACTCATAAAACAAACAATTTTTTAAAACATTTTGATGTGATATGAAACTATATGAAACATGATTTTTCATATAATTTCAAATGAATAAATTTTGAGAACTGCTTGTCTAGGCTCAAAAATTTTTTTTAACTTCGCTAGCTCTATGGTATTTGTAATTTATCATGCTAAAATATTAAAATATCAATTTGGCAAATCAAAACTCTGTCTCCTCACATAATTTGTTATTTAACAACAACAGCAACAACAACAAATACGTAAGATACGGGTTGATGAAAAAATATTTTTTATTGTGTTTATTGTGCTCATTATGTATCGGCTTTTTATTGTGTTTATTGTGCTCAAATGTCTCGGCTCGCTAAAAAGTAAGCAGTTAGCATTTTACTGACTACAGAAGTTCTTGGCTTCTGGTTAATTTTTAATTTATCATACTTAAGAATTATTTAGTATTTTTAATTATTACATTAATATTTTCTACATAATAAAAGAATAAAAGTATCTTTAGCATATAAGACTATCAAGCTATCAATTCTTCAGGTGTTTTTGGAAACTTATGCTTTGATATTATTTTAACTCTCTTATAAGGGTTTGTTTAAAAAGGAAATTTGGACATTGAAAAATGGGCCAAGCCGAAAGAGGCCTAAATATTTCAATCAAGTAAGCTTTATCTGCTTGATATTTTTTATAAAAGCCTTTCTGTAAAAAAAACACTTTACAAATTCATACAATTAAGCTGTTTTCACTGCGGAATTAGGCAAACAAATTTTTAAACCTATTGTTTGTGCAATCGAGACTTAATGCAAATGAAAACCGTCCTGATAGTACACAGGGTGAAAAAAGTATAAGTGGTTTCCATTTACATATAAAAAGTTAACGGAAATTTAAAAAAAATCAAAGCAAAAATAGCCAGTATATCTATTCAAAACTCTAAAATTATAAAGATAAAAAATATAGAAACTTATTTGAGAAACAAACTAAAAAGTTTTCTTGAGATTAAAATAAAAAAAAAAAAATTTTTAAAAAAACTACAAAAAAAAATTGTATTCAAAAATACTTTTAATTACAATAAATGCATTTTAATTTGAAAAATTCTTTCATTATTACATATCTTTTAGTATACGGGAGATGCTTCAGCCCTAAACTTGAATCCACACCTTGTGAGATGTGGGTCCTCTATTCGTTCTGCAAAATGCTTAAAAAAAATTGTAAGATGTCTTACTTGACACAAAATTAAATAATGACATGAAAAAAGTAAAGAAGGCAAAATTGCACTGCAAACCTGTTGCTGATTAAACAATCAAAACCTGTAAGAAAAAATACTTTATGTGTAGCAGAAAAAAATTTTTATAACTAAAAAAACAAAAAAATGTTATCCAACCAAAAATTAAAACTATTCTTACTAAAAAAATAAAATAACAACTAAAAAAATAAAATAACAACTAAATTTAAAATGTTTTTAACACATGATTCTTGCAGTTAAAAACATTAAAATAACTTTGCCTTTACAAGATAATGAAGGTAAAATAGTTAAATCAAACCTAAAATAAAAAATAAAAAATAATGAAACGTTAATTTTTTCTTAAGTATGATTCTTTTTATTAAAAACAATAATATTTTCTTAAATAGATAAGGACACATTGATAAAGAACAATTCTTTCATAATAAGTTTATTACGTTGTGTAAAAGTCATTAAAGTTCTTTCTTATTGCAAGTACTTAATAAACCTATGAATACCTGCAATAACCGGTGGTTATGAAAATTTATTATTCAAAAAATTTTATAAAATATATTTTTTTGACATGGAGATTCATAAACACTGTCACAGAATCTCTTGAATCATTCTAAAATTTTGCATGTTTTGTTGACTAAAATTTTTATGGTGTTTAGCGTAAAAACAAAATGTACAACTCTCAACAAATTTTTTTGTAAATGTAACTTAATTTTTAACTAAATTAATATTAAAAGAAAAAAAATATTTATGTTTTTGAAGAGTATAATTATTTACAAACAAAACTTAAAAAATAGATCAACAAAAATATACATATAAAACTAAATACATTTACACACCTCTTTTATTTGTAGATGTAGATATGTATTTTCCACTGCCCACTATAACTTCTTAAACTGCACTTTTGATAAGGGTAATTCCTTCCCTTTAATAGAGGGAAAATCTTATTGCCTATTCTAGATATAGAAGATTTTATTTAGAATTTGACTATTGTACCCCTCCTCCACTTTGAAACCCATGTTGTTGGACAGAATAATAGAAACTGCTATTCAACAAAAACTTAGAAAATTAAACACATTTATTCACATTTTTATTACATTAAAATAAATACCAACTTTAAACCTTAAGATAAAGATATATTAAAATTTAAAACTTACAATATATAATAAGCTATGAGACTATAATTAAAACAACAATCACATAAATATTGTTATTTAATAGTTAAATAATTAGGAACTAAAAAAGTAAATTTCAAAGATTTTTTAAAGGTAAATTTAACTTAATAAAATCTAACATGAATATTATCACCAGACAATAACACTGTACTTAATAATTAGATTAACGTAAAACATGTTTGAGTATCTAACAAAAAAAAGCAATACAAAGTAAAAAAAAACTAACTTATATCTAAAATATGCCCATCTTCAGCTTCCATAAAATTAACAGCTCAGGGCCGTATTAAGGCGGGGGCGGATGGGGCTGCAGCCCCAGGCCCTTATAAAAAAATAGGCTCTAAGGCCCGTGACTTTTTTTTTTTTTTTTTTACTTTTTTTTTTTTTTTTTTAGGGAACCAGATAAATATTCCTATGTTTCTCAGTTTTTTTAAATCAATTTATTGGGAGCTGCGGAAGCGTTGTGAATAAATAAATGAATAGAGATATAGTTTCGATTTTAGTTATAAATGAATTTTTTTTTTTTAATGAATTTCTTTATAATGAATTCATTATAAAGAACTCATTATAAAGAATTCATTATAAGAATTTATATGAAATCATTATAAAGAATTTATAATAAATTTTTTATAATGAATTTTTATAATGAATTTTTTATAATGAAATTTTTTTTACAATGAATTTTTTTTATAATGAATTTATTATGAATTTTTTTTTTATAAATGAATTTCATTTTTAGTAAATAAATGAATAGAGATTAAGTTTCATTTTTTATTATGATCACTTCCGTTACCGCAGAAAGTCACAGCATTGCTCATTCGTTTACAAAATTAAAATAAAAAATGAAAAGGAGCGGCCTGAGCAGTTGAGACAAAATGCAAAAAAAGAAGAAGAATGAGATTCAATTAAATGAATTATTGAACAAAAATAAAAATATGACTGAGTTTTGTAATACTGCAAGCAGTGTCTCGGTATCAGCTACAGCGAGAGCGAGTTCAAATTCACTAACTATGTCAATAATGTCAGCACCAGTTCCAGGTAGTGCAAATAGTTTATTTTTATTTTTTTAATTTTTTCATTTAAAAATCAATATTATTAGTATTTTCTTCCTTTATTGGAGGTGAACACATCAATTTGATACACGTACTCCACTGTCTCAATAGTAAATATACCTACAGCTCAGCAGTTGCTTTCTTAAGTCATGATTTAAGACCTTTTGTCAGTTTACATATATATGGGTGTCTGGGCCAAAGGAGTGTAGCTGTACCTAACCAGTTGGTAGAAAAATATTAAAAAAATGCTCTAAAACATACCTAGATTGTGTCCTTTTATTAGCAAGACTTAAAAAAAAATTTCTGGGGGGCAGCTTTCCCCCTGACCCTCCTACTTGGGGGTCTGGGGCTCCCCAAACCCCAGTCTGGGGCCTCTGGCCCACTGACCCAAGAGTTTAGCCTCGCTAACGCTCGGCATTTTTACCTTACCACCACATTAGGCTCTCCTATACTTACAGCCCCAGGCCTAAAAATTTCCTAATCCGGCTCTGTAACAGCTTATTGAGAAACAATTTCTACACATCACCCACAAAACATACATGTTTCATTAACTAAAATATTAAAAAGTCAAACTTTAGTAGCTATAAAAACAGATTGAAAATTACAAAATACAATTATAAATAGAATTCATAAATAAAAGTATAT
Source organism: Hydra vulgaris (assembly GCF_022113875.1). NCBI lineage: Eukaryota > Metazoa > Cnidaria > Hydrozoa > Anthoathecata > Hydridae > Hydra > Hydra vulgaris. Next base: position 42,939,186 of record NC_061164.1, read on the forward strand.
TCAATAAATATAGTTTTACGATAATGATTAAAGAGATATTCAAAGATATTTAGAGATTCATGAAAGTTTAAAAAGCAATTTAAATACTTATCGCGTGCACATCTACAGTGCCTCGTGCATCTCATGTTATTTTAATCATCACAGTAATTGATGCGCTCTCGGTAAAGAATGTTTAACAGGGGCGTTGATAAAGAGCTGTATATCTCTAAAGTTTCTTATTATGCTAATATTAAATAGTTTAACTTTTAATTATTTTTAGAAACAATAAATTTTATAAAATAATTTAGTTTACAAATAAAAATAAATTTTTCAATTATGTTCTAAAAAAAAAAAATACTTTTTAAACCCCCTTACCATTTTTAAAAAAAGTTAAGGTCGCCACGTGGCAAGTTCATCAACTTGCCACGCGGTTTTGTTGTTTAGAATGCAAATCAAAAGTTATATAGATTTTATATTCTATATATAAACATGTTTTTTACTAATTTTCCTTGCTCAATTTAGCTGTAAATAAACTTCAAATTTTAACTAAAATAACATGAGTATCTCAATAGTGACACATGCGCAAAAAAAATTAATAAGAGAGTCGCCGATGGTAGGACTTGAACCACGGTTAACATAGTTAACATACTCTACTACGCTGTCACGCTGCGTCACGAAGATTTTAAATTATACAAAAATTGTTTTTAACGGATATAAACACAAAAGATTAGAAATTAAGCAAAGGTTGACGAAATACAGTTCTTAAGTGAAAATCAAACTGTTGAACATGATATATGTTTAAGCATGTATTAACATTACGTAACATGAAGTTTAGGTACGTACGATATGAGTTTCACATTTGCTCACGTTTTCTTATAAATCAAAGGTAAGACTCTTTCTCGTCACTACCTCGGATGAAATGGTTGCCAAGAGTATCGTTTCAAACAGGCTCGAAAACGCACTACTACTACTACTAGTACTACTACTACTACTACTACTACTACTACTACTACTACTACTACTACTACTACTACTACTACTACTACTACTACTACTACTACTACTACTACTACTACTACTACTACTACTACTACTACTACTACTACTACTACTACTACTACTACTACTACTACTACTACTACTACTACTACTACTACTACTACTACTACTACTACTACTACTACTACTACTACTACTACTACTACTACTACTACTACTACTACTACTACTACTACTACTACTACTACTACTACTACTACTACTACTACTACTACTACTACTACTACTACTACTACTACTACTACTACTACTACTACTACTACTACTACTACTACTACTACTACTACTACTACTACTACTACTACTACTACTACTACTACTACTACTACTACTACTACTACTACTACTACTACTACTACTACTACTACTACTACTACTACTACTACTACTACTACTACTACTACTACTACTACTACTACTACTACTACTACTACTACACTACTACTACTACTACTACTACTACTACTACTACTACTACTACTACTACTACTACTACTACTACTACTACTACTACTACTACTACTACTACTACTACTACTACTACTACTACTATTAAGTCCAGTATTATTATAAAGAGATATATATTTATAAACTTTTTAAGTTATATACTTAAGTTATTAATATAAATAACTTAAGTAGATTTTTGTGAGCAGCCGTGGCGCAGTGGTAGCGCAGGATCCTTGGTTCAAGCCTCACTTCTGGGCAAGTTTTGCGACATCGGTTAGGACTAAAGCAAGAATATCCAATTAAAAATTCTGTGAAAAAATTGTGGTGCTCTGTGAAAAAACCGGAAAGATTTCTTGAGACATCTAAATAAAAAAAGTTATTTAAAAAAAAAATTCTCAAATGTCTTGAATTCAATTTTGTTTGCCAACGATACTAACGTATTTTATTCTCATAAAGATAATAATCTTTTGTTTGTAACAGTAAACAAAGAGCTAGCAAAACTAAACGAATGGTTTATATCAAATAAATTGTCCATAGGTATAAAAAGATATAATTTAGCTTCTTCCGTAAACTTCATGAAAAAAAATTCCCTTAAAACTTCCTAATCTTTTATTAAATAACTCTTATGTCAAGAGAGAACATTCGTCATTTTTAGGTTTAGTTTTAAATGAAAATGTAACGTGGAAGTAGCACATAAGTATAATCTAAAATAAAATATCAAAAAATATAAGCCTCCTATTCAAAGCTAAACAGTTGTTAAAATAAGCTTGTTTGAAACTTATTAACTTTTTTTTATCCATTCCTATCTAAATTTCGCTAATATGGTTTGGTGCAGCACTAACGTATCTAACGTGCAGCACTAATGTATCTAAAAATAATGAGCTGCTAATTAAACAAAAACATGCCGTAAAAATTATTGGAAATGTGGATCGCCTCTCACACACAAATATTTTTTTAACAAACTCAAAATACTCAAACTAACCTTTATCAAATTTTTGTATTTATGTTCAAAGTTAATAATAAAATTACACTTACCCAATTTAACTTATTTTTCAAAAAAATAAATCATTTATACCCAAAACGATTATTGAACAACAATTATATTTAACCAAACACAAATGATTCTGCTACTAAGTTTTTTATCACAGTTAGATCACTTAAATTATGGAACACATTAATGAATAGTAAATTAAAAACTATTTCTTTCCTTGATCAGTTTTAAAAATAAACTTAAACAAATACAGTTGATAATTGACAACGAATTAGACTTCTGAAACTTTTAAATAGGAGTAACTTTTTTTTACTTTTTTTTTTTTACCACATTCTTGATAATATTTATTTTTGATCTTGATCTGAATCTTTGAATCAGAAGCCTGATATATAAACAATTGTAACAATAATATGTTTTATAAAATCTATGTTTAGAAATGTGTAAATAAGAGAGTACCTATATATTTTTTGTATATTATATTAAATTTTTGTACTATAATTTTGTATCTTGTATTAGAGTTTCTGAAATAACTTATTTAATATAGAGTATACTTTATAATATATATATATATATATATATATATATATATATATATATATATATATATATATATATATATATATATATATATATATATATATATATATATATATATATATATATATATATATATATATATATATATATATATATATATATAAAAGTATACTTCATAATTATACATATACCAGGATATTTCTATAATGTAAAGTTGATACTAAGGTTGATGGAATGTGAATATGATGACCGACTTTTGATGGACATTGAAACGTCACAATCCTGCTGCTGCTCAACGAATGAACCACAAAGACAAATCACATAGTAATAGATAAATTTTAAATGGAAATCTGTTTTTATATTGCACTTTTGTTAAAAATTTGTAACTTCCAATAGTTTTCTGCATTTTATCCATTGAATATTTTGTGCTGGTTTATTGACTTTTTCCTATATTATTAAATGTTGAACTGCAAAAGTTCTTGACGTGGTATAAAGTTTTTGATGACTCATTTGGAATCAGTAACAAAAATTGCGTAAGAAACACCTATTTACTTGTTGCATTAAAATGCGTTTTTATAATTATCTCGTAACACCTATTTACCTGTCTGAAGTTTTTACAAAATAAAAATTTCAATCAAAATAAAATTTATGTACATGTTTCTTACACAATTTTTTTATGCTGACTTATAATATGTTATCCAAATTTATGTACCACGTCAAGAGCTTTTGCAGTTCAACATTTACAGTTAAAAATGCTACAAAAAATGCATCACTATTAAAAATGCATTTAAATTTAAAATGTGTCTTATGAAATACTTTTTATACTAACAATAAAAGTTTACGTATGTAGACTTTAATTCTTACTATAAGGTAACGCAGGGTCACTTTGACATGTGGGTAACATTGACAAGTATTTGAACAAATGTTTTTATCCGTTACCCGTTAACTATTGTTTAAATCATTTTAACAGATGCTGAAGCGAGATGTCGAATGATCAAAAATAACTATTTTAATACGTATAGTAACAAGTATAAATAAATACACAATATGGCGGGCATAAATTAAACTAACTTCTGTTTTTTTTTGTTGCAAAAAAATTTTCAGTTAAAATAATAAAAAAAAATATTATAATATCTTTTAACATGGGTTTTTATGATGTTGTTTTTAAATACTAAGCATGTAAGATTTTTTTGTAGCATTTTTTTTAAAAAAACGTATACTTCAGTTTTGGGGTAACATTTACAGGAACGCTTAAGTCATCCCATAAGTCAAGAATTAGGCAAAGTTTGGTGGAATGCTTGCTAATGATGAAAATTTCATACTTACATGAAAAAGAATCAAACAAAGCAATCCTTAAATTAAAAGAGTTAATCTTAGATAAAATGTACCAATTTATTAAATGTCAACAGATCTAAATCCGACAAAAACAGATCTAAAACCGACATTCTCAAAAAGTTAAAATCCACATTTAATAATGTTGCATAATAATGGTAAGAACAAAGCATCAGAAACTGAAGACGTAAAAAATTATCTCGTTGTTTCAAATTAAAACAAACACATTTACAGCATAAACATACTACTGTCAATGTTACCCTATATTATGGTAACATTGACAGTTAAACCCCATCACCAAATTTTATTATCTATCAGTAACATTAGATGTTTAATTAAATTCTTCATCTATTTACGGCAGCAATATCATTGGTAAACGTACAGAAATATTGCATACCAAACTTAGTTTGGCACAACTTAAAAAAATATTATTTTCTAAAGATGTGTCAATGTTACCCCACTTTACCTTAAATAGTATACAAAAAATATTAAGTAAAAAAATTCTACATATGTAAAATTTCATTCTTAGTATAAATAGTATTTCATAAGACATATTTAAATTTTAGATGCATTTTTTAATAATGAATTCATCATATAAACTAAAAAACTAAGTTTGAAAAAATCTTAACTACCTTCTAAAAGTACTGCTCTTACTCTTTATGTTTAAAAACATGTTTGTTGCTACAATTAGTGTATTATATCACTTACGTTTTAAAAATTAGATATTTAAAGCTTTATCACAATTCTAATAAAGAGTAGTTCGGCCATGGTACACGATTTTAATTAAAGGGTGGTTTAGCCATAATGCACGATGTTAGTTGTGAGTCACACCTTAACGTCAAGTTTTTGCCCAACTTAATCTGATATTGCTTTGTTTCTGTGTTTAAAAAGTTAACCATAGGTACACAGTTGAGCAGCGCGTTAAGATTGTTGAAGCGTTTTATGAAAATGAGCCTCAAAATGCATTTTGTGGGCTTGTGATTTTTTTTTGGTCAGAATAGTCAATTGCATTTGTTACAAGCAGAACCGCCGCATTTGGGCAATTGAAAATCCAGGATTAATTTTTGAAAAGCTGATGCATCCATAAAATCAAATTACATTTGAATTTACTAAATGCAATTCCATATTTTGTTATTTAAAAATATATACACTTTTAAAACAGCAATTAAAAATTCAAATGTTTTACGATAAGCAATATAGTTTCAAATACATACTTTTACACAAGTGAGTGATGAAAAAGTAACCTTTTCTGATCTATATATAGATTTTGTATTTTATAAAATGCAAAATCCTGGCAACAATTTAAAATAAAAATAGACTGGTTTTTTATTAAACTTGTTTTAAAGTATGAATAATTAAAAACAATATTTTAAACAGTTTGAAGTAATATTTTTAACAAAAATAAATAATTTAATAAATTTTTTTTTGCATATTCGTCACAGACGCTTCACGGAAAAAAAGTATACGTAAAAAAAAATTTATGAAACGAACTTCAAGATTTTAAAAATGTCAAAAATTTGGTTTTTACTATTTTTTCTCAAACGAGGATTATTTCGTAAGTTTTTGTTTTTTTAATTATTTTTCTTATAGGGTTGGGTCGGGGGGTTTAAGTGTAAACTTTGTTAAAAACATTTTCAAAAATAATGTTTAACAAAGGCTCACAATAAATAATGATAGAAAAGTTTTTAAAAGGGTGGAAAGAACAAATTTATAATTAAAACTATTTCTTGTTAACATAGGGGAAAGCAGGAATGATTCGTACACTTTTTACACTAAGTCGTATAAAAGCAAAAATAATTGCTATTTTAAAATAATTTTAATGCTGCTGAGTAGCCTAATTATCTGGCTCTAATAATATTGTAGTTAAGTCTTGAAAAAAGCTAACAAGACAGTACTATGATGTCTTTTGCAAAAAAATGGAGATCGTACGAATGCACCCCAAACGCGGGGTAGCTCCGTTCAGTTTTTTGTTCGGTACTTTAATACTAAGTTAAAAATATATTTATTGAAAATAAACATTTATTAAGATTAAAATTGAAACAAAATAAATATTAAACATAATAAAAATAAAATTATGTATCCTATATGCCGAGAATACATATTTTCTCAAAAGCTTTTCTAATTTCTCCTAGAAATCAGTTACGGCTGTCTGTTTTAATGCGAAAAAAAGGCTGCGCGTGTTTTTTCATCGTATTTACAGCACGAATTCTCCCCACTTATTACTGTACGAATGTACCCCAACCATATCAACTAACATATAAATTCAAAATAAAAATAACGGATAAGGTTATTAGAAAATTATTGATTAGATATTAATATAAGACACTTATACAAAAAGCATAATAAATTATTTCATTAATTGGATCAAAAATTATTAAAAATAAATGTTTTCAAAGATTACTTGTAAAATTACTTTAGGAGTGCAAAAACACGTATCGACTTGTTCTGATGACGATTAGGATAGCACTACCACGGCACTAAGGTGTTAGCCTTTGTACATGAGTGGCCTTCACACACACATAAATATAAATGTATCAAAACAAAGAGTGGTCTAGATATGCCTACTGTACAAATGCTCCCGCTGTACGAATCCTACCTGCTCTCCCCTATGTAGTACAAACAAAATTTACAAAAAAGAATTAAAAAAACAACTATACTCTGTGCTAATACCCGTAATATTCTTTATCATAAAATTGTTTTTCTAAATTTGAGTTGAGTTTTTCATAGAAATTGTTATTTGTTTATTTTTTATTCTTTGGAGTAAATCATAAGAATGGTTTTTTGATGTTTTGATTTTATTAAACATATTGTGTAAAACATTTACACACATCGGGCCGCTTTTAACTAGAAGAATACTTATACAGTAAAAGTATTCTGCTTGTTGAAAGCGGCCCATAAAACTGGTCATTAATAATTAACGTTAAAAAAAAGCATTCCTGCTAAATTGCAAAAATGATTTTGGATTTAAAGTTTTTCCACTTTTTAAAGGTTCTTCCATATTTTACTTAAAAAATATATATATTGGGTGTAGAAAAGGATACGGTGTCCTGTTTCCACTTTTTTTTTTTTAATTTTGAGTTAAACTTTTTATGTGAGGTGTATAATCATTGGAAAATAATTATTGTATTATTTTGGGACAATCAAACATCATTAAGGTGTAGCGTAATTACATGATTTGAGTAAATTGTAGTTTTTGCTCCTATTTTTCAGATTTTACCGCCTTTGTTTGAAAATTCATTTGAGAACATATAGTACTTTATTTTTCACTAAATAATGTTACCTGTAAAAAAGTTGGGCTGAAAGAAAAACATATAGATGCTAAATACTTTAAGGAAATAACATGTTACTGATCTTCAAAATTGTCTAAAACAATGTTAGAAAGAGCTATATGTTATTTTTGATTTGCTTTTTTTTAATGAGAGACACCAGTTTGCGATAATTTTCAACAGTATGAAGTATCTATTGTAGCCGTTTTAGATCTTTAAATTTATATTTAAAGTCTTGGATTAGTTAAAATTCCTTGCTTAGTGCAATTATTAACCACTTCTAAAAACTTTAACGTAGTTATACTCCTTCATCTTCGTCCAATATTCAACAGGTAGTTGCAACTAATTCACTTTGTTAGGTTTCATTTTGAGTAAATTAAACAGTAGCCGGGAATCTGTCCCAATCAGCAACACAAAATTAGGAATTTTATGAAGTTCAATTTGTGGAAATATCAGTTTTTCAAGCTTTATTTGTTCGTTTCTTTTATTTTAAAAACTGCGGCACAACGTTTGATTACAGAATCAGAATCATGAAACAAGATAAAAACAACTAACTGTTGAGTTAAATAACAAATATGCCTGTAACGCGACTGAAAGGCGGCATTCGCTGCTTTACAGTCAAATTTGCGATACCACTGCATGTCACTGATGTACTGGCGATCAAGATTTGGTGCAATGATGGAAATTTGGCTTTGCAAAAAAGCTTTTGCTTTGACCGTTCAATAAAATCCGTAATTCTTTTATAATATAACGTATAACGTTGAATGTTGGTCCTGGTTAAACTAGTTAGTTTGTTGATCCAATATTGCATACTTAAAAATGTATAGTTCATTGTGCATGAATCTTGCACAATGATAACTACCAGGTTTCTTAAACCGAAAAGTCTTTTCATCCTGTGAATCTCTGCCAAGGTAAACAATTACCAGTTTAAAAGGTTCCCAACAACTTTCTCTTGGAAACGCATTTTTTTGTAAAAAAATGCTGGCGCATTTCAAGACTAGCTTTGCTTGATAATAGATTGGATTATCTCAATCTGCAGGTAATTCAAACTGAAAAATATCTTTTTTTCGTGGAGAATTGAGTCCTAGTTATCCTGAAGCATTTTAAATAGCAATGATTATAAGACCAATATACTTCTCAATATTTAGCTTAAAGTGCCATTGTGTCTCTAACGCTAAGGTGAAAACATTTGGAAGCTTCAATAAACAATTTAGTCAGTGTTTTTTGGATTTGAGAAATAACGGCTGTTATCAATTTCAAATCCAATTTCCGCTGGTTTTGTTAAAACAGCCAATCCTGTCTCCACGCTGAAACTCAAGATTCTCGTAATATTTTATAGACTTTAGATGTTGAAATATCAAACAGCTGATTTATTGATGTCCTGAACATTTTACGTGTATTCTCTGTGTATCTTATTTACCTTATACTCTTTCCGTTCAACAAACTTTTTTAAGAAGAAGTCTTGACACTTGGTATCTGACTTGATTGGAATTCTTGTTCTCCCCCAAATCTCTCTAAGCTCAACTTAAATTGTGTTAAAAACATCACGGATTGAAGACGAACCTTTTCCACTATTAATGTCTGTTTCTCGGAGGTGCAAGTATCTTCTTAAAAGACCAACTTTTAGTAAAAGTTTTGAAACAAAAGCTAAACCTTTATTGAGACAAAATGAAATAAGTTTTTTTTGATGATCTTTATTTGTGTATAAAGTTTTTTTCACACTATAATTTTTTAATTTTTAATTAATAAACTTGAAAATTGAAGTAATACAGTACTAATGCTTGCTGTTCTAAATCAGTAAACTCAGGTAAAAACTAGCAGTTAATAACACGACACTGCCATATTGGAGCACGTTTAAAGTAATAACTTAATAGTATTTTTGATTTGCCGGGATATGCAGAAAAATTTTATGAGAAATTCTAAGAGAAATAAAAAAGCAAATAAAGTAGAATTTAAACTACTTTTAATTTAACTTTTTTGATTTGTACATTTTATTTGTAATTATGTACTATATGAACTTTAGTATGTTAATTATCTTATCAAATTATTAAGAAAGCGAGTGATTTTCTAATCAGAGGCTACAATATTTTTATCTAGTTAGTTAGTATTTCTTTTATATTTTTACTATATTTGCATTCTTGCTGAGAGATTTACAAACTGCAGAGAGAATTTAAAAATTGATACTATATTTGCAAAATGATTAAATTTAATACTGTGTTTCCCTTAAATATTTTTTATTCAGCCCATTACTTAGTGAAAAGTAACATACTAAAACTTCTTGAATTAATTTAAAAAACTAACAGTGAAACCTTGAAAAATGTTAAGAAATAAGTGCGAAAAAAACAACTTTTTCAAATAAGGTAACTGCGCTACCCCTAAATAATGTTTGACAGTTCCAAAAATTTTTTCAGTCCCAAAGTTTTACAATAATTATTTTTGAATGAATGACCTAACACAAACAGTTTTATCTCAAAATTAAAAAAAAAACAATCCTTAAGTTTTCTTAAGCTGTGTAAGCGCGTAAGCAAGTTGTCATTGTTATATTTGTCTATAATGGTTTAACATCAATGCTTGATATTGTTGCTTGCATGACAATATTATTTATACGAGATTAAGAGTAATTATCTGAAAACGAAGTTTAAAAAAAGTATTGTATAATAGACCTTTTTAAAAAAAATAATTCAATTCTTTAAAATGTCAATAGCAAGATATTTAGGTTCAACGTTAAAATATTTGGACAAAATTGTAGTATAGAAAAAAAGTTTGAGTGATGTTCCAATTAATTCACATAAAGTTACTTTTAATATTTTCCAAGATACATATTCAGTGCGGCGCACTGTATATGTGTCTTGGAAAAATTGTAATTAATTTTTCCAAAACACATATAAAAATAGAAAAATTTTTTATTTTAAAAATACAAATTTTGTACAAAATTTTTACAAAACAAAACTTATTTACTGTTAATTTATTTTTTAAATTACTTATTCAATCTTTTTAAGGTTGATGAATACGTACAAGTAATTCCAATCTAAATTTTTTTTTCTCTTTTAAAAAAAATTAATATTCGAAAAAAGCTGAAAACATTGTAATTTCTAACTTAGCTTTACTCGACTAACGCAGTAATTTTCATATGTTTTTTTCCAAGTATTTGTATCAGATCTAAGTTTAAGATACTCAATCATGGGTTAACCTATGAGAAGGTGAAATACCAAGCGGCTAAAAAGATTAAACTACTCGATTACTTTTATTATTTAATTATCCAAGAGGCATAAACAATAATTTATTTATTGCATTTACTTATTTATTGAATAAAACCTCAAAGTTTGCTTATTAAGGAAATTAAAAAATGCAGCATTGTATGCAACACCGTGTTAAAAAGTTTTGTATGTTTTCAATGCAATTAAAATAGAGCAATGTAATGCTGCATTGTTGGAAAATATTACAATCTTAATTTTTTCAAAAAAATTGGAAATAGCGCTAGTTAACTCTAACGTCTCAATACTACATATCACTATGTTAAAAATATTTTTTTCCAATAACATAGTCATCAGAAAAGTAATGACTTTCTATACGACAAAAGATGAATTATAAAAAGAAAAAAAAGTGCAAGAGTTACAAAATTGTAATAACACGTTTTTTTAATAGTATCATTATTTGAAACTATTGCTACATTCATCTTGTTGAATTTAATTTTTTTCCTAAATTATAGCTTAATCATGTTTCAACTGTAAGGCAAAAAAGAAAACTAGGGACAAATATTAAAAAGTTGTATCGTAAAGCTCATGTTTGGCCTAATTTATGATAAAGAAAAATAGAGAAAACAGATATAAGCAATTGAACTAAAAAATGTTATGAACTATTATGAACTGTTATGGACAGGACTTTTACTTGTAATTATTAAGTGTTATTTCTAAATTTTTAAAGTTTAGTATTACCTAAAATATATGCTCAAAACTTTTCTTTTGCTATATTTTGTATTGAATGTTAGTTAAATATTAAAAAAAAACTATCAAATACTTGTGGTCTTAAATGTGCAAGATCATTAGTTTGCCATAAGAAAAGCACAGTTTTCAATAATATACACAAATTCAAGCATTTGATCTTTACTTTTTTGATTGTTATTGATTTCTTTAAATCAATAGGAATGTAATAACTTTTAATGCAAAAGGTAAATTGCATAAAATTATCTAGAATTGGTTGACAAATACTGAATTACAAACAGGAACATTCTTTAAAATCTCTTTATCTTTTAAATCTTTAAAATCTATCATCAATGCAATTATTTTGAAGAGCGCAAACATTTATTTAAGGGCCATTAAATGGTCTAACTTTAGGATCTATATTTCTAAGTTAAAGGTTTACAGAAACAAACTTTTTGATAAAAACAATGGTAAGGCGTACCTAAAGAACCTAGTGGGAAATCGGTTAGCGACTAGATAGCGACATTCGTAACTAATAAGATTGCGATTTAGCCGTGAGGATCGCTAGCCAAATAAGCTTACGGCTAGTTACCTATTTAAGCTAGCAACTAGCTAACTGTATGAACATGCGATTGACTAACTACATCTTGTACAATAAAGATAGCGATTTAGGCTTGACGATCGCTACCCAGCTAGCACACTTACATTAGGCCAACGTATGTAAAACCATCGCAAACGTCGGCTTTTATTTTTAATGCAATACCAACGTTGACCAAATGTCATTTGGTTAATAATAAAATTATTACCGACAGAACTAAAAATATCTGGCATTTTTACATTGGTCCAATGTATGTAAAAACATCTCAAAAAATTGATTGTTTTTACGATCTAAACCCAATGTTGATCCAATGTATATATTTCGACGTAGATTCTATGTAAATAAGTCAACGTTTTTTTTATATATGTAAATACATCAAAAATAATTGATTGCTTTTACGATCTAAATCCAACGTTGATCTAATGTATATATTTCAACATTGATTCAATGTATATAAATAAATGTTTTTCCAATGTAAAAATATTGCAAAAATTTGATTGTTTTACGATCTAAACCCAACACTGATCTATTGTATGCGACCAAACATTGCTATTGCGAAATTATATAACTTAAATAAAATCTTCCGTCATTACTAAAACATCAAAGCACAATTAACACAAACATGATTTTCGCTTTGATGATCAAGCGATTCCAACTTCTTAAATACACATTGCCTCTTATGACTTTGTCTGAAACTAATAGTTTTCCCCCGTCATCGCTTGGGACGTTAAATATAGAAAGGTCCTTCCCAACAAGCATAAAAACGTTAATACAACGTTGCTATAACGTCACGGTACTCGTTTAACTGACGTTGAAAATTAGTTGAAATGGAAACAAATTATGACGTTGTTTTTGTCAACGTTTAACTAACGTCGTTGACAGACGTAAGAAACACGTTGATTTTAGGTTATGTAACGTTATTTCAACGCACGCCAGCCGTTTTTACCGATTTAAAACAACCAAATTAAATTTTAGGCATATCTAAAACATCTCTTGAAATAATACAACAAATATTAATAGGCTATATAATTCATATTTCAAAACAAATACAGCACAAATTAAGAGATTTGTTCGTTATCTGCAACTAAACTTTTTATTAGTTTTTAAATAGAAATAAAAATTATCAACAGTTTAAATTGTAGTATATACATTGTCTATATTTAATATATACATTAAAATATGTGCAACCCTCGTAATAAGGAAAAATGAGGTCGGCAATAATTAGCCAAACTCTATCTTTTAGAGGTCGGCATCAGGTCGGTAGAAGTTATTTAATACAAATGTCTTACCATAAAACATAGAAACAAGGTCGGCAATTTTTTGCCGATTTCAAACACTTTTAGGTCGGCAGTTAGGTTGGCATTCCTGAATGCCGACCCTATTCCGAGGGTTGATATATATATTATGTATATTTGTCATTATTAATACATAACGAATAATTAGTCTGAATTCAAAAACTGTTTCTAATTACAAAATGGTGGAAATATAAAGATAATATCATTAGTTTTAAAAACAATCATGTAAAACATTACCATTACAAAAATATTTTAGGAAAAGCAATAATAAAAAAAACACTTAAGGTGCACTTGGGAGTTTACACCTACCCTGTAGTAACAAAATGTACTTACCATTGCATGATTTTTGCTTGTTTTGTAATTTGCTCCACCGACTCGACTAATTTGATAAAACCCTCTGAGTTAGAAAAAATGAGGTCCGCAATAGTTTGCTGACCTCAAGCTCTTAGAGATCGGCATCAGGTCGTCAAAAAAAAATTTATACAAAGATCTTACCATAAGACATTGAAACGGGGTCGGCAATTTTTGGCAACCTCAAACATTGAAAGGTGAGGATTACTGAACGCCGACTCTTATTCCGAGGGCTATATATATATAACGTTAACTATATATATATATATGTATATATATATAATATATATATATATATATATATATATATATATATATATATATATATATATATATATATATATATATATATATATATATATATATATATATATATATATATATATATATATATATATATATATATATATATATCCTGATAGTGTAGCCGAAAGAGACTTTTATGGTAAAAAAAGTCTCTTTCGACTACAATTTTTTACCTTGTCTCTTAAGCTACATTTTATTGTTGTCGAAATGTTAAAGCAATCAAATTAATGCAGAAGTACATTAAATTGTATTGCTTTTTAAAAAAACCGCAATAATCATAACTAGAAAGTTTTTTTTAGTTAGTGCTGTTTTTTGTTTTTTTTGTTTAATTAAAAAAAATTTTGTAACATGCGTAAGTCTTGCTACATCGACTATCTTATAGCCTGCTGCTACAAGGGAGTGTTGCTACATCGACTATTTTACCAGTTGATGTAGCAGCACTCGCAACGGAGTGCTGCTACATTGACTGACAAATAGCCTGACTCGCAAGGGAGTCCATACAAAACTTTTAACTCGAACACAAACCACAACATTTCATTATCTTACATTACTTCTGGCCTTTTTGTTACACTCGTATATGACATAATTGTATTAGCTACACTAAGTGTGACAAAATAGGCATAAAAATCGTTTGATAAGTTTTTTTTTAAAAACAGCAGGTCTAGTATAGAGGAAAAATTGACAAAAGTCTGTTACTTTTTATCTTTTGAAGTCTCCTAATGATTTAGGCTGCCTTGCAAACTCACTTGGCATACATCAATTTAATTGAACAAGACTTTCTGAAATTCTACTACTTTGAATTTGGGAAAGACGACATACCGGCGGACCAAATTTAAAAAAACTTGTAAGTTGTTTTACCACGCCTAGACATATTAAATGCATATAATCTATAAAAAATTGATTTACACAACTAATGCCATAACTTATTAGAGGACTAAGACAAACATGGTGTTCAGGATATTGTAGTAAACTGAACTTATCATAAGTTCTTTAGAACAATTAAGTTCATGAAACACCATTTTTCCTATCCATTCACCTTGTGTTGTGCAGCGCTCACAACTAAAGTAACCAGTGTGGCTTTTATACAATTGAGAAATTGTCTTGCTGGAGCATCACATGTAAAATACTTTATTGAAACTAAGTAGGATCGATCATGGTAAGTTAAGTGATTGATTTTTAAATTATCATACTCTGTTAAGAAATATTTTATGAAGTCAACAACATTATTTGGCTTTTTCTCACCACAATATAGTGCAACAATAAATGGGTTTAAAGTGCTAAACTGACAAAGAATAGGCCATAACTGTGTAGAAAAAGATTTAAACAAAGACAAACCATCAATGTTAACAGTCAATTCTATATTTTTTCTGTGTAACCATTATTTTCATTCATGGTTCTTATGATTCCTAGAGCAGTTCCAATGTACACATAACTCCCTCCACATACATTAACAATTTCTACAGACCTTGGCATTTTAAGTAAGGTTCTTGATTCATTTGGTAGTTCATTGGAATGACCATGTTTAACTAGGATGCCTAATACTTCATTTATTGCTATCTGTGTCAATCCCAAGATGCCAGATCTTGCGATAGTGATGTTGTTTCTAATTCATTATATTGCTTATTAGATGATTTCAATGTTTCAAAATCATTATTTGTACTAGATGCAGTTATATCATAAGATAAATTACATGAGACATCAAAATCATCATAAGTACAAAAGGTTAATATAACAATATTTTTAACTATTTGATAATAACTCATTAAAACACTTCCACCATAGACATAACTGTCTACAGCAACATTTTATCACCAGAATAAGCATTATTTTCACTTCCTTATTCTAATACCTCTATAACTAATCGTTAAACACTTCGCTATTTACTTAATCAAGATGATCTTTTTATTAAATAAATTACATTCTATAAACAATTTTTCAGAAGCAAAACTACACCATTAATTTATTCTCGTCTTGTGATACAAAATTAAAATTGCTTTCAATAAGTAATTATTAGAAAACGCAAATAGTATTAAGTTTAAGTCGCTTTAAACAATAATTTTAAGACGTCAAAAATTTTTTTTTTACGTTGACCTAACGTTGAAAAAATAATAATAGTAATAGTAATAGTAATAGTAGATGTCCGAAGACGACAAGTGTGTGTATTAATACCACACTTAGACAGCCTTGTCACTAATAATTTCATTGAAAAGGAGCCAATTGTTTAATTGTGATTTAAAACTGTTTATTGATTTTGTATTAACCACTTCTCTTGGTAGTTTATTCCATGTTTTTGTTATTCTGTAAGTAAAGAATGAGTGTCTTAAGTTGCTCTTTGTTTTTTCGCGTTCAAACCTGACACTGTTTCCTCTCGATAACTGAAAATCATTTAGCTTGAAGCTATTTATAAACTTCACATTTTCCATCTTATTTAATAACTTATAAGTCTGGATCAAATCTCCATAAATTCTGCGTTCATATAATTGGGGGAGGCCAAGAATCTCGAGTCTTTTCACGTATTTTATTTTTGCCAAAGTCGGATTGAGTCTCGTTGCCCTGTGTTGAACTTTCCTAAGCATTTCTATTTCTGCTTTAAGCTGAGGGGACTACACTGAAACCGCGAATTCAATTAATGGGCGAACAAACGTCACGTATAAGACTTTAAGAATCTGTGCATCCAATTCCACAAATGTGTTTTTTATCATTCCCAGCATGATAAAAATTTATTTGTCATTGAGCTGCAAGATATAATTTGCTGTCTCCATTTCATGTTTACTGAAAATAATACGCCTAAATCTTTCTAAAGAGTGGTTAGTCTTAGGACAACATTATCTATAGAATATTTGTGTTTTGGATTTTTACAGCCATAGTGTATTATTTTGCATTCTTCTATATTGAATTTCACTAACCATTCTTTAGACCAGTCCCAAGCACTGTTTATTTCTCGTTGAAGACTGTTTATTTTCTCTAATGAGTTTATATTGATCATTATTTTTGTGTCATCAGCATAGAGCTTGGTTATATTTTGTATTCTGTCCGGCAGGTCATTTATGAACACAACAAACAAGATCGGGCCAATTACCGATCCCTGCGGAACTCCGCTGTAAATTTGGCGCCAGCTCGAGACAATATCACCGTTTACTACGCGTTCTTTTTTTTAAAAATTTCTCTAACCACTTTAGCAGCATTCTTGTTGATTTATCGTTTGATAACTTGCTCAATCTTGTTACAATATCACTGTAATTAATTGCACTCTTGTTAAAATGTAGATAATTTTTTCCCACATCTTGATCCAGAATCTGGTAATACTTGGTCGCTCTCTATTGTGAAGGAGTTTTGAAAATTCTCGTTTAAGATGTCAACAATCAGCTTTTTACATTTTTTTGATCGTTTACATATATAAACAGTATCTTCTTGTTCCTAATCGATTTGTAGACCAGTTCGCTTTCATATTCTTTTCTGGCGTTGCTCGTTTAAGTTTTAACTGTTCTACACAATGCTTAGTATTCGTTTGCCATATTTTTGTTATTTCAATTTGTGCAACAATTTAATTGTCTCATTCGTCTTTTGTTCTTTACAAGTTTTTTTAGTTCATTGTCAATACAAAAAATTCTTTTAAGAGTCCTGTTTTTTGAGCTGTGACACGGTATAATTTTTGACAAACTTTGTTAACGTAAAAAATGAGCGTATCGTACATCTCCTGAACATTAATTGCATCAAAAAGGTTTACCCAGTCTACGTTTGTAAAAAATTGTTCATTCATGCGGAGTCAGCTTTTTTAAAAGTATATTTCCATTTGCTAGCTACAGTTATTTTCTCATGGTGATTGAGTGCATATTTAAAGCAAACCACAAGATGCTCTTTGCTTATATTCCCCAGTACCGCATTTGTCTCAACTTGAAATAATCTTTGTTTGTTTACTTTGAACAGTAAATCCAATGTATTCTCGTAAGTTGATTCGTTTAGTTGAAAAGTAGGTATCGCAAAGTGCTGAATTAGAAATTCGTTGTTTGATATTTCCTAGAAATGATGTTTTATTAAATGTTCACTGGAGTTTATTGCATGGACTGCTTTATCTGACTATTCAGTTTTTGGAAAATTAAAGTCACCCATAATTATTAGATCTTTAAAACCCCGTTTATCCACATAATCCTTTGCAGTTCTGAAAACATTTCTGAACAGTTCCATATCTATCACATCGTTTGGTCGGTATATGCATCCTACCAAATATTTGTCGTTCTTGAAAACTAGTACAGTCCAAGTTTGTTCTAAATCAGTCGTTAATAGCCATTTTTCATTTACTTTATAAGACTTTATTTCGCTATTCATGTAAATATACAAAAATTTTCCATGCACGTAAATGAAATTTCACTAAACCATGTTTCCGTTACTCCGATTATATTTGGTTCATTCAGATGACACAATACTTTAAATTCCTCAAATTTGTTATTTAATGAAATAGCGTTTAAAAATATACAGGATAAATAAGATAACTTTTCGCTTATTTTTTGATCTCTATAGTTATTTTTAAATCGTACAATCTCGTTTCCACGAATCACATATCAAAAGAGCGAGTTTGCGTCAAGCTTTGATTAATGTCGTTTCGTTTCTTCCACAACTCATAGTCCTGTAGTCTCTCGGCCTCTATCAAGTCTGAGCATATATAAACTTCTTTAAAATCTAGTACTTCTCTAAACTTTTTTGACGCGAGTAAGAGAAGATTTCTCTTGCCTTCGGATAATTCGAGTAGAATGGGGCCAGAATGAGGTTTGGCAGCATTTTTTGATTTGAATCTCCTCAAAAGTGCCGGTTTAACATTTTCTTTTCCTATTAATTTCAGTAAGTCCTTAATTGCTTTCTTGTCTTCTTCAATTTTATCTTTGCTCTCAGTTTGACTTGACTCTTTAATTCCATATATAATGACGTTCTTTTTACGTTTTTTTTCCTCCTTCTGCTCAATAATTGCTGCGTTTATCACAACTAGTTGTTCTTTCGGTTTTTTTGCGTTTCGCGACATCACATTAACTCAATCATCTCCAATGTTAACTGTTGGAGTCACAGCATTTGTTGTTTTGTTCTCCAACGTTTTTACTTCTCCAGGTCCATTTAATTTGATTATATTTTCAACAATCGCTGTTTCACAAACAGATATTTACTTGATTGACGCTTCTATTTCCGTCTTGGTTACCATTTCCGAATTATTGGATTATTGTATTTGTTTTGTATATCTCTTACGGTATAACGCATAAAATATGTATTTATATATTTTTCCGTATACATTATTTTATAACTTTTAATAATTGTCAATTTTTAGTATTTTAAATTTTTTCGTATACAATTATATATATTATTAATATTAATTGCCAAAAACACACAAAATTAAAATAATAATAATAATAAAATTTTAATAATAATGATAATAATAATCAAAAATTAAATTAATATATTTATAATTTTAACAAACTTAAAACAACTTAAAATGCTCTTAAAATAATGTTAATAATATTAAGAAACAAGACGTATTTAAAGATAATAAAATCAAACGTCAATAAAACGTTAGCATTACGTTATCAAGCCACGTTGATTATTTCAACGTCAAGATAACGTTGGCATTTAGTGGATTGACGTCATGACCAATAACCAACGGATTTCCAACGTTCAAAAAACGTTGTATGCTTGCTGGGTTTAGTGGTCCATACTTAAACATATATATATATATAATAAACATATATATATATATATATATATATATATATATATATATATATATATATATATATATATATATATATATATATATATACATATATATATATATATATATATATATATATATATATATATATATATATATATATATATATATATATATATATATATATATATATATATATATATATATATATGTATAAAGAAAATAGAACTTAATAAAAATATAATTCCGATTATTATTGAATACAACGTTTTACCAATAAAGTTCAACGTTGAATCAACGTAAATACAACGTTGCACCGGCTTAAAATACAACGTTGAAGTAACGTAAAACACAACGTTGTGTCAACGTATAAAATAAACCGTTGTATTAACATAGAAAATATAACTATTTTCCGACTTTGAAAAAACGTTATATCAACATTTGTTTTTAGTTGTTGACGACGTCGCATTTTTAACCATAATGAAATAAAAACAACGTTGGCAGCTGATGTTGGGCCAACAAAACGCGCGACATTGTCTTAATGTTTTAACAACGTATGTGTGCTAGCTGAGTAGCAACTAACTTGCAACTAATCGTAACAATAAAGACAACTATTTAGCAATAACAATCACTAGCTAGGCGTGACATTTAAACAAATATTTAAATAAAAATACTTTTATAAAAAATCAAATACAAAATGTACAAACTGTTTTAATAAAAAAAATATAAACTTTTTTTTATTTTTTTTTTTTCTGATATCAATGAATTATAAAATATATACTATTTTTCAAAATTAAAGCTAAACAGTTTTGGTTACATTAACTTTGTAAATACTATTTAAAATGATTTTAAAAGATAATAAAATATATTAAAAAAGTTTCTTTTTCGAATTTTTAATTCCTTCTAACTTTAAAAAATAAATTGAAAAAAAGTTATAACAAATAAAAAAACGTTTATAACAAGCATCAGCATGATAATAAGTTATTATATAAAGTGTTTGTCGGAATCACTATCAGTGATTCCGACAAACACGGTTTCAGTTATGTTAAATTTTTCTTTTTTTCTAGCAGAACTATGATTGCATATTAAAACGCATTTTTTTTTATGTAAAGTTTTTTCGTTGATTTTTTCAAGTGTATTCGCAATTATTTCAGTTACAATTTTTTAACTACTTTTAGAATCGCTTGTAGATAAAGCGCAAAGAGAGATAATCAAAAACACGTACCTAGGAAACGTAACAATTTATTTCCAATATGAAGTATCTTTTGAAATATAATTAACTTCAACTTTAAACGAGTGGTCAAATGTAATTCATATCACGAAAGGAAATGAGTATGATGACAAATTCAGAATTCCGAGTGTGTATTTTGAACCTAACAGTAACATTGCAGAAATTTGCTCATCAGTAAACGGAAACAACAAGTATTGTTTTTTTACAAAATCGTTACCAGTAATGGAATGGACTAAGGTAATGATAAAACAGTTTTTGACTAATGGTAACTACTTTTTTTCTATCAAAATTAATGATGAGACCGTTCATTCAGTTCAAAACACTGAAGTTAGTCTTTTTAAAAACGTTTTTGTTTATGTCAGCGATCCATGGTGGAGTGCAACACCAGGATACATAAGAAACTTATATATCCTAAGTAAGTTATTATTTTATTTTTATTTTTATAATTTTTTTTTAGTTTACATTAAAATTCACAAATTAGTTTATGGGTGAGCAACACGGTTGTTAAAATACTTGAAACAAACAAAGCACTTGTTGTTTCAAGATAAAAGCGTTTCCTATGACTGTAGCCTGGTAGAATCTTTAAGGAAGCAATATGCTACTTATGCGGTACTTTGGTAGCCTGATGCTGGATGCGTTCTATAGCATTTTTGTCTTTTTTAAAGTACTGGCATTAGGCGGTAACTGCAAACTTGAGGTGTGGGCGCATATAGGTAGTGTAAAGTTTTAACATTATTTAGTGTCTTTTAAGATTCCAAAGACTTTATTAATCTAAACAAAGGAGGTTTTATCTTGATTCTTGTGCTTTTGTTGGTTATTTGTACGCATAGGTTATTTTCGGATGTTGTTAACTCAAGATATGCATGTGCTGACTTTGCTGTTAGCTTTATGCTAATTTATTGAATAAACGTGTGGCAAAACGTTATATTATTTGATGTTCGTAACCTTGCATTTCTTGACATTGAGTTCCATTAACCAGGTTTAATTCAAGGTGACAATGCTAATAGTATCAGCTTGCAGACGAGCTTTGTCTTTAGCGGTTTTGACAAAACTCAGAATTTTATTGTCGTCTGCGTACATTTTACAGATACTTTCACTATTGACGTGTTTGGGTAAAAAAATTGATGACGATTATGAAAACAACGTAAGACCTAGCTTTGAACTATTTAAAACGCAACTGGTAATTTGTTTCCAGTTGGATGAGGTATTACCGAGAAGATTGCGTTGAGATCTATTTGAAAGTAAAGCTTTGAAGCAGCAAATAACTTTACTATCAATTCCGTAGAATTTAAGGTTTAGAAATAGTCTTTTATGAGGAACTTTGTCAGAAGCTTTGGCAAAGTAAAGTAAGAACATATCTATAGAAAGCTTATAAGAAATGCTGAGGTTGAAACGTGCAAATCTCAAGTTGACTTGTGATGCAGGGAGATGAAGCCGTGTAGACAACTAGAAAAATTTTTCTTGGGTACAAGGTGCTGTGTTATTTTGTCTTTTACCGTTTTTTCCATTATTTTGCATGGTACAGGGGTGACGAAGATTAGCCTGAAATTAGCTAGATTGAGTCTGGCGTCTTTTTTGAACATTGAAATTACACTTCCCGAAAACAAACTCTTTGAAATAAAGAAAATCTGAAAAAAAAGAATTTCTTTAAATTAGGTGAAAAAATTTGTTTGTAAAAAGTTTGAAATTAAAGGCAATTTTTTTTAATAGAAAAACACTTATAGGACGAAAAATGTCGTTTCTCACCTAATTCAGACAAAATCTTTTTATCGCTTTATCAGAATGTTATAAAAATGGAAGTTGACTTTTGTGAAAACAAAAGAAACAGTTTCTAAAAATTTTAAGGAAGTTGGTCGAGAAAACTACATTTACTATACTTCAACTACATTTACCACAAATTAAAGTTTATCGCAAGTTTAAATACTTTTACCACAAGGTTGATAGTGTAAGTGGAAACAAAAACAAAAAACGAAGCACTAAAAATGATAAAATTTTTCAACCACGCTAAAAAATTTGTAGAGTAAATGAAAGTTAAAATTATGTTATTAAATTTGAGAAACAGAACAATTTTTCAAAAATTTTAGAAACCTCTTAAGTCACACAAAACCAAGTTCATATTTACAATACCGCAAGGAAAAACTTTGTGTTCTATTAATCTACCAACACGACATAGTTTAGCATTATTTGAAAAATTATCACCATCTCGAACATTTGCAGTAGAATCATCAACAATTTTTCAAAAGTATCAGCACCACCACTATTATCTTTACCGACGTCTCTATCTATAAACCCACCGCCTTTAGCAACGCCACCATTCTCAAATACCGAAGTTGGACCATTGATGCAATTAACAAGGCTACACATTCCAAAAAATTCCTAAAAACTAGAATCAGTACAATGGAAGACGCTAGACAACTTGAATTGTTATGTTTAGAATCATGGACATTTATATTACTATTATTCTTATATCCCTCTTATTTTGTGAGGTTTGCAAACTTTACATGGTCAAACTTTCGAACACAATTTTATTTAATTAAATTTAAAGTCTATTAATAAATATAAATTTAGTTTAAATAATAACAGTATAAAACTCAGTAAATTATTATCCTCTAATTTAAAGATGGGGGAGTTGGGCATAATTCTATGATTTCTCTTGTTTCCAGGCACAAATAACAACAAATTTTTGCAAAGCATTCTCATTTGGTATAAACATAACTATAACCAAATTTTAATTTTTGTTCCATGGCTGAAAGCTATTCTTCTAAATATCAAAAAATGCTGCGGCGATCTCTAAAAAGGGAACCCCAATCAATTACTCAAAACTAAATTTATCTAGTAAATAGAAGTAGAAGAACATTTGCTTTTCTTCGCATTAATTTTCGTGGTTAAAAGTTAATTTAATTTTCTATTTAACTTCAGACTCCGCGAGGAAAAACTTTTGATAATATTTACTTATTAACTTAATTTAGCTTTGCTTAATTTATAAACAATCCTTAATAGAAAATTTTTATTTTGATTTCTAATAATATACGATTTTAAAATAAAAAAATTTTAAAATGAAAAAAAATATAATAATAATACTAAAAGTAACAACAACAATAATAGCAATAATAATAAACTTTTTTAAAGTCATCTCTTCTACTTTATATATTAATATAATTTGAAAACATCAAGTTAAAAAAGTTATGCATGTATTTTTATTTCATAAAAATATTATCAATAAATAATAATTCCAAAACAATTATATATTGAAGTAACTGTTTTAGTAAACAATTACTTCAATAATTTCATTCTTCAATCAAAGTTGAAAGAAGTTTGTCTTAGCTGTGCAATTTCATTGCTAAAACAAACATGTTTTAAGTTTGATTTTGAGATTTTGGGGGTAGTCACGATTTTTTTAAAACTCGTTGGTTCTTTTTCATACCAGCAAAAACACCTGGCCTCTGATGAGCTTGAATATACGTACCCGCATTATTGTTTGTGCCAAAGTTTAGACTGTCAAATTATTATATTGTTACGTTGTATTTAAACAATCAATACTCTACTTGAAAACTATGAAATATTTATCTATTTCTAATTCTAACGGCCTGTTTCTTTAGTATATTTGATTTGTATTTACATGACACAAAACAAACCCCAGGATAAGGTGAAAGTAGGTAAAAGTTGGACATTAAAAAATACTGTTAGATGCCATAATGCCATATTTCAAATGAAATACTTCATTTGTCGCAGTTTCATCTAAATTCTGAAGCTGTTCAGACTTTAGTTTCAAGGTTTAGAGAGCATTTTAATACTGATTCCAAATCTAGTTTTTCAGGACTTGATTTTGCATTGATATAATTGAAAGCTTCTGTTAAATAGGTCTTCAGTTAAATAGGTTTACGCCAATACAAATAACATAATCATTATTGTATAAAGTTTTTCTATTATGATAATGCAAACTTTTATTACGGTTACTCAACTCATTTTTTTATGTCATAAAATTATTCGCCCACACTTGTCAACTTAGACGGTTTTTCTTAGTACCATTTCCCAATCAAAATGATACTATGAAAATGTGAAGCAAACTTTTACAAATTAATACCTTTCCAAGTCTAAACTAACATAACAGGACCTTAATTAGAACATAACTAAGTTTAACGGCAATGAGTATTTTTACCTTGAGACTATTGCTAGGAAGATTACCATAGAATTTTTAAAAGCCCCTCCTATCTTTTAACTCATTTAAGAGAAGATCGTATATTTGAATTTTTTTTTTCCTATTTGATTTACCTTCACCATGGCAAAAGAGCCTCACCTGCTTTACCTATGTTTTGATTATATAAATTTTTACAATTGTCTTTTAAATCGCAGGTTTTTAAAAGTAAACACAATGACTGCTTTGAACAGAATTTTAAAAATTATAAGAAAGAATTATCAGAAAATTTCAAGGTAGTTTCTAAAGTAAAATCTACCTTAAAACTTTTCTCCTTTTTGTTCTTAGTGAATACTTTGTCCAATTTTTTTCTGGTCTTACGGCTTTTAAAGCTAAATTAGGTTTAACATTTTTATTCTGGAAAAAATTACTCTCTCACCAGGGTACTTCTTGTTCAGTTAGTCTTGCAAAAATACGATTATGCTTAGAATACTTTACTTTAAATTTTAGAACAAAAAGTCTAAGTTTTTCTAAGAGTTCCACAGTGGGCAGCACTTCATTGGGAATCATTATTTTTCGCGCTTTAGCTTCTAAAAGAGCTTGCAAATTCGCATGAGTAATACCAAACTTTTTAATTCTGTTTAAAAGTTCTAACCTTATCATGTCTAATCAACAGCAAACAAAACAATCTTGCAAACAAAGTCTTGTACACTTTACAATAAATATTTTCCGAGAATGAATCAGTTTAAACTTCTTTTGCAGAAAAGAGTTTTTTTTTTAAGTTTAAATAAGATTAGTATAAATAAATTGTTTAAGGTTCTATAAAATATAAATAGGAAAAAAGCTTTGGCCACTTTTTCGCGATTTAAACTACAGTGCGGTTTTTCAAGCGATAAATTAATGGAATAGTTAAAAAGCAACGTATTTTAATTTTTTTTTTTTAATTTTTTTACACGTTTGCTGTAATTCATTATATTTTCCTTGAAGTAAGTTAAAGTCTTTTCTGGTATTTTTGTTTTCTAATTGGATCGTTTTTACACAATCGATGAGCTTTTCTAATGTTGACAGCAGATTTAGATATGATAATTGGTGTAATATGTGACTGTTTTGTATGCATTAGCTTATAATTTATAAAAATCTTCATTAAACTGTTTTTCTGTAAACGTTATTTGCAACAAGTATATGTCATTTAAACATGAGGATTTTATTAAATCTCAGTAGATGGTATTAATCTTAGACTTAAAATATCAGGTTTGCTAATTTTCAAAAACCCTTAAGTGTTAACATCTTTTGGAGTATATTTTCACAACATTGTTTAAGAAATTTTCAATGATATTGTAATTTGAAAATCTAACAAATATCTTTGGAAGAAATTAGAGAGATTTAAAAAATCAAATTTGTTTAATTAACTTCTTAGAACGCACGTTACTTATTATTTAATAAGTAATATAGATTGGTTTAAGGCAATATAGCATATAGTGACGTAAGAATTTAAACTTTATTTAATAAAGTTGAAATTAACAATTAGTTTATTAACAATCAATATTAAAAAATATGTAATTAATTAAATAAAATTACTTATAAAGCATAAAGAACAAAAAAATATATATATATTTTATATAAACAATGAAAACGGTAAAACATTTAAGTAATTACCTTTTTCATAGTTGCCATTTTTGATAGATTTTTTAGTAAGGGTTGTTTCATTCCTCATTTATAACACTATTCCGAGTTAAAAATTAACCTTACTCTCAAAGAAACATAAACGCATTAAGTACTTTATATAAAATATCATTTTGAAAAAATAATAATTTAACCTTAAGTTGGTATCTAGCCATTATTTTGGTAAAAAATATGAAAAAAAAAAAAAAAAATTAAAAAATAATGTTATTTATATTATAGACAATTGAGCCTTAAAGAATTCAATAGTAAAAATATCTTTTCCTAAATAATTTTAAAATAAAAATAATAATCTTTTTAAACATATGATTTAAGTAAGTAGTCTACATGATTTATAACTTTAAAACTAATTTTTCTCAGTTTTTGTTTTTTTTATGACAAGCTGTAGGAAAAAAATGATATATCAATAAAAAAACATTATTTTAACTAGGGTTGTTACTTGGAGGTTTTCGTGCGATTCCGGAAAAACAACACTCTTTCGTAAGGAGATTGAGAACGAGGAATTACATTTTTTTGTACCGAATGTTACAAAACATTTAAAATTGCCGATTTTCATTTCGCAAAAGCTACTTCCGAAATTTAGCATTTCGCAAGTTGACATAAGGAACAAAACTATTTTGCAACATACGAAAGTAGCGGTTTCAGAAGTCGCACTTGCGAAACAAACATTTTTGCCAAACGACGTTTTGAAGTCTATAGAGAAAATTTGTTTGCCAGACTGATTTTAATTGTTAAACTTAACATCTTTAAATTCCAAAACGTTTATAATGAATTTTTAAATTTAGTATAATAACATATTAAATTTTTATGGTTTTATTTTTAAAAATATTAGTTAAAAATATTTTTTTTTTCGAAAAATAAAGTATTTTGCATCTCAACATATGAAAGAGTTCCTAACGGAAATAAACTTACAAAACGTGCCATAACAAATATATATAACGATGCTTTTTGAACTTATTACGTATAGTAAAAACAAAAATGATGGGTATGAATATACATGTTTTTTTTTAACCATATGAAATTTTTGAAACAGGTTTGAATATGCTTAGGCAAATAGTAAAAAGAGGCTCAAAAATTAAACTTAAGCATATTTTTAATAAAATATACCTATTTCAATAATTTCTAAAAATGTGCACGTTACTAAAGGTTAATGGGTATAAGAAAAATAAAAAGTTGACTTATGTTCTGTATTTTTGTTTTGGTTTTAATGTAGCTGAATTTATGTTGTTATAAACTTCGGTTTTTGTTGGTTTAAATTTAGAAATATATTTATTTAAAATTCTTAATCAAGTAAAAATAAAATTTTTTAAATGGTTTATCAAAGCTCAGGAATATGCTTACATATGCTTGTTTTTTTTTCAAATTGAAGCCTATAAGCGTTATGCTTATAAAAAATAAAACGAGTGCATACAGTAGAATTCCGTTATCTCGGTCCCTGGATAAGTAGGACTTTGGGGCTATCCATAAATGAGGTCGGTAAATATAGGGGGGAGGGGGTACTGAAAAGTTTGACAAGAACTGACAATGGGGAGAGGGTGTTGAGACCAACATGATGTTCATTTAAGAAAAAAAAAATTTAAGTTCGAGCAGAGTTTAAAGGTATGTAGAGTCCTGTTTGAATACGTTTCTCAAAGTGTAGATCTTAAAAAACATAGCTTTCTAATTTTAATAAGATATAAATTTAAACGTTTTGCATGTGCATAAGATTGTTTAACTCAATCAGTTAGGTCGTGATATTTCGCCACAGAGATCCGGGTTAGCATCCCGCTGCCGTACACGTACACATGTCCATTAAAGCTCAATCATACTACGGCACTCGTGATAGTCATTACTTTTCTTCTTTTATATATTTTTATATATTTTATATACTATCCCTTACTTTTTAGTCTTACTAATTTACTTGTGAAATATACGTAAACAATTTTTAAATTTTAATATAAAGTACTTTGCTAGAAGTTTGTGCTTTTTCACTAGACATCTGTCCAACATCTTTTTAAATCTATTTTTTAATGCTGACTCTTTTCTTTTTCTTCCCTGATGCTCCTACGGCCTATTGTGTTCCATTTATGTAACTGGTTTTCGAATCCAGTTATGAATTATTAATATTGTAGATGTAAATACAAGGTGTTTACATTTGCAATATGGTATAAAAATGCCATATTTACTTTGTGGGAAATTCGATG